>CM021108.1:533269471-533544458 GCA_007115665.2 Sequoiadendron giganteum
TTTGACTTATTTTAATATTCAATTGTAAGATTGAAGCATCTAAATTTTTTTTTATATAATTCAGTTTGAGTCATATCTAAGAGATGCTTTGGATGAGGTACGCGAATTTTGGAACCCACCCTTAATTTTAAGACATCTCTAATGTTAGGTGATACTCTTGTATTATCATGCCAAAATTTATCGATTAAAGATTTCATTTCATTAGTTAATTTCATGTCTGATCTTGGGAGTCTACCACTAAAACTCCAACATTGATTAATTGGATCATTTTTAATATTTTCTCTTCTTTTAGGAGCTCTAATCAAAGTTTTGGGATTTACTTTTATACATTTACTAATCCTACTTAACATTCTTTTATTTGAAGTTGCTTTATCAACTAAAGCAGTTGTTATTGCACGACGAGCTGCATTTTTATCTTTAGATCGACTTTTCTTACCTATAAAATCAATAGCATTAGCAACACTAGAAATGACTTGTTCTACTAAATCATCTTTCTTTTTTGGTTTTACAAAAATACCTAATTTTTTCATCACTTTTCTCATTTTCCACATTCTCATCAATTGCACCATGAGTTGACATTGGAATCCTAATTTCTTTCTATAAAAAAACATTTTATATATTTTATTTCCATAAGTTCTAATTTGTCTCCAAGAAACTTTACCACGAAGGTTATCTAACACATCTTTTTCAATTGTAAAAAAAATATTTTCATCTTCATCCATACAAGGGGTTTCATTTTCATTCACACAAGGGGTTCCATTTTCATTTTCAAAAGTAAAAAAGATTTCATTCCTCATTTTCATCAATATGAGGGATTTGATTAGCATTTGCATTCTCATAAGATATATTTTCATAATTTTTTTGTTTTTGCATTCTTTCAACCCTATAATTATTGATATCATCAATGGTGTATCCAGCTTCATCTAAACAAGCAAAATCAATATTATCAAGACTTGGGTTTGAAAGAATACCTGGAGAGATTGTTTGAATAGGTGCATTTTCCATATCATTGGGAGGTGGATTTGAAGACATACCCGAAGCTGTTTGCATATGTACTGTTTCCATATCATTCAAAGTTGTAGTTGAAGACATAGTTGAGTTTCTCTCCATAATTGTATTTTCTTCTATATTCACCATCTCCACATTTGCATCATCTACATTCATTTCATCATTCATGACTTTCTCTTCAACATTCATTGAAGTAGATGCTTCCAAATTTTTCATTTGACGAATTCTTTCTCTTCTATCTTTTTGTCTTTTTGTCTCCATATCTTTATTTGCTTGAATTTCTTCGGGTGTCATTGACATTCTACACTTTTTTCTTTGTCTTTGTTTTGATCCCATGGTTACAAAACCCTTTTTGATGAAAAAACAAATGATTTACTTGTAACCAATTTTCAAATTTTTATCTCCTTCAAATATTCAAATAACACTTTGTACTATGAAGATCCTTTCTTCTTTGAACTTTGAAGTACACAAAAATATCATGAATACATCCAAAAAAATTTTTTTGAATCTTCTTGTAAATTATTCTTGTACTTGATTCCACTTCAGAAAATTCAACCTGCACTTGACTTTTCAACCAATTTGCAATAGAATATGCCCTGCACAAGACAAATTTGTAATAAAAAATGCAGAAAATCGAACTTGTGGGCCGTACTGCAGAAAAAGAATGTTGCAGGAAAACCGTACTGTATCAAAAAATGTCAAATCAGGATAAACAAATATATTAGAAACGCGTGCGCGTTCTTAAAAAGGAACGCGTACGCGTTACCTTTAGCCAACGGGTAAAAACATAACGCGTACGCATTATGAAATGCGTACATGTTTTGTTTCAATAACGCGTATGCATTTCATAACGCGTATGCGTTATTAAAAAATTTGTTTCCCAACCCGCCTGGAGACTTGGTTTTAGGTTTGGGAAAGCTTTGGCAATCCGAGCCTTAGCCTTTGACCTACAACTAAAAAACTAAGGCAGATTGAAGAAGAATGTTCAACTTTGACAATATGGTTGATGAATTTTTTTTCTGAATCAATCTATAAAATTAAAACCCATTACAGAACATGATGTCTAGTTTTTATATATATAATTTTTATTAAGATTGGATTATATTTTCTATTTTTTAATTAATTTCAAAGCAAACTAGTCATTAAACTTGAAATATCAAACTTTTTTTTGTTAAAGTTTTTAGAAAAAAAATCATATGACATCAATCTTTAGACAATTCTTTACACAATGAAAAAAAAAATTCAAAAAAAGTTTAGTTTAGGTCAAATTATGCTGTCCGTACACGTTGATTTTTAAAAACAACAATTAAGGCCAATAAAAATTAAATAATAAAAAAAATATTCAACAAAAAATTACAAAAAAAATTCCTCATCAATCTTCATGTTGTTAGCTCTCTTTCCCAAAAACAATTAGTAAAATACTTTTATTTGATTCAAAAAGTGTTGTTCGTACACGTGCATGGTATGGTAAAAAAACAGGGACTTTTAAAAAGTGGTTTTTATAGATCTTTATCAAAATTTAGTTTCTACAGTCTGGGTATTTGAATAATTTACATATTTATAAACTAGATTCAAATCTCTAAATTTCATATTAATGACTTTTTTAAAAATTCATTGTGTAAGTGCCTCAAATTTTCAGTTCAAGTGTGACAAATTCTGAAAAACAGCAAAAACACTTCCACTTTTTGAGCTTTTTGTGGACCCAACTTCTTGCATCAGCCCTCTCTTTGGATTGATCTTGTGAGATATCAAATTTTAATGCTTCTTCAAGAAGTGTTGATTATTCATTGTCCCCATAAAACTCTTCCTCATGATTCATTTCATGGGATATTTTTGATTCACGACTTTTGTAGGAGCCTTCTTCATGACCCATTTCTAATATTTCTCCATAGGATGTTTTTGACTTACAGCTTATGTAGAAGCCTTTGTCATGACCTCTTTCTGATATGTCTCCAGATTTTTCTATATCTTAGTCGTGTGTAAAAATGTTAAGAGTAGGAGACTCTTGTTCCTTGGTAATGATGTCAAGAGTATGAGACTCTTATTTTGAATGAAGATCATCTATGTGTCCATCCAAAGAAATCATCTTGTGAGTAGATGGAGGAATATGTGCTCTATGGATATGATCATCATTTGCGACATCTTGTATAGATAGAAGAGTGCCCATTAGATCATTGTAGTATCTTGGAGATACAAATTATTGATCTTGACTAATTCTAGTATTACATTCAACATGTTTTGAATCAAGTTCTTGACATGGGTCAATTTCAAAGGGTGGATTGTCTACAAGGGATTCTTGGACATTGTTATTAGGAATGGGAAGTTGATCAATAAAATGTTGATCTTTGAGGATTCCTTCACTATCCACAATCATGAGGTCGAGGGATGTTAGTATGTCTTGGGAAAGACCATTGCTAGACCTTGGTGATAGATGTTGATCATGCTTTGGAATAAATTCTTGATATATATCCTCTAACTTATAAGGCGATGTAGAGACATTTTCAATATGATCATTGGTCGATGGATCTTGGATTATGTCAATAGGATCAAATAATGTTAACACATCTTGAAATAGATCACTAAAAAGTGGCTCTTGATGAATGTTGATTTGATTATTGGATGGGGTAGACATATCTTCATAGTGCTCATTGATGGATTGATTTTGATCATTGTCTTTAGAAATTATGGTGGAGATATTGTCAATGTTTTCAACCATATGATCAAATGATGTTAACATTTCTTGGATTGGATCATTGTTGGACATCGTTGGTGAGTTTTGATCATGATTGGAAAGTGGCTCTTGGTGTATGTTGATTTGATTGCTGGTTGAGGTGGAAACATCTTCAATGTGCTCATTGATGGATTGACCTTGATCATTGTTTTCAAAAATCGTCATGGGGAGGTTTTTAATGCTATTGCTAGTGGCTGAACTCTGATTATTGTCCCTAATAGCTATTAGCTTTTGATCAATCAGATCCTGGATGATATTATAAAGTCGAATACAATTTGATGTTGTGTGTCCCTTTGTTTTGTGAAAATCACAAAGGTGTTTCTCATCATACCCTTGTGGTTTCACCATGGGCATTTCATAATTCACATAAATGGGGATTTTAATGAGATTTTCTTGTATCAACCATTGCATGACCGATTCGAGTGGTTCTGCAACTGGTGTGTATTTTCGTTTGTTATGTTGTGATATTTTCACTTTAAATTGACCTTGTGGCGATTGATTTTGGATATGTGGTGATTGAGTTTGTTGTTGATTTTGTTGATATCTAACCTCTTGACATTGGATATATTATTCTTGATGTGGTTGAGGAGACAACTCAACGTTTTGTTGACATGGTTCAACTAATGGAAGAGTGCACATATTTTGGGGTGGAGATGTCTCTTGGTGATATGAATCGATGAATTTTTTGAGTGTAGCTATTTTATTTTGCAAGATTTGACTTTGGAATTCTTGATATGGTTGAATTAGTTGTTTAGCAAGAAGATTTGGAATCCATCCTTGTGGTGCTTTCTTGGGATTGTGGACAAGTTGATTCTAGATAATGCTCTAATTATGTGTGATGTTTTCATTTGGCACTATAGGTTGACTTTGAACATTTTTTTAATTGAGAATCATATTGCCTCGATTTAGGTAACTTTGATTTTTCATGTTGTTACCTTGATTTGGATCAATGCATGGAGTTGCCAATATACTATTGGGATTTTGAACAACATTGGTTTGATATGCAATCGCATCTATCCGAAAGTTTACCAAGTGTGAATTTGAAATTCTCATGTTTGGTAAACTTGTATTTGGCATGTATGGATTTGGCAGGATAATGTTGTTTAGAAGATGACTCATGCATTGATTGTTCGGTTGATAGATTTTTAGGTTTGGACTTGGATTTAAATGTACCATCAGGAAAGGTATTCCAAACTTTAGATTGGGAAAACTCACATTTGTATTGTTGAGGCTTGGAGGAGATAATGATGTCATGTATGGATTTCATAAAAGTGAGTTTTGATAATCCATTGGCCTTGTGACACTTGGATAATTTGGTTGACTTTGATTACTCATGATGTATGAGTCAATTTCAAAATCCATGTTTTTCTTGTGTTTTGACCTTGTTGACCTCTGAGGGGTTTAGGAAAAATGATGAGATGAAGGATGAAAGGGGTGAATGATATGGGTGTTTAAAATTTTAGGAACTTTGGATCAATGCTAGAATTTAGGACTTGATTTGATTTGATTTTGAATGGTGATAGTTTGACTAAGTGTCTTAAGTAAAAAAAAAGTGATAATGCACTTGTGAACTCTGGGAAGTTGTGTTATCCTAGAGTAAACTTATACACAAGAGTATGGTTTTGACTAAGTGTGTTAAGTCAAACGAGGTGATTATGGATTGGATAATTTGACTAAGTGTGTTAAGTCAAAAAAGATGATAATGAACTTGTAAACCCTAGGAAGTTGTTTTATCCTAGAGTAAACTCGTGCACATTTGGATAATTTGACTAAGTGTGTTAAGTAAAACAAGGTGATTTTGATTTTCCAAAAGTCTAACATAAATGGTGTTTTCAAAGTTTCGAAGAGTTTGTTAATGATATGATGTTTGATTTTGATGGTTGAGAGGTGGATGAGAGTGATTGACTTGATCCTAGATGAACTTAAGAGGACTTGTTTACTAGACCAAGATATTTAAGAACATGCTTTTCCCTAAGAGTAAATGAAACCAAAAGACCAATTTTTGCATGAAGACCATATGACCATAAAAAATCAAGCACATGTGTGGGGTCCAATTGATCTTTTATCTTTCTTAGATTTGGTTCTTTTTACCACAAACCACTTTCTTGATTAAAAATTAAAACTAAATGTCTAATGTCCTAATTTATTTTCATCCCACAAGGTCCATTATGTGGAAATCAAGAAAATAAAGGCAATAGTTCCCTAATGTTGAATTTAGTGAGAGAAAATTATAATTAAGTCCAAATACTTAGAAGCCTCTAAGGATCTAGAATCCCTAGGGAAAGCATGAGAAATTGAATTTTTCAAAGGTATTTTCTTCCCGAAAGGGTTTGAAATTTTGAAGTTCTTTGTGAATGTTTGTTTTCCAATGTTTTAGATCTAAGAAAAGTGTTTTTATTCCAATGACATGCACAACCCTAGCCTGAAAAGAAAATATTTGTTGGGTTCCCACTTGGATA
Source organism: Sequoiadendron giganteum (assembly GCA_007115665.2). NCBI lineage: Eukaryota > Viridiplantae > Streptophyta > Pinopsida > Cupressales > Cupressaceae > Sequoiadendron > Sequoiadendron giganteum. The sequence continues at coordinate 533,275,670 of CM021108.1, forward strand.
AATCTAGCTGCACATATTCAGTGCAGATGATTAGATGCTTGACCACACTAGCTCCCCTACACAACACACACTTCTCGAGTCAGCCAAGCATTAGCACCCATGAACCTCCCATGGCATATTTTTCATCTCTACAACATAATCACATGTATATGTGGGGCAGCTTCAAAGGACATGACCTTTTGCACCAACAAATAGAAAGTATTTTGGCCTTTGCTAAACAAGGGTTTTTAATTCAGACTTTTCATTTATGGATATTGACCCATGCGATGAGAGACCATTGTTGCCCTTCCCATCAGGACCAACCATGTGATACTGGCCTTTGTTCCAATACCCACTTTTATATCCCGGTTGGAAATACTCTTGTCTTTAGAGTGTTACCGGTTGGGTCATTCCCTTGGGTGAGTACTGTTTCCCACAAGGCAGGCCCTCTAAGATAAACAAAATCGAGCAAACATATTCGTAGTTCGATCAACCTTCATTTAGAAACAAAGGGAGAACACACGCAATAGGTTTACTCACACTCGCAAGTTTTTTTTTCAATTTTAATCTCAAAATGAAGTGTGTGGGAAATTACTTACACAACTTAATGTCACCAAAAGGCCTTTTAATTCTCAAGATCATCGTGAGGTGTGAGAGAAGCACATACACCCTTTTAATGATATTACTTTGAGTAAGTAATTACAAAACAAACAAAAAATTGTTCATTTTAATTCCACAAAGCAATGATTTTGATTCATTTCAAAGCACCAAAACGAGATATGAAATTTGCCTTGTTCAATTGTTAAATCCAAAAAATCAACTCTAGTAAGTTGGTCCTAAAGTTATTTTTAAGCCTTTTGTCATGCAAATTGAAATGTTCTTTTAGAGTCCCGAAAAGATGTGAGTTGATTCAAAATAGAAAATTAAAGCATGAAATGGAAGCCCTAAGAATTTAACAATGCTTTGTCAACTTCAAGTTTTAATGCCCAATTTTCTTCAACTCTAATCTACTTGCTTTCGCTCGATTTGAACGCTCAACTCCGATGTCAACCTACAGATAGTACAAATTTGTCGCAAGTAAGAAGTATGATGCTGCAAGAAATCATTGATAAAAACATAATGAATACAGTTTCAAACCAATAAAATTCCTAAACTTGTTGAAACAAGAAAATAATCCTTTGGATTTGATATCTTAGTCCATAATAGAGCTTGTTTGGATCTCCCGCGTCCTCAACTCACAAAGCCACATAAAGTATTCTTTTGATAATACAACCAACAGGTATTGAATTGTCTTATTAAATACAAAGATAGAAAAAATTGTACTTAAATCACTTTAGGCTGGCCTATCAATTCTCCAAATAAGTTTGGTTCCAACAATCTACCTAATGAATTCTTGGTGAACTTGCAACCCATCTTTTAGCCATGCGCTATAATTATTTAAAAAAAATTAACTTGAGCACCATGTTCCATACTTCTGAGAAAGCATTTAAAAGTATTCAAATTGGGCATGATAGCATCTCCATCAAGTTAAATTATTTTACCTACTCAACTATGACCACGGGTAAACCCATAATAGTGGTGTACAATTTTGATGAGGAAGGAAATTTGTAAAAATTCTCACACATTCAAAATTTCATATTTTTAAGGGTTCGTTCGAACTAGGGGGTTCGCATGAACCCAAAAGACGGGTTCGGTCGAACCCCCTTTTGCATGGTGGGTTCGCTCGAACCCTATGATGTCATGTTTATTCATAGAAACAAATGGAAAATTCAAAAAACAAGGGGGTTTGAGTGAACCCCCCTTCGAATGAACCCCCTTGCACCCTTTTGAGTGAAGGGGGGTTCACTCGAACCCCCCCTTTTTTGCCCTTCTCCCCCTCTTCCACCAAATTTTAGCAGATTTCTGCCCTTTGAAGCTGGGGTTGAGGATGAAAATGCAAGAGACTTCACAAACCCAACAGGAAGATGGTAGTCCTCAGAACGAGTTATCCAACGAATTTAATTTTAATATGTTTTGGTTTTATTATGTATGTGTTTTTTTAGTTTTATTAAACATAGGTTTTTCATCGAAAATCAAGCTCTTTGTTTTGCACATGTGGAAAAATAGCAAATTATCAAAATATATACTTTTTAAATACGTTGAGGCTGGGTATTGATGTCCTTCATCCATTAAAAAAAAAAATTGAATTTCGATTCATACAAAAAAAGTTTTGTATACAATCCACCTATGTTTGAATTCCAATTGGTTTGACTTTGAAACTTCATTAAGGAAAAAATATTCAATAAAAAACTATGAGACAAAATTAAAGTGCTAGATATCATAGTTACAAATCTAAATTCAAAAAAAATAGAATTTTATCCTTCATACAAAAAAATTTATGTTGTATACGGTGAGCGTCACTTTTTAAAAATGGTGTTTTCTAAAAAAACCAATTTTCGTGGGAGATGGAAAAAAAAATTCAACCTGATTCAAAAAATTTTGAAAAAAATATTTTTTGAATCTAAAGACAAAATGTGATGAGACTCTAGTTTGCATAATCTTCAAATTCCTCATGGTTTAGCCGCTATAGGTTCCCGAATATAAAATTTAGTTAAAAATAATAATTGTAGTGTCCAGTTTAGCCAAAAATTGTAAAACACTATTGTGGGATGACATTGGAAGAGAAATACATTCAAGAATTTGCATGATATGCAAAGAATGAAAGACCTACTGAAAAGGACGTTAGAAATGATTTTAAAGTAAATTATGAAAATTAGCAGGTGTAAAACTGGCATGAAAAGATTTTATAGACTTTCAAGTTATTGTAACTAGCAGCTATAAGATCAATTTAAAAAGATTTTTGTAACCTCAAGCCTCCAAGAGATGTCATTCAGGAAACACATTGATTGTAGGACTTTGCTTCTTGTGAAATGGCCAACATGGAATGCTTGAATTCTTCAAGTTGAGTGAAGGGTGTGCCTTTATTGCCTTAGTTGTACATTTTTAATTTTTATTTTAATTAGCATCAGTCGTATTAAATGATAGCAAAGACAAGATCTTTAAAATCTTGATATCTGCATAGATATAGAATGATCAACAAAAATAATCTTAAAATAAATCAGGCATAATAACATCTAAAGCTCAAATGTTGAGGGAACTAAGAGGAAGAAGGTGAAATGACACCATGCAATACACATACATATGAATAAATGGTGACTTATTTTGCAAACTACACAAGAAGAGTTAGAGTAACCAAAAGAGTCGCTGTCAAATATGTTATTATTCCATAAAGTCCATTATAGTATTCATGGATATCTGACCTTTTGACATGCAATAACCATTCAATAAAGGCAGCCCAACCATTCAAACAACACGGTCTATTAGTCAATCCAGACGCATTCTGAAGTGAAAACCTACAAGACATGCTTTTGCACTCTCATCTCACCTACAATTATCTATGAGAAGTAGAGACGTTGATCTGTTTTGTGCAGCTAAACAAGCATCAATAAATATTGTATTGATTTGAATCGTTTATTCTCCCACCTCACAACCACCATTTCAAACTCAAATAAAGAACAATGATATCTTAAATAAGAATGATGTCAATTTTGAAGGCACCTAATAGTCAATGGACTTGACAAGGCGAGGAAGTAAATACAAGTTTGAAATTTAAACATGGATTTGCTCACTGCAATATGAAGGACATTTAATATTGATTGTGGTAGATAGAACAACAATATTAATTGCAATGAAAGCAATGTCGAATAGATCTGCATCCCACGCGATTGGAAATAGAAAATAGGTGGGATGCCTTAATGCAGGAAAGACACCTTCAAAAGAAAATAGGTAGTGTAAGGATGCCTCAGCAAGGCACTGTTTGACATGATGCTTGAATAAGTCAATGATCTGAAGTAAGAGAAAATTTCATGTAAAAAAGAGAATTCATTCCTAGATTTAGCTTGAAAGATAGCATAATACAAAAGTTATTCTACTCTTTATTTCATTCAGTCTTTACTTAAATCTCTAAATCAACACATAATTAAACCAACGCTCCTAAAAAAAAAACAATGATTTTTTTTATTTCTAAATCAAAAAATGATTAAATCAGCATTCCAACAAAACATCATAAAACAAAATTTTTAAAGTAACCAAGATAATGACGTGGCACCACCTCAACATCAATATTTGCATATATTTCTAAAGTTAAAGTGGTGAAAAACCTAGATCAATCTATGCGTAAAATTTAGCAAACATGAAACAAATGTACATCAGAGAAATGTTAAAATGTTAAAATGAACAGTGTAGGTGAGCCCTCCTTCTAGCACCAGAATGTTCCTAACAACATATGGATTAGCCATTTTTAGTAAATTGAAATAAACCCCTCCCTATGAAACTGTTGATCAAACATAGAAGAGAATAACATGAAGAAATGCATGTGCAATCTAAAATATGTAAATCTAATCTAAGTTAACCAACCACCATCCCATAAGGGGGATTGGTGCCCCTTCATGTGAGAAGAGAGCCCTTTCCCAATCCCTTATAAGCAAGAATGCCAAGGTGATAGTGATAATGCAAATGCATGAGATTGTGCATCAAGTTGTGTTGTTAGTTTTTGTTGTGTTTAAATTGTGTTGTTGAAACCCTTTGCATTTATAGATTCAAGGTTGAAAGATTGAAGGATTTGGATGAATGTGGGATCATTCATAAGCCAATGACAAGATTCCACTTGTCAAGATGTGAGAGGATGAGGGTTGTGCACATTTTGGTCAATGTGCCAATTTGAAATTTGAATTTTGATGAAATGACATGTTTAGGGGGGATGAAAGATGAATTAAATGCCAAGTTCGACTAGTGTAAGAGACATGTAAGAGCTCTTAAATTCTTTGTTGGATGGACAAGTCATGTGGGAGGGAAAATTCAAATTGGGAGAATATTCCCTCAAAGATGCCAAGTTGGAGGAAATTAGAAGAAATAATAAATCAAAGAAACGATTTATTGGTGCAAGTGGGTGGGTTAGTTAAGAGTTTAGATTTGACTCAAGTTGAGTCAAAAGCTAGAGAATGGGTGATTATGATTAGAGGTTAATTAATTTAGATTAATTAACTTGGAGGATTTTAGGGGTTTTGATATTTGATTTAAATCATTTTGATTTATTGAATCAAATAATAAAAAAATTAAGGACTTAATTAAAAAATTTGATTTATTTAATTAAGTATGATGAAGCTAGGGAATTAATCAATAAATTGTTTTAATTGATTAATAGAAGAATTGGATGTTAATTAGAGCGAATGTATATTTTACACCTGTCTACAGAAACAATTTATATTAATGTAATCAATCATTATTTGTGTACGACATACAATGGAGGCAATTTTACAATTACTTAATCTTGAATTAATTTTTATATTGTTCTTTTACACAATTGAATGTATCAATTTTAAGGAAAATATGGAAAATTTTTGAAATGACCTTTTTTAACTAAATAATTATGAAAAAAAAAATTAATTTATTTACATAAAATATTTATGATAGTTAATTATAATAAATATAAAATAATTCAATTTGGTTGACAATGATGCTTAATTTAGGAATTGATGATAGATACACATTGTATATGTCATGCTAAATTTATTTCTCATTATTTAAAAATCAATGTCTTTGATTTAATGAATGTGTCAAGATCTATAAAATGTAAGATAGTTTTATGAATCAATCTCAGGTGTGATGGAGTCAATCTCAAGCAACATAGGTTTAGTGTAATACACATATTTTTTTTATGATATATGAGAATGATTTAATAATTTTTTCATATAAAAATGCATCCATCTTTAGCTTATCAATGACTAAGTTTCTTAAGGCAACGTCTAAGGACACCATTTAGAAGTTCTCTAACTTGATAGGTGAAATGGTTCTCATACGGAAAACCCCCTTAGTGGGTTGACTCGACGATGATGAGAAATATCAAATATAGTATACAAAGAAATAAATGATCTAGATTATGGTAATGGTAGATTTAATTCTATGATTTTGTTAAAAAATTAAGTGTGTTTTGATTGTTAGAAGTTTCTATATGAAATTAAGTGCACCTTAAATATATTTAAATACCATAACACAATAATATTTTATATAAATATACATTGAGTCGACTCATAATGGGAGTAGAATGGGGTACAAAATGTTCTTTCTTATACATTACAAGAACAATGTCAATGCTAAACAACTAAAAAGATAAAATTCTATACTAAAAGGATAATTTCAATGCAAGAAGCAACTATATCATAATATTTATAAATGTACATGTAATAATGATGGGTAATTAATTAAAGTATGATAAAACATTTTTAGTGTCTTAAATTGTCACCCTTGACAATTTCACACTAGGTTTAGCCCCCCTCATGTGCCTGGACCTAATTGTACATTTTAATGTATCTCTTTTATAATAATCTTCATAAAATTAGAGGTTGAATTGGAATTAAGTAATTAATATTCATTTACCAATGTTTAAGGCCCCAAACTAGGTTTAGGTTGGTGAACACAACGCTCTTGTTCAACCTTTTTAGACCCAATTAAAATATGTCAATGTTGGTCTTTTAACATTTATAAATCTAAAGTCACTTTTTGGCTATTGATAATTAATTTGTGAGAAATTAAAAAATTACATACATCTATACAAGTCATTTTCACCATTTAAAAGACTAGTAATTTTGAGAAGGAATCTTATAATTTTGAATTGAGAAATTAAGCAGTCAAGAGAAAAATTTGTAAAATTATATCAACACCATTTCAATTAAGTATCACGAACTAGTAATGTATCAAGTTTTCATGTGAGTTTATTCATGTTTCATGTCCATTTGTTTTGTGAGTACTAGCACTTTTTAAGACTTCAAATCAAACATATAATTCTCCATGAAGGTGATGAGTAAAATGACTTCAATCCATCAAGGAATACATGTTTGAGTGGTGAGTTGCATTAATCATCAAATTTTCACTTGTTTATCATTTGTTCTTTTCCCAAATGAGGGTAAACTCTCTTTTACATCATCATAGTTGTTGTGGAGGTAGAAATACAAAAATGTGGTTTGAATTAGACAATCCCCTCTATGGTACAACCCTTTCCCCTATTTCTTGTGTGTAGGTTGTAGATTTGAAGAAAAAACGGAGAAGATTAAATACATGATTGTGCATTCAAGAATTCAAGACCTATAGGTCAAAAAGTTAGGGAAATTGGATTTTATCAATGAAAAATGAAGTTCTCACACTAAGTCTAGAGGAGGATAGCTTATAGAGAGAGAGCAATATGAGACTTAAATTTGATTATGATTATCTACTTTTTAGGTCTAGGGAACCTTGCACCCCTATCCAATCATTTCAAGCTTAGATTTATATGTTAAGGTTCTTTTGTGTCTACGCCCTATTCTTCTAAACTCTATTTCTAGTTTTCCATTTTTATTTTCTATAAGTCACCTTAGTTTTCCATATTCTTATAGTTAACCTATGAACATTGTCACATTTTTACATTAAATTAATTAATAGTTAATTAATCATTATCAACACACAATGACACACACATCAAATTACTAAAACCTTGATCCACAATTTTTGATCTTCCCTTAATGTTAGTATATAATTGGGTGATTGAGATCAATTTTAGTCCTTTCCCATGTGATATTGGAGGAAGTGTTATTTAGACCTTAGATCCCTTTTTTTCACATCACATTTTGGTGAAATCGATGTTTGTGCATTTTAAAACCTTTGGTAATCTTAACCAAGTCATGTTAAAATTTGAATACTTGGAAAACTTTGAATTTGTGATTTATACATGAAAATTATGATAAAAATGTTTGAAAAAGTAAATATTTGCATAATATTTTTAATCCAAAACATGAAAAAATGTTAATTATAGTTATTGAAAGTATATATAGATAGTTAATCATAAATTATAAAATCATAAATTAGGTTATGTTAAGATCTAAGAAAAATATAAAATTATTTAAGTTTGTCATTTATACATGCATATTTGCTGAAAATAATTAAAAAATCAAAGATTTACATTGTGTTTTTCATTCAAAAAATAGAAAAAATCAATTTTTATATTTATCAAACTAGGCTCATTTGTCATCATTTAAAATTACCTTTGGAATGTATTGCATTAAGTCAACAATCTAAAGTTGTATGCATACTTGTGTATTACACATAGTGACACTTAGATTTTGTGTATCTCTATAAATTTATCTATTGCTAGATTTGCGCCCCTGCAAACTTTGATCCTCGAACACTAAAGTTTCTCTTAAGATTATCAAAAAATTTAAAGTTAAATAATTAGTTATAGGTGAAACCTAGAAAATAGGCAGTGCTCTCTAATCTTTTGGGAGATGGAGCACTAGACCTATTTCACTTAGTTTCACTCGAGGAAACCCTAGAGATCTCAATCCAAGGATGGAATGAAGGAAGGGGATATGTTAAAGGTTTTCCTAGGATATGATTAAAGACTAAAAATGGGTTCACCACCAAAATAGGGCTTGGAAAGTCAAGTAACATGTAAGACCTAATCTCAAAACCTAATGATATACAAAACTTCACTAAATGATCTATAACTGAATGCAAAATAGAATAGAAAATTGGAGAATAAAAGAGGGGCACCTAGAAACTTGTAGCATCTTGAATGGAGAATTGAAATTTTGAAAACACTACATTTAATGCACATTGGAACTCATATGCCAAGTTGGGAAATTTAATCCCAAATAAGGGTTTCTAGGTGGGAACTGAAATTTGGTAGAGATAAGTCTGGAACACCTGAAAAATGGAAAGTCCACTATATTGGGACTCATATGGTAGAAGTGGTGTATCAGTCTTTCTTGGCCTTTTCAAAAAGTCAAAGTCTGAATCCTCTCTCTCTTCTCAACATGATTTCCAAATCTTAAATGTTGAGTTCTATTATGTAGATGTCTTTTAGTGATATTCCAAACAAGGTGACAACTTGGAAAACTTTTCAACTTTAACAAATTATTTCCCATCTTTCTCTTCAATATGTCTTCAACCTAGATCTACAAATAATACACTAAAGAGAGGGAAACATGTTGTTTTTTTAGTAAAAGGGGTTTGCCTTGGTCAAACCCCATTTTGGTGATCAAACCTCGAAATGAAATGAAATGGAAAAGAGGAATGATGAATGAACAAAATGATATGTTGCAACTCACCAAAACCTAGGAATAAAATGGTGCAAACATGTATGATATGGCTCTAATGTGTAATGCCCCGCCAAGTAACCTTAAAAGAAGTTGCAATTAACATCATAAGCGAACAATTTTTTTTTTTTATAAAGTGCATTTAACATACACATTCACTTACTAATTAACAACAACCTCTAAGGCTACAAGGTTAGGATTACTTTCACCCACATATACATATTACATATAACCATAGTAGTATGAACTGTATGAAATAAACATCATACATCATAAGAATACCACATAACATAATAAGATAATCAACCAAGGTATAATCTCATAATCATTAACTTAAACCAATAGTTACATCACTCATTCCCATAATGAGGCAATAGTACAAATGTATTACAATTACATAACTCCACCTCTTACAAAAAAGGGATAAAATATCATATACAAACTGAAATATTACAATGCAAGAAATTACAACAAGAACCGAGAGCTATCCATCAGGATGTCTCACCACCAAGTACTGAAGATAGATGGGGACCCAATGGTTTTGGTGCATGTTCCACCCTACCAATGTGGTACCCAAAGGCCCACCCCCCATGCTAGGAGATAGTAACAAAGTAACATGGACAAAGATTTTACTACCTCTAACCAAAGGCAGACTCAAACTGACTCATACTGTTATAACCAACCAAATGAATTAACAAGTACAACTCATTCACCATACAAGTATGAATCAAGTACAACTCAAGTACAATACAATTACAAATCAAATACAATACAAGTACAAATCAAGTACAATACAAGTACAAATCAAATACAATACAAGTATAAATCAAGTACAATACAAGTACAACTCCAACATCACTGACATAGGTCACATTGCTTCCAGACATAAAGTAGGTCAAGTATGTTCAAATAACCATACACATAAAATAATTAACAACAGTTGTCCTCAATAGAGTGTCATCGCAAGGTTTTTCATGAGATCTCCTCTGGGAATTCTTCATAGGCTCTGGCACAAGTAATCCTGGTGGCCTCAACTGAATCCCAACACTCATACTCACTCATGTAGAATCAACTACCTCTTGCAAGGACAAGATAGTTGATCTTGCCATTCCAGGCCTTCTCACTCATCCCAAGTCTAAACAAGTCCTTGTGTCTATGAGTGAGGATTAAATTATCTTGATTAGTGAGAAGTTAGTCCTAATCTTCTAAGTACATTATTTTAATTATCACTTGTTTAAATCACTCTTGAAGGTTATCCAGTTTACCTCTTTGGGCTCTGGCGCCTAATAGAAGCCACTCTTCTATTCGACAACACACACCCAAACAATCCACCAAGGGAACCACAAGTGCATACCAATTAGGCATCATAATCCACTCCAACACAAGGAGAATACAAATAATAGAAACTCACTCCAAACATCTTAGAGGCAACAATCACATAGTCCACTCCTTTCACAGGAGGTACAAAAGATCTCACTCCAAACATCTTGGAGGCAACAACACATAGTCCACTCCTTTCACAGGAGGCAACAAGATGAAACCACATCACAAGGTCACTCCATACAAGGAGACACGGATCCCATAATCCGCTCCTAAACCAAGGAGGTGCAAACATCCCCGTTCGTGAAAATCGAGTAAAACCGAAAAGACGCCATGCACTACCCAAGGGAAAACAACTGGATGGCATAAAGATTCAACAACCCTTATCTTCTAAGATCTTCTAGAAGACTTATAATTTAGGACTAACACTAAATCCCAAAACCAACAATGCAACTTGACAACATAGCAACAAAAACATTCAAGTCATCAGTCAAATCTAATATTTGGATTTCCTAAATCCATAGTCATTCAATAGGTAGTGTTAAGAAAGTCAAAGACATGATAACTAGATCATCTAAAATAATCATAACCTCTATTTCCCTTTTCATTATTGGAAATCTAAAACAATTAAACTTACTTCCCTTTACTGAATACAAAGAATTAAATCTTTTAAGATAATCATGAGGAAGATACTACTTTTGGATATACTAAATCCATACCTCTTTCATAATCCATTCACAATGATTCAATTAATCTAAATAGAAATTAATAAATAACATAATTGATTGCCTCATCAATAAAACAACTTCTTAATTTACTTTTAATTCGACACAAATCCATGCAAGTAAACTCTTTCCATTTCCTAACCAAATCTTACATCTGATTCAATTTTCTATTTAAAACATTCAATCACTTTAATATAATAACATATTGTTTCTCTATCCATTTTCCATACATACTAATCATTTCTTTTAGAACACTAATAATACCCAATTTGCAAACAATGGAATAAAATAATATAAAATATTATTTATTTTCTCAAATGGATATATACCTTCAATATATATACTGAATATAAATTAATATATTTAAATATATTTAATCATTAACATATCTTCTATTCTTTACCGAATATCAAATTGTTTAATTCAAAATAAAATATCCCTTATCATCAATATTCCAAAATATAAATATATTTTTCCAATTAAACCAGATTAATAATTGGACCTTTTACATATGAATTTAAATTCCACAATTAAATTTTAAATTATGCATTCTTTAAATCAAATATTTAACTCCTTCAATTAAACTTTAACATGCCATTTTAAAATAAACAATAATTTTCCCATATGTTTATAATTTTAATTCCACTAATCTAATATACAAATTTTATTTAAAATAATATAAATAAATATAATACTTTAGTATTATAAATTATAATATAAAATATTATTAAATAATATTTTAATATTATAATAACAATACCTAAAATATTAATATTTATAAATATCAATTTATTATTATTTTATTTTCAGAACAGCCATGGGAAAATAACTTAACAGCAGTCTCATGTTTCAAACATAACTCAAAAACTACGATCTGGGTATTGGCGATTTTTGGACAAGGATAAGTAAATTTCAAAATGCAAAAACCTTTTAAATTTTCTGACAACCCCGTTTGTGAAAGTGAAGTTATAGGTGACACAACCAGACCATTTTACCATGAAAAATATAACTATACTCCAGATTTTGAAATCCGTTTTTTAAGAATAAACAGAAGGTTTCATTTTCTAAAAACATTCTAAATGCATTGTTCAATCTCCATGTTTGATTTCAATAACAAAAAAACTGATTTCCCCAAATAATTTAAATTTAACTAAGGTTTTCACAATTTTCACTCAAGAATTTTCACAAGCAAAGGCTATAAATTTGTTTAATTCTTTCCTTTTAATATCAAATTTATTTTCTAAAACAGATTTAACAAATAAATCTTTAATCACTACTATTTAAAAAAAAACAATCAAGAACAATAAAATACAAAGAGGAAAACCTGGTACAAGAAGCTACAAGAAGAGATGAATTTCTGATGCAAGCCTCCTCCAAAGATTTCTTGAATTTTCTTCAATCCTCCAAAGAATCCAATCCAAAATCCAACAAATGCAAACAATCTTTCCTTCAATCAATTCTACAATCAAACTTTGTTCAAACCCTTGTGCAAATTTTCCAAAATTTCTTCCCTGCTGTAAAAATGTATTTTTCTAAAAACTTTCTCCTCTAGAATTAAAACATGTATTCTTTATAAATCAAAAATACCTAATACAACCCTAATTCATATTACATGCAAATTAGATATTTCCATTTCAATTTCAATATTTACAACCCTAATTCACATTACATACAAATTAGATATTTCAATTTCAATTTCAAATTTCAATTTCAATTTTAATTTCAATTTTAATTTCAATTTTAATTTCAATTTCAATTTCACTTTTCAAAAACCCACTTTCAATGTAAAATGCAATTTGAAATAATAAATTAATTTCCAAAGTTGCAACTAATTTCTCAAATAAGCATTTAATTACAATTTCCAATTTAATTCCCACATGTCTAAATTAAATTCCAAAATTAATTTCAATTCTTTTATTTCCTTTCATTCTCTTGCATCACGTTTAATTAATTAATTTAATTATTTAATAACTAAATTCAACCCCCATGGATTAAATTTAATTAATTAAATAAATTAAATATAATTAATTAATTTAAATATAAACTTTTATCCACATTGCATTATTTAGATTAAATGACCATCAACATGATTTAAATATAATTATTCTAAATATCTATTTCCAAATCAATAATCTTTCAGAATTAAATAACATTAAAACAAGACAGACAATGGCTTAACACACACAACTGATGACACACTAAGGCTAGGGTGTAAACTTGACACATGTTACCTAGCTACAATCTCCCGTTCAACTTAACCATTGGATCGACACGCTCAAACCTATGGAACCAGGTGGAGTCGATGTCATGTACCTGCAATCCTGCAACCAAGTAAACAACGTCATATAATATATCCAGCATATAATACACACCGTGAAGAAGGAATTACGGATTCGTAGGGTGCTCGCAAGCGAGTGATGCGAAACCGTCCTCTTCACCAATACACTCATTGAAACTGACACTTCCATCATAATTCCAGTAATCTCATAATAATATCTCATGTTAACTCTACAACATCATTAATTCATAATGCATGTGAAACAATAATCAGATAACTACATTGCACAATAATAGTTGTCGCTCAATAGTAGTGATCAAAACATCATAACAAAATGTATCCAGTATCAAAGTAACTGCAACCAAACATAGCATAAAGAAAACCAAACAAGAAGCAAAACGGAGGGGTATTACATAATGAATGTAGATCTTGAATCTTTCTTGAATGTTGTAGATCTTAATTTGAACACTTGCTTGAATCATGAAACCCTACATCACAAATTTTAGCTCAAAAATGAACATGATGTAGGGTAAAGTTTGGAAGTTGGGTCCATGAAGAGGGGAGGTTTTTTCCAAAACAAAAAAAATCATAGGAAACATGTACGCGTTTAAAAAAAACACGTACATGCTTTAGATCGGGTTTCCATGAATGAAACATGTAGGAAATTAGTTGTTCTATCTCCCAAACATAGAGCGACACTTTTCTTCCTTTCACCTACAATTCATTTTCCTTCTATAAACATACACCACTCCACCTTACTCCCCTCCATCTTACAATACCAACAATGATCCTATTATTAACACACTTTTGTAAAATATGGTATCCCTTCAACAACAAACTGCTACACTAAGTCAAAACAACAATGACTAACCTTCACAACGCATCAAAACCAATCCATTATCCTTGGAGATATTGACAACACAAATTCCACAAGGTATAGAGGTTCCTAGATTTGAGAAATATTGTGGGAAAGGAGATATTTTTGACCATGTTGCCACTTACACAACGCTATTTAGTGAATTCATTTTTGAATAAAAACTCTTGGCTAAGTTCTTCCCTAGATCCTTGAAAGATACTACCTTAGAGTGGTTTTTCTCCTTACTGAATAGTTTAATTTATTCATTCAATGAACTTATTCATGCCTTTTACAACCAGTCCCAAATTTATATGGGTCCCAAGATGAATTTAGCTAACCTAATAAAATGTCAACAAAAGGATGATGCAAAATTCATTGATTTCATAGGATGATATCAAATGCTTTATTCACAATTAAACATTAAGATTCCTGATTCCATACATCAAATAATGTTCATTTCCAACTTGTAAGACGAAATCCAAACAAAACTTGAGATTATGAGATTTCACTCATTCATAGAGTTATGTACAACCCTTCAAGATTATTAGAATTTGGTTTGTAGATGTGATATTAAAAATCCACCTAGCTGTCCTAAAAATTATGAGTCTGCACCTCAAAATAGTTACCAACCTTACAAGAAACAAAAAAGGGTCTTTTTACAACTTAATTCTCCTCGACCAAATAAACAAGATGATAACCAAGTGGATGCTATAAAAACAAAAAATCCTTTTACCTTTGGGGATATGAAGAGAAAATTTTCCCCTCTACCTAATACCCTTCATAATATCAAGTTGTAGCTTGTGAATAATAATATTATTTCCTTACCTCTTGTTAGAGCTCTTGATCCTAAGAAACCATTACCCACAAACTATAGATCAAATGCTTATTGTTGTTACCACAAACAAAATGGACATGATAAAAGATATTGTAAGCGTCTTAAACATCTTGTGCAAGACCTTATTGATTCTAATAAACTTCTAATTGGATGTGTGAATGATCAAGGTAATAAGTTTGTAGCTCCTCCTAACCAAAACTTAAAAGTCTTTACAAATCCCATGCAAAAACACACTATTTCAATTGTCAAAGCTAGTGAAATAAAGAATAATGTGATGAATGCTGACATAGATGATGAAAACACAAAAGATAACAAAGAGGAAGACATGATTAGAATGGTGTCATTTATTGAGGCTAAAAATAATATGGGAAAAACCCAAATGCCACTTGATATAGTCTTCTCACAAAATTACATAATGAAACAAGCAACCAATGCTCCTATTCACATAGCTAGAAGAATCAATGTCAAGCCTACTAATGGGATATTAATTTATCCCATCTGTGTAGAGAATGTGATTACCGAAGAAATCCTATTCATGCATGAACATTATGAAGATACATATGAAAGACCGAAAGCATGGATAAAAATGCATAATGGTTTTTATTGCCCTATGATTGGCTTGATAAATCTCCCTTTAAAATTCAGACCAAAAACATTAAATGTCTCATTCATCATCATCCCTTCATCAAACCAATTTCGTGTGAAGTTGAGCTATCCATGAATGCCATCTTGTTGGTTATGCATAAACATTTAAAGTTTCCCTTTGGTAATGAGATATTTATTATGCATCATAGAGGCTTTAATCCCATATCTTCCCATGGGAACCTTTCATTGTATTTCTTTTGGTCCAAGACTATTGAACCTATTAGACCTCATCAGGACTTCTTTTTCAAAGCATATCAAAATTTCAAGGAAAAGCGCATAGTAGAATTATCCCTTAGAAATGTGCCTCAACATGTGATTGAGCCACCTATCTTTAACAAACCAATGATTGAACAGAAATCCCTTCCAAACATCCAAGGGAAACCTATTACAAATACTCCTATTGTTTCCTATAAGAGACTGCAAGATAATCAAAACAATCCCATTGTGCCTCCTAAATTCAAACAAGTTTACAAAGCCAAAGAGAAAGTGGTTGAACCTCCTATGGTTCCTTTCATTCCTCCCCTAAGGGAAGAAAATAAACCTATGGTTGACAAACCCACTCCCACACAATAAAAAATTGACAAAATATTGAAACAAAATTGAAATGCTAGAGATCAAAGGTGTAGACATTGTGCTATTGCTCGTATCTTACAACATAAAGAAGAAAAGAGAAACATAGAAAATACATTTTTTTTCCTTCCCTAAAGCAATGCATGATAATTTTATACCTTTGTCGTAATGTAAAAAATAACCTTCCAAAGACATTATCATTCAACCTTCTAATGGGATTAGTTTAGATGATGACATTGATATTGCAAAGATTGATGAAGAAGTCCATAATGAGTTGAATTCATTGTTATCTTCTTCCATGAACTTAAATGGTGATAAGAGTGTTGAACTTGGGGTTTCTCCTAGTTCAAAACTTGTCATTGTCCCTTTGGCTAGTTCTTTGTATTTGATATATACTAACCAATATTGGGATTCAGATGGCCTACTATAGGTTGACTTGCATGTGCCTTACCAGTATTTTGCATTATTTTCATTATTTATGTGATTACATGTGCATAATGTGATCCCTCGTACTATTCTATTTAATGTATCTCACTCTCATTTTGTGCATTCCTCTATTTGTATTTACAATATTATCTATGCCATAAACACTTTATATTTTTCACTTGTCTTGTGTTTTCCTTTTGGGGATGAGGTAAGGCATCCATACATTTAAGTCTCTTCCATGTTGATCTAATTTTTTTAATTTTTTTCGCTCTCCATGTGCCATTCTTCCAATTCTATGCGCATTTTGGGAATGATGATGTTTCCGAGCTATATAACAACATTATAGAAATGAAATATTGAACTTGAATCCATAGATCCATTATGTGCTTTTTGGGGGCAACCCCTCCCTCCTTGTTTCAGATGTAGCTTTATTTCAAAAAACATATGACTTGACATAGGGATTTTCAAGGAAGCTCTCATGTGTTATGATTGAACATTGGCTACTTTAAAGAAATTGCTGACAACAATGGTATTAGCAAGGTCACTTTAAAGTGGGGGCATACATTGATGATATCTTTTGACACTTCTCATGTTTCATGGCATGATTTTCTTTTTTATTGTGATGCATCCTTTTCTTGGTGGTTTCATTTGGTTTGATGTCCTCCAAGATTGTGATATTTCTTAGCATATGACTTTCCTCTTAGTGGTAATATAACACACTACATTCTCTAAGTTTTGAATCCTTTACTCTTGACTTGTCCTCTTGGAGACACTGGGAATGATCTTACCTAAGAAGAAGACCTTACATGAACTAATAAAAATCCCTTTCAACAAAAACCTATATAAATATAATGTTCATAAGTGTTTGGCATAACACAACTTGCTAACCTGGTGAAGATTGAACCCTAAATTCAAGGTCGCCTAGCATAGCATACCTTGCTTGCTTGTGGATTCTTTCCTTGTGGCACCTTATTGAAGTTATCAAAGGGATAGCTTTGTTATAGTTATTATGATGATAAGATGACATAGATACATGGATTTCTCATTGTATGGTGAGAGCCTATAGACCTTGCATGAATTTATCACTAAGCCACTTTATTGGAAGACTAACCTAGTGGAAAACCTAAATTGTTTCTACCTTGGAGTGAGTGCAAACCAAAATCTTCGATGTGTTCCACATCACGTTGGATATTTTATGCTTGATCTTCCTAGTCTTTGATGTTGTATGATTGTGTATATTTGTCATTGTTTCATACATAAGTGTCTTGAATGTCTACTTTACTGTGAGTTTGACATGGATTCATACTCTCACTAAAGTGGGGGAAAAATGTAGTTTAGGAAAAATTATCCCTTTTGCACACTTAATTTAGGAATAAATAATAAATAAATGAGCTTAATTATGCCTTAATTTAATGTTGTAATATTTTTTTCATATTCACATTAAGTTTAGGGCCCTTTTAAATTAAATGGACTTAATTGCACTTTTTTTTTATGTTGTAAGGTATACCTTCACACTTTCACATTAATCTAGGGCTTTATTAATTGACTGGGGTCAATTTTCCTTAATTGGCCCCTTTAATTCAAATCCAAGCCTAATTAAATATGAATTCTGAGGGATAAAACCTGACATTCATAAATTCCATTACACAACACTTAACTTTGGAAGATGTGTGTCCTAGGTAAGTGACCTACGACCCATTCTCCATAGGGAAAATGGGTCCTCACTTAGATCTAGGACCCTGATTTTAAATAATTTTTAACATTGACTGATGTGTATCATTGTTAAGTGTCCTAGGACCCATTCACCTTATGGCGAATGGGTCCTCACTTAGACCTAAGGACCCCCTTTGAAATATGCTTTTGGTAGTATTTTAATGATTTCAAATCTATAATTTACTGTCAAATTTTTATATTTGAATTTCAGAAATTAATCTTAAGATATATATAAATCCAAGGTTATTTTACTAGTTTCACCGTAGAATTTTTATGTGACTTCATGAGATCAAGCTAGAGAATTGATAGAGAATTCTAGAGCATTTTTAATGCATTCAAGGGTAGATTTATTAAATATTATTGCATCAATCAAGGTTCCATTATCATGTCAAAGATGTATTACATCACGAATGTTGTTTGAGCTATAATATTGATGTAGTGTTCAAGATATAACAAGCATATCAAAGGCATTGTTTCAAGAAAAGTTTCATGATCAAGATCCTCATCCAGTGAAGCCTCCTCATGGTAGTTTGCATATTTGTATTCCAAGGTTCAAATAAGGTTTGGTGAGTTGTGACATAGTTTTGTGCATTCATCATTCAGTCTTTCATGTTTCATTTTATTATAAGCTTTAATTACCAAAATGAGGTTTGACTAGGGAAAACCCCCATTCCCTAAAAAACATTTTTTTTCTCTCTTTGATGTGTGACTGTAGATTTTAGGTTGAAGATCCTTTGGAGAGAAAATTTGAAGAAAGTTGTAAAGTTGTCAAAATTGCAAGAAAAGTTGTCAAATCATGTAAACTGATCTATAGATTTTATTTTCAGATTTCCAACAATAAACACCTAGAATCTAGGAGTGTAGACCTAGCAAACAAGAACCCAAAAATAATTTTTAAAAGGTGACCTTTGGTGAAAAGTACACATTGTTTTCCCTTTTCTAGATCTTCCTTTTGGTTATTGTTTTAGTTAGATTTGATTATTGTTCTTCAATTGTACTTTGTATCTTAAATTTTGAAGGAAATAAGGAAAATAGGTCCATTATTCATCAACCCATTCTCATAAACCCCATTTTTCTATGTTTCACTAGAAAAGGTTGTGGGATATAGCAATTGGTTAGCATAAAAGGTAAGAATTCTTCCATCAAATTTGATCTTTACATTGATCAATGTTTAGGACCAACAAGCTACATTAAGAAAAGGGAATTATGGGTGGAGCTTGGTGTTTTCTATAGAAAGTTATTTTTGTAATGTTGCATTTTAGGGGGTGATTTTAATATGATCTTGCATAGTGAGGATAAAATGAGGGGTATGCAAAGAAAGTATCAATCTCAAGCTGATTTTGAGAACTTTGTAAGGTTAAATGATTTGTTTTAAATTCAAATTGAAAAATGGGAAATACACATGGACAAATCAAATTTTGGGCTTCAACCATATTGTAGAAATATTGGACTATTTTTTGTTTAAAGGAGAGTTGGGAGCGTTCCCGTTCACCTTTGAAGGTATAATTTCACCTCAATTAGGATTAGAACACTATCCCATTAAGTTGGAAATAATGGGAGAAAAAAGACAAATGAGATGACCCTTTAAACTTAAAAATATGTGGTTTAAGAGTTTCTTAAAGAATATGAGGAGATTTAGGTTGAAGAGGAAGTGTTCTTGTGGCAAAAATATAAGGAGATTTGGATGTCGAAGGGGGATAATAATATGAAATACTTCCATAATAGTACTAAGGATCATAGAGAAGTAAATAAAATTACAAGTCTATTGGGAGGTAACAAAATATGTGTTGTGTCTTATAGGGACATCCCCAAAGAAGCAATCATCTATTTTAAAATTTTGTCAAATAACAAAAAAGGTTTAAGGATTGTCTCATAAAACCAACTTCTAGAGTTGATAACAAAGCTGGTAAATGAAGGGAAAAATAATATGTTGAAAAGTGAATTTGTGGCAGAGGAAATTGAGGCCACAACTTTTGAGCTTCATCTAGATAAATCACCTAGACTAGATGGGTTTCATGCACACTTTTTTTTAAAATTATTGGAGCACAATGGGTAGTGAAGTGGTTGCTGTCATAAAAGACTCAAGGATCTTAGGAATGGTTCAAAGGGAATTGAAAAAAACATTCATTTCTCTGATCCTTAAAAAGGAGAAGCCATCACCTTTAGATGAGTTTAGGTCCCCATAGATCTTTGTAATACATTGTACAAAATCATGGTGAAAGAAATGATGAATACACTCAAAAAAAGTTCTACCAAAGATAATTTTAAAAGAGAAAAGAAGGTTTGTACTTGGGAGGCGAATTCTAGGAGTCACTATTCCATAGGAAGTCATTTACTCTATTCAAAAAACAAAGAAATAGAGCATGTTGCTAAGGATGGATATTAAAAAAGTATATGATTAGGTGTATTGGATGTTCATGTGTAGGGTGTTGCAAGAATTTAGATTTGATAATAAATGGGTAAAATAGAGGCTCAATTATGCTGCCAACACAAAAAATTCAATCATTGTAAATGGCACACTCATGGCTTTCTTTGAAGCATTGAGGGGGATCAGATAGGGATATTCTCTCTCCCCCTGTTTGTTCATTATCATGGATGAGATGTTAGGAAGGGATTTTAGTGCCACAAAAAATGCTAAGATGTTAGAAGGAACTTAGGTAACAAGCAATGTGTTGATTATGACCCATCAGTAGTTCATGTATATGATAGGATACATTTTGGGGTTGCGAAATGTTGTGGATCTCACAAGCTAAATGAAATTCTAGAGATTTACTTTGAAGTCATGAGTGAAGAGATAAGTAAGGAAAATTCACAAGTCTACTTTTTTCATTCTCCTCTACGTAAAAACAAAGATATTATGGGTATGTGTAGGATCATCATGGAAAAAATAGGCCCTTAAGTGGCAAAAAATTCTGAAAAATCAGAGTTAGGCAACTTGACATAAAAATTTGAATAAGTTATCTATATTATTTAAAAAATATGTAAGAATAGAATTTGTAGAAAGTTTAATGTAGTTTCTAAATTACTAGGTTTATTTACAAAAAAATAAAATCTATTTGGTAAAAATTTTAAATTTCAATACAATAGTACTTAAATTTTAGGGAAAAAAATAAGAAGTAGGTGTTTGTCTGACCACCCTAACCACATTAAAATGTTAATATTTTTTTTATAAGATTGTAGATATAAGTAGAGGACTCATGTCTCGATGTGATACATATTTTTTTGTTATTTATTTCCAAGTAAATAATTAATTATAATTTTCTTATGAAAACTTTTAAAAAATATAAAGACTCGTATGTATGACCACCTTAATTTGGTCAAAACTTCATGAAAATATTTTTTTTTATTTTTTAATCTTATAGTATGTGAAGCATAGAATGTGACACATATTTTGGATTCAAAAAATATGTTACTATTTGAAAGCTATAGATGTTTTTCAATCAGCCTAAAAATCTGGACTTTAGTCATAATTCAATAGAAAATGAATAATAATTGATTACTAAATTCGAAGTAAAGAATAATTTGTATTGGTGGAAAGCAGAGAATCTCCTTTAAAAACCCTTTTCATTTCATCAATTTTAGGTTAAAAACATGTCATCAGCCACATACCCATCATATTGCCACTTTTTGGCCCATCACGATCCTACACATACCCTTCTAAGAGTCCTAATATTTAGGAAAAGAAAACTACCACACAGATACATTGGATTGCCTTTAGTAAAGGGTGTGGGTTATGGAAAGTTATGGGATTATTTGATAAATAAGGTAAAAAGTTGCATGTCTTCATGGAAGGGGGGGTTATCTTGGGCTAGTAGGTTTGTTATGCTAAAGGTTGTTATCTATGTGCTCCTAATTTATTTAATGTCATGTATTGTCTTGCCCAAGGGGAATTATCAAGCTTTAAACTAAAGTATGAGGAACTTCTTCAAAAAAGGGAAAACATACAAGAAAAATTATGTGCTCATCGCGTGGGATAGGATTTGCAAGGTGAAGGAGGTGGGGGGGAAATTTTAATGAGATCTTTTGAGACAAAACAAAGCTTTTGGGGTTAAAATAATTTGAAAAATGGATAGAGAAAGTTAGTTGAAATAGGCTCAGATTATCTAGAATAAATTCTTCGGGGAAAACACTGAGTGCAACATCCTCACTTCCAAAAATCTTCCCAAAGGATCAAGAGTAATGAATTTCATCTGAGATTGCAAACCATTAATACTTAAATTTTTACCTTGGGGCATTCATGGTTTAGCAATACATATCTATTTTGGGAGGACTTGTGAGGGGGTACCCAACAATAGATAGTTTGGTAGACTAGCAATAGATGAAAGGTATATTATCATAGCTTTAGGGAATGAATGTGAGAGATGACTTGATGACCAACTGTGTTGAAGGGCTCAATAGTTTGCATTGGAAGGACTTCAGTAGAATAAATATTCTTGATACTAACATCAAAAAAATGTATTTATTCTTAAATATAGAATAATAATTATTAGAGAGGGAAAATATAAGTTGTTTGGATAATTGCTAGTTCAGGGCCAGGTACAACTCTAAGGATATTTTCTTGATTCTAGGGGCATAGGATAGGAGGACTTCACTTCCATGGAAACTATATTGAGATAGTAGATTCTTGTAGAAAGATAGGGCCTTTTCTTAGATCCCAATCCAAGGGAGGATTTTGATACTAGATAGGTTTCACCTAATAGGATATCATGGTTTGTTGTGGTGTGTGATGTGTAAATCAATTGAGGAAGAAGTAAGCATCTATTTCTTAGATGCATATTTTATGCAAGAGAGTTTGAGATGGTCATGTGTGAAATTGGGTTGGGTTGGTTTTCTTTCGAAAAAAATTATATTCTTTTAAAAATCATGAACCTTATTAATAAGGAGTGATGAATTCATGAATTTGGCTAATAAACCCATCCACTATGATTTGAGAGCTATAGAAAGAATTGAATAGGAGGATATTCCAAGGTAAAGAGATGAATACATCATCCTTTTAAAACAAGGTGGAGGTAGTCATATTAGAGGTTGTGAACAATAGAGTTTCAAGATTGAATCATTAGAAGTTAGAATTCATGGACTGGGATGCAAAGTTGAGACTTGGGTGGTTTGGTCTCAAGATTCTTTTTTTTTGAATTAGGGCTATTGGATAGTGAGAAAATCATGCCAAGGCAATTTGGAGGCCCCTTGAGCAATCATGGGTCAAACTGAATTTTGATGCGGCATCAAGAGGTAAAACGTGAAGGTCTAGGACAAGATGCATTATTCAAAATTGGAAAGGGGAATTCATGGGGGGCCTCTTGGCCCCTCTTCTAGATGGGATAAATAATACAAGATATCTTCAAGCAGTGATTTAGGGTCTTTAGTTCTACCTAGAGGTTAAGTGTAAAAGCGTCGAGGTGGAAGGAGGTTCAACTTTGGTGATTAACGCTCTTAGGTTTGTTAAGGTAACAACATAAAAATCAAAGGAGATGGTGGAGAAGGCTATTGGTTTATTGAGGAAGCATAGACACTTTCAAGTCAAGCACACATATAGAGAATCCAATATGTAGAGGCATAAAAATTAGCAAATATTGACATAAATGGGGTTGCAAAGAAATAATATTTCCTCTTCTCTCAAAGGGCTTAGTAGCCCATTTTTGTGGATTCAAGTGGTGCATAAAGGTGCAGGAAGGGTTTAGAGGTAGTTGTTGAGGATGTGCAACCAAAGTTGTCAGTCTTGTACCTTTGATACTTTCAAATTTTTAGTGCATTTTAGGTGGAAATTGGGATTCAACATGAATGCTTGGTAGGTGTGGAACTTACACAAAAGTGTCTTGGTGCAAACCATATGTATAGTTCTGGTGAAATGCGTAGGATTGAAAAGTGGTATCTTCTCACTTGCTAGTGTTTATTGTATATGCATTATTGTAGTGTGGAGTGTGAGGATGACATGTTGCATTCATACACATGTTTATACACTAAGACTAAACCTATCTGAGATGAGTTGCATTGGGTTGATAGGTGGCACTCTCCTGATTTCTTTGGACCTTGGATTTTTGGATGCACGTGGTGATTGTTTGACCCCTCAAGGATCAAGATATATATTTTTATGGGGTAGGATGTATTAGGAAAAAAATGGATAGGTCCAAGGTTGAGACATTTACACATGGAACCTTAGCGCTGAATTTTTTTTGTCTCAGGCTTTATTGTAAGGAGGCACGATGGTGTGATAGATGGAAGTATGGCACAAGTTATCGAGTTTTCCATGAGTGGGTTTTTTCTATACTATGAACTGAAATTAATGTTGATATTAAATAGTACTTCCATCATTTGTGTTGATTTTATGTGGGTAGATGGATTAATTTGAAAGTCATGTCAACTAAGCTAGCTTAAGCATCTTAACATGTGGGTCAGATCGAGGGGCTATGACATGACATTAATTAAGTCTGACTCTCATCCATGTAAGAAAATGAAGGGAGGATTTTATATTCCAAACTGATGCACAAAAAGATTGTAAGCTTGAAAATATGTTAATTACTAAGTTTTGACATGCATGAAATAGTCTTTAAAAGCTAAATTTGGTGATGGATTAGTCAGATTGTTTGGAATTTTTATGTGGATAGAGAAATGGATGCACCAATAAGATTGGTTAGCTATCAAAGAAAATTGGCCTTCCTAGGGGAAGTCTCAAAGTTTAGGTTGAGAAGGATATTGATTGAGAGTGATTTCCTAGGAAATAGTGTGGTAAAGTTGATTTTGAGGGTTGATTTTTTATCATTGGAGGAAAGATATAGGGTGGACATGGATATAACTTCTAGGTTTGTGGTAGGGTTGCTGGACCTTTAATTTCCAAAGAAAGAAGTCCTAAAAATTACAAGGAAGTTGATGAATCCTGAGTTGTTGGGTAGTCTTGAGGAGACAATGAGCACCACTCAGCTAGGTGCTAGAATTCCAAGACCATAAGATATGGTCTTGCTTAGTACCTTAGGCATGGTGGTCAAGTTATACCATTTCCTATTGGACATTAAAGGTCACAATTTTGTATCTCATTAGATAAGGGTTGTAGAGGGGGTGAGATTTTTAAACAAGTGGTTGCATTTGGAGCTGGTCCAAGACTTCACATTGGTCTGAGAGTTTATAAACTATTTTTAAGTGAACGGTGTGGTATAAGTTCAAGTTTTAAAATTTTAGGTTTTTTATCAATGGTAGCTTATGGTCGGGTAAGGGAATTTATAAGTAGGTTTTTTTGTAGAATAACCTGAGAGGGCATTTTGTAAGCTGGTTAACCTCATTTTTTAGAATGTTGGGAGTGTGAGCACTAGGCATGCTCACACCTATAAACAAATATTGCAATCCTTTTCTAAATAAATAAAAATACTTTCTTATGGAGAAAAAAAAGAACAACAAACCATTTTTTATTTACAATAGTTATGTTTATATATTAAATTTCTAGTTATTTGAATATTGGATATACATACCAAATGATGAATGTAATGTTGTGATTATTGGGATAAAATTATTTGTTGAGTCCATTTATTATTTATTTAGGATTTTTTTATACTTATTTATATAATTTCATATTTGGCTACTAAAACACATGGATTGTGGCATTTGATTTTTAATCTTAATAATTTGAATGTGTGTTTTATGTGAAATGGTCATATTTCTATATATGATCAATAAATTAATTATTTTCTCATATGCATCATATTTTTGTTTTTAAACAATCACATGATATTATTTATCATTTTAGTACTCCACACAATACATTATGTTAATTATAGTTTTTTAGTACTATTTTTCTTAAGGGTTGATATACCATGCATTATATTTTTTCATCAATAATTTATGAAGCCTAACACAATATATTAAATAAATAATGGCTTATTATAATGATAGATATGCACCACAAATAGTAATATGTAAATAATAGAAAAATAAATACATGATGGGGTGAAATTTTTATTAAATTAAATTTTTATCTTTTATTTCCATCATATAGATATGCAATAAAACAATTGAAGTAGATTCTTATAGAATTTTTTATAATTTATTTGGTGAGGAATTTGGGTATATATTAAAATAAATATTTATAGTTACTCAAATATTTAAGCTACAAAGTATTCATATAATATTAAAATCAAGAAAATATAGTTATGAAGGTGTAGATCTTGAGATAGTAAGACATCAATTTTGTTTGCGACTTTTTTGTTGAATTTATTTATATTTAATAACATATAAAATACTATAAAGAATGTTGAATATATATGTATAATAATATTTAATATATGATTCGATGATTTTGGAAGCGTATTGCATGAAATTGATTCTCATATATTTGTATTATAAATGATATGCATTGTAATTATGTGCAAATAAAATTTGTAGCTATTAAGGAGTGCAGATACACTACAACATAACAGACAATTAGTGGTTAAAATAGCATCGTATTTTAGTGTAGTTGATTCCATGAATTGGACACTTCTTTCAACACAAAACTCAACGCAAAATGGCATGTTCACTTCAGCATTGTATATTGCGCCGACTTTGATGCCAACTATAGAACTGGATTTAGCACCAAAAAGTGGCACAAACATTAGCACCTCTATTAGCACCTATAATAACACTAGGAAAAAATATTTAAAATAGTGCCTAATTTTGTGCCCAATTTGGCTTCCAATTTTGCTTCCATGTGTGCTCCCATTTTTGCTTCTAGTTTTTCTCCCAGGTTTGCTTCCAATTTTTCTTCCAGGTTTGCTTCCAATTTTTCTTCTAGTTTTGTTTCCAATTTTGCTTCCAATTTTTAGTCTAGTTTTTCTTCCAATTTTTCTTCTAGTTTTGCTTCGAGGTTTATTACGAGTTTTCCTTCCATTTTTGCTTCCAGGTTTTCTTTTGCTTTTGCTTCCAATTTTGCGTTTGGTTTTTCTTCCAACTTTTCTTCCAAATTTTACTTCCAGTTTTGCTTCCAATTTTTCTTCCAATTTTGCATATAGTTTTGCTTCTAGTATTGCTTCCAAGTTTGCTTCCATTTTTTCTTCTAGGTTTACTTCCGGTTTTGCTTCTAGGTTTGTATCTAGCTTTGCTTCCAATTTTGCTTCCAGTTTTGCTCCCTAGTTTGTTTCCATTTTTTCTTCTAATTTTGTTTCCAAGTCTGATTTCAATTTTTCTTCTAGTTTTGCTTCCAATTTTTCTTCCAATTTTGCTTCCATATTTTCTTCCAAGTTTGCTTCTAGATTTGCTTCCAGTTTTGCTTCAAGTTTTTCTTTCATTTTTGCTTCCAATTTTTCTTCTGGATTTTCTTTCAAGATTTCTTCTTGTTTGCTTCTAGTTTAGCTTCCATTGTTGCTTCCTTTTTTACTATAAAAATGCTTCTTATTTTTCTTCCATTTATTAATTTACAATGTTTTATTTCAATTTAATTAGTTAAATATATCATGCCTCTTAAATAACTCATATGATTATAGAGTAAATAATATAGTTATTTAACTCATATGATTAAATAAAAAGATAATTATTATAACATGATCACCATCTATAATTAAAACAACTGATACATGTACAAATGATATAAGTAAAAATGATAAATTATGAAACTCAAATTGATACAAGTCAAGATGATACATGTCAATATGATACAACTCAATAATATGGTATTGTAGGGCGTGAAAATGATATGTATGATAGTAAGCATGAAAAGAGGCATCATAACGATATATCAACAATGATCCATGATGTAGTCTATATGATCATGAATGTCACTGGTTACTACCAACTACAATTGTCTCATCATCATCACCATCGTTATCATCATCATCATTGTCGACATCATCATTGTCATCAGCCTTAGTGTCTTCCATATCTATGTCATCATCATCCTCTCCCATGTGATCAATATTGGTAGAACCAATATTTTTTGGATCTATATCATGATGAGGATCATCTTGATCTTCTGGAAGACCCGTGTTCTACAAAAAAAACATTTAAAATGAAAATTTACTATTTATTTCGTGCAATAATTTAATTTTTTATTTTATATCTAATATTACAACACATGAGACGAAACGGCCATAATCATATTACATCATATCAAGGTGCACATACCATAATAAAATTTCAAAAAAATTACAGCTAATATGTCATTCCAATGACGTAAAACATACAAAAATTCTAATAAACGTTCGTAAAGATCATAAAAAAAATTGTTATACAATTTAACTATCAATTGTAAATTCTATTACATAACCTTAAGTGCCAACCCTCTGCATTTTATGCTATATATGATTATTTTTTCCTCGAAGATCCTTTGAGAGTTAACTGGTCTATATATCTTCTTATCCTATATTTTACAAATGAATATTTTTCTAGTACATTTTGGCACTGTAATATGCTTCAAAGGTTCTTTGAGAATTAACTAGTCTATATGTCCCTATATTTGAGAGTTAAAATTGTACAAACCCAAAAATGGTCATAGTTAATAAAACCTGTTAATTAATTAAATATGATTTATTTAATTAATAATCTCCTAAATTCATCTACATATAAATACATTTAATTATTTGTTTATATCGTTCACTTTCTATATTCTTATAATTTAATTAAATAAATAAAGTTATTTAATTATTATCATCTTCCTCTTAATTAATTAAATAAATTTCACAATTTATTTATATTAATTATCACAAGTTTAAATTTACAATTTAAATGATAATTCTTTTCTCCACACAATTAAATATTCTTAAATATTTAAATGGAAGCTTTCTTTCCCACACAATTAAATATTCTAAAAATATTTAATTGAAAGATTTATTTCCTCCATAATTAAATATTCCAAAATATTTAATTAGAAACTTTTCTTCTTTTCATATTTAATTAAGTATTTTACATGTTTAACTACAGTGCTTTTATCATCTCTCACACATAATTAAATATTATTTATTTAAATTATGGAAGCTTCTAATTCATGTCACACATAATTAAATATATTTATTTATTTAATTAGAGATTTATCCTCAAACTATCAACTAACTCTTCATAAATGAAGTGCACAAATGAAAACTTTTCTTCATTTTTGAATGGAAAAGGCTATGTGAGAGGAAAAGTCTCCCATCTTTCTCTTAACCTTCCATCTTTTTCTCAACTTCTCCATCTCTCACCGTTCATCTTGACAGGTTTGAACTCAACCATTGATCTTGGCCAACTAGATTCTTGCCTCTGAAAATCTATAAATACAACCCTCTTGTGAGTTGAAAAGGATCCTAGATTTTGTGAATTTAGCATAATCATTATAGTTGCATTCAAATTAGCATCTTAATATAATCATTTTCAAGTTCATAATATAAAAATTTCAAGTTCATTTCATAGCTTAAATCATATAGCAATAGACATGCATGTTGCATAAAATCTCATTCTCCTAAGTTGTCATTTCAACAAGATGCTTCTTACACCAACTGAGAGCCAAAAACTTTAATCAAATCCTTGGAGATAGAGGACAATGGGATGCATTTCAAGGAGCTATTGTTATTTAGATTTTGCATTTGTATTTTTCTAATTAGCTTTCTTTAATCTAGTGTTTCATTGGTGTGTTAGTGCAATTTCTAGTTGATCCACTTATTCTAACAACATGCTTTTGGTACCCACTGTGGGGCCTTGCCCCGTTAAATAAATATTTTTTATTTCAGATTTTTTTGATAGGTGACAGACTGGAGCTTCGGTTTAGCACATATGAGTTGAGGATTAGCGCATACAAGGTCTGTTTGGCGCATACAATGACTATTTTAGCGCATTGGTGGCCTGTTTTAGCACATACGCTAGTTCCTTTAGCACATTTAATGACTTTTTTAGTGCATTCCTGTCAGTTCCTTTAGCACATGTATTGACTTTTTTAGCGTATTTACTAGTTCTTTTAGAGCATACATGAGTGTAATAGAACAAAATCTTGATTCTGATGCCATCTGTGGACAATGATTTTTCCATTCAGTTTTAAAATAAAATGAAGCAATCCTAGGCTAGTCACATAAATATGGAATTAACCAATCCTAGGATAGTCACCAAACATCATATTTTCTTGGTTAAAATGAATCCAATGTTTGTTGTGAAGAAAAATCTTCACTTAACATAGAAAATTGTCATTTGGATATAAAATTAACCATTTGTTTGTTGTGATTGTTGGGTAATAGGTTTATGCTCTCCCTTTTACTGGGTGACCAAAACACTAGACTTAACTTTTTCATTTTATGTAATTCATTTTTTATTACATCCTTTAGAAGGCCTCTTGTAGTGGGAAAAACTACTCACCCTACGGGAACAACCTAAGTGATAACAACCAAAGCTAGGTTTTCCAACCCACTCTAATCAAAAGTGAATTTTGGGGAAATCCACATTCAACGGAAGTGAGAAAGATAACCATCCCCAAAATATTTTTTTCTAAATATTGGGAGGTCTTGAGGGAGTTTATCTATTACCATGTCGTACGAATACCTTTACTAAGAACCATAGTGTAGAAATCCAACCGTGTCAGTATCCAAACATAATTTTAATCATAGTGCAAGTGGAGGGAAGAATCTTCCCCCAAGACACTCACCATATAATTGCCATGGATTTTTTCCTCAAGGGATCAAGAAATCTAACCTTGAGTATGCACCTAGAAAAGACAAATGCACGACTGCCCTCTAGGCGGTGACACGGCTGTGTGAGTCGACACAATTTTAAGATGTGGGCTATGGTTTCCATGATGACCTATTTGAAAACTATGAGTGAGTCTATTTCAAGTGCTTATTCTATTCAATACCCGTGAAAATCTTAGGAACATACACTCTTTCTTTAGATTTTATGATTTGCAAAACAACTGTTTTCTACTGTATGCCATGTTTTTAACATTTAAATCAAATAAGGATCATCCAAAAACATCAAACTGTCAAAACATGTATGTCTCATAATAGTAATTGGATAGTTTAGTGCATCTGGTCTGTTTTGATGCATTTGTGCTCTAATTTGGCGCATTTATGCTCTGTTTCAGTGTATTTATTCTCTGTTTTAGCACATTTATGCTCTGTTTTAGCGCATATGTGCTCTATTTCAGTGCATGCATGCTTTGTTTTAGCGCATTCCTACAATAGTCTAACGCATAGGTTGGATCTTTTAGCACATCTATTGAAAAATTTAGCGCATATGCTTTCCAAATCTAGGTAACTTTCTGACACCCAAGAATCTGCCCCTCAATTTAGTATTTTTCTATGCTTAGGGTTTGGAAGTCTGCAACTTTTTCCAAGAGGTCCCTAGAGAAGAAAAATAAGAAGCCAAAGAAATATCTCAGTTATAAGAAGTTATTGAAGAAGAGGAAATTTTAATACCAAAGTTGAAAGGTCTTGTTTGAACACATAACCTTTATTTATCGATATCATGACTTTGTTAGAGGTTTCATTGACGATTATGTTGTAGAACCATTATACTCACGAGCTTTCTTTCAAAGAAGAGCCCTTTCCCAAAGACATAATCATAGTCATTGTATTCATTCCTCTTACATTCCTCCACATGCAATTATGTACGCTACTCATCCCAATCAAATTCTGCAATAGAGAGCTAAGGGGACATTTAGGCATTTATCAAAATCCTTATTTTTGCAAAGCTATGATCAAACTTCACAAAGTGCAAAATCATCTTTATTTTTTATCTTTGGTTTAATTCCCACAAACAGGATTATCATCCTTTCACTCAGGGAATCACGAGCTAAATATTAGAAATATCATAACTCATAGAATCTTCATTCTATTCCAGCTTTGATATCCATCAAAATTTCACTATTTCATTCTTTTGATCAAAGTTAGTTGAAATTTGGCAAAAGCTTATGCCTTTTGTCACAAGATCTTGAAAGCACATAAAAGGAGATGAAAGGGAAAGTACATTAAGAAAAATGGGTGATAATAGTGATAGGGAAGAAAACCCCTTTCATAATTCCAATACTGAAGCTCGATAATAGAAGAAAAGCTCCAAGAAGCAGAGCATGATCCCCAATTCCATACTCTCATGGAAAGAGTCTTAGAATGTAACAAGGAAAGATATTTAATTTCACTAGCTAATCAAGGGGCTAAGTTACCTTCTGATTTCAACATCGAAGGGCTTAGATAAAATCTTGAAGACCCTCTTAATGACCTTAGTGCTCTTACTCAACAAATAAAAGCATTGCAAGGGAAAATACAGGAAATCCAAGGGGATACAACAAAGAAATATGTTTTGGATGATATCTATCCATATCCATTTGACAAGAGTCTTCAAATGATTCCTTTTCCAAAACATTGTGAAATCCCTATGTTTGATAGGTATAATGGGAAAACGAACCCCATTGAACATGTAAGGGATTTTTGAAATATGAGCTTATAATTTTCTCATGAAGATACCTACTTTATGCGATTGTTTCCACAAAGTCTGGGTGGAAAATCCATGGAGTGGCTTTCCAAGATCACTCCCCCCATCAGAACGTTTGAGGAGTTAATAAATAAGTTCATATCACAATACTCCTATAATATCCAACACTAGATAATGATGCTTGATTTGTGTAAGTTGAAACAAAAGGTTGGGGAATCTTTCAATAAATTTTTACAAATATGGAGAAGGGTGTTTGCCAGATAGTCCCATCGTGTTCCTTAAATGGAAAAGATGGAGATCTTCATTGATATTTTGAATCAAGAGATGAGTTATAGGCTAAACCTTCATTGTCCTCAATCATTTGAAAAATTGATTGAAAATGCAATTACAATTGAAGGTTCCTTGGTCAAGCATGGAATTTTGAAACTCGATAAAGAAGGTTCAGATTTGTACAACAACAAAAACAATACCAATAGTAACAATGACAAGTCATGATTTTGGACTTGAAATAAAAATTTTGTTAATGATGGGGTAGTAGATGCTAACAAAATGAATATAAAGCCTGTTGTTGTCAATATATCAGGGGTTCAAAGTAGAAATAATGCTGGAAATTATAGTACCCAAGGAAATATTTCCAATCATGGAAATAATCTTGGCAATAATCAAAATTCAAATGCACCCCGATCTCAATTTTTCTCAAATAGACGGAGTTATACTCCCTTGGGCCAGTCTTTGGAATCCATTCTTAAAGAACTGTTGAATCAAAATGCTATCACATTTCCGGCACAAAGATATTATGAGCCTCGAGTTAAACCACCATCATGGAATGACTCACACTTTTGTGAATATCATAGGTGTAAAGGTCATAAGACAAATAATTGTCAAGGGTTAAAGAATCTTGTTCAAGATTTGATTGATAACTGTACCATCACAATTGAGGGACATAATTCCAATGATGACTATCAGGAATTCAAAGATCATCTCCCCAATTATCAAAATGGGGAATCTTCAGGTGACAAAGGAAAAAATGTTAATCATGTCTATGACACCATTATCAATCATATTTCTAC
Organism: Sequoiadendron giganteum; assembly: GCA_007115665.2. NCBI lineage: Eukaryota > Viridiplantae > Streptophyta > Pinopsida > Cupressales > Cupressaceae > Sequoiadendron > Sequoiadendron giganteum. Next base: position 533,309,591 of record CM021108.1, read on the forward strand.
AAATGATCAACAAATCAATGCTATCAGAATCAAAGGTAAGCAAGAATATCGAGAGGTCAATGCTACGACAAGGGGACAAGCCAAAATCATTGTAAAAGGAAGTTCATCCAAGGTGGATATTCCCCCTCCAAGTCAATACAATTTGGTCGATCAACTACGAAAAACATCGGCACAAATTTCTATCTTGGAGCTCTTAAAATTATCACCTGCGCATAAGGACATTCTAGAAAGAGCACTTGTCGATACAACTATGTCTCCTGATCTAGATATCAATAAATTTCAAGCCATGGTGGGACACTTGTCCTCGTCCACAAGTTTATCTTCACTGATAAGGATGACTCATCCATGACCCATCCACATAATTCATCACTTTACTTAGAGGTCATGGTTCATAAAGCCTGCATTAGACGTGTCCTAATAGATGGGGGAGCCGAATTAAAAATTTGTATTTTGAAATTGGTCCTTGCTTTGGGCTATTTAGAAGAATATATAGATCCACGAAGGAAAATTAAAATCAAGGCACACGATGATGAGGAGAGAGCTTCAAAAGGCCTCATCATGTTGCCAATCAGAGTGGGACCTATTGTGAAGAATACCTTTTGCTAGGTTCTAGATTGGGATCTATCTTATAACATACTTTTGGGTTGCCCATGGATCCATGAGATGCAAGATTTTCCATCCACCTATCATCAATTATTGAATTTTCCATATGATGGACATGAATTAACAATACTGACTGATCACATTAACAATCAAAATTATTCTAATCTAAGAGGAACTCAGGACACACTCGTCCAACATAATAGAGAGGATTTGTCCATCTCTACCTCCAAATACAATGAACAAGCACGAGAAATGATAAGTACTTTTGGAACCAAGCTAAAATTGAAAGATAATGGGGTGGGAGAATATTCCTCATGTCTCTCTAATCTACCCATATCTCCAAGATCCCATGGTCAACCATCAACATCCATACAACAGGCTACAACAACATTAGCCTAAGCTTCAATTCCCATCACCAAGTTTGATGGAATATTTATCAAAGAAAATGATTTATAAAAGATAGAGCTATCCTTGATTGGCTCTATAAAGATACAGAAGAATCAGTACAACATGTCAAGTTACCCACAGAGCAATATGGAAAAGGTTATGCAATAATGCAGCAAATGGGTTATGAAGAAAATGGCCCTATAGGAAAAACAAAGGAGGGTATTGTTGAACCTATCCAACTGAAAACAATACACCCAAAGGATAAGAATGGATTAGGATATGGTGAGGATACAAAAGAAGAAATAGCACAAAGACCATCCAATGAGGAGTTACCTGAAACAATTCTTAGAATTCAAGAAAAAAAAATTGACACTGACTCCAATGAATATGAATGGGACATCATCTTTGATGATAAATTCTGGAGGGATAAACAGGTGGATGTCATACAAAATTTCACTCCCACATTCATAAAAGGGGAAATCTCAAGGCCTCCACTTGATTATGTTTTACAAAGTGATCATGACTCAAGTGAGAATGATTCGATTCAAAGTGAGACAAATCATCAACAGGAGGATACCATCCTAGATCTTTCCCATAATGGAGTTGATGATAGCATCATGACCCTAATTTCCAGTGACCTTACTCAGCCTAATGACCCATTTCCTTTGGTCTATCCCAAACTAATTGATTGGGAACATATTGCATCAATTGATATACTAGCTTTTCTAAATGATGAAACCATCATAAACTTCCTTGTTCATCCCAATCAGAAACAAGTTCCACCAGGGAGTCACAAGATCAAAATTTTTGACAGGAAATTGCCAAGTTTCTCAACTACGAAATTAATATCATAAAAGAAAGATCTAATGGTGAAAACCTAACAAAGGTAGAATTAGATAATGAAAAGAGAAAAATAGAAAGTGTATCTAATGGTCAAAACCTGTCAAAGGCACTGGAAGATGGGAAAATTGACACTCTCCTGGAACATTATTAGGAATGGTCTTCTATTCTAATAGAACTGACAATGGAAATCAATTTAGGTACTGTAGAGAAACCTAAAGTCTTGCAATTGGCCGCATCATTAACAGAAGAGGAAATCCCAGGATTCACAAAATTTCTCAAGAGCCAACAAATCAATTTTGCATGGTCCTATGGAGATATGCCTGGACTAGATCCAGATCTCATCATGCATCATCTATCTATCATGCCAGGGGCTAAACCTATGAAGCAGAAACTTAGAAAAATGCATCCACATGTTGCATTATTGGTTAAAGAGGATTTAAAGAATATTTTGGATGCTGGATTCATTTTGTCTATCAACTATGTGGAATGGATCTCCAATATTGTACCTGTATCAAAGCTGGATGAAAGAATCAAAATTCATACAGATTTCAGGGATTTGAATAAGGCATGTCATAAGGATGATTTCCCTCTACCAAATATAGATATTATTGTAGACTTGACTGTTGGCCATACTATGTACTCACTTATGGATGGATTTTTGGGATACAACCAGATAAATATTACACCTGAAGATCAGGATAAAACAACATTCACATGTCCTTAGGGTACCTATTGCTGGAATGTAATGTTGTTTGGACTCAGGAATGCAAGAGATACTTATCAATGAGCATTGACTACCATTTTTCAGGACATGATGCACACATTCATGAAGGATTATGTTAATGATATTTTAGCCAAATCACACACAGGAGAGGAACATTTAGATATCCTATCTAAAATTTTTAACAAGATAAAAAAATTCAAAGTGAGACTTAATCCAAAGAAATGTGTCTTTTGGTGAAATATGGAAAGCTTCTAGGATATATTGTGTCAGCAAAGGGAATTTAGGTGGATCCAACAAAGGTACAATCAATTCTCGATATGCCACCACCAAGGAATATCAATCAATTACACTCATTACAGGGATGGTTGCAATCCACCAGGAGATTCATTGTGTAACTAGCAGATGCAATTCTACCATTTAATCATCTCTTACATAAGAATGTTCCATTTAAATGGGAAGATAGATGTGAAGTAGCATTTGATCAAATAAAGCATTATCTAATGAGTCCACCAGTGCAAGGTGAACCCCTCATATTGTATATTTCAGCCACAATGATGTCTTTGGGAGAATTATTTGCACATGAAGACAACTCAGGAAGGGATCAAGCAATATATTACATCATTCAAACTTTGACAAGCCATGAAATAAATTATACCTTCATTGAAAAAGCTTGCTTAGCAGTAGTGTTGACTTCTCAAAAGTTGCGACACTACATGCTAGCTCATACAATAAAGCTTGTGGATAAGATTGATCCACTCAAATATCTTCTAAGTAAGGCAACCTTAACTGGTAGGTTGGATAAATAAGTCATGATCCTGAGTGATTTTGACATTCATTATGTGGATTAGAAAACTATAAATGGACAGGTAATCACAGATTAGTTCGCTGAAGCACCAATGCTAGCAAAACATCCAATACACATTGATTTTCCCGATACCGATGTATTCATAGTAGCTATTAAGAAGTCATGGACACTCTATTTTGATGGTTCCTATACTCAACATGGCTCAGGGGCAGGGATTATTTTCATTACCCCTTAAGGACATACAATTCCAAAATCTTATCGGCTAATTTTCCCTTGCACAAACAACATAGCTTAATATGAGGCACTATTAATTGGCATGAGAATTATAGTAGACTGTAAAATCATAGAACTACAAGTGTTTGGTGATTCACAACTTTTCATAAATCAAATCAATGATGAATATCAAACTAAGGATGACAAAATAATTCCTTACAAAAGGATGGTGGATGATTTCAAGAAATACTTTGTTGATATCAAGTTCACATAAATTCCACGTACTGATAATAAAGTTGTAGATACCATGGCTACAATCGCATGACTAATCCAGTTGTTAGAGAATCAAGCACAGTACGAATTCTTGGTGGAATAATTGTTTTCTCCTGCCTATGAAAATCCAGAAACCCAAATCATTTTCCACTTAACTAGTTCTGATTCTCCCTTGTATGGCCAAATCTTTACTTACCTAAAGAAAAATATTCTACCTTTAGACTTGTCTAGAAATTAGAAAAGGAATTTCATATGTCAATCCTCTCGTTACACTTTAATTGCTGACGTCTTATACCGGTGTGGTCTCGATGGTACCCTCCTTAGATGTCTCGAACACAATGAATTGGAAAAGGCCTTACAAGAGGTACATGGTGGAATTTGTGGGACACACTCAAGTGGACTAACCTTAGCCAAGAAACTTGTTAGAATGGGTTACTACTAGATGACCATGGAGAAAGAATCATTCATCTTTGTTAAGAAATGTGCAAAATGTCAAATTCATGGGAATCTCATTCATGCTCCTACTCAGGAATTACAATGATTCACCACAACATGGCCTTTTGCTCAATGGGGATTGGATTTGGTTAGCAAGATACATCCATCATCTTCAAATGGACACAAATTCATTATCACAACCGCCGAGTATTTTACTAAGTGGATTGAAGTGGTTCCCCTTACAACTATTACTGGTAAATGAATCTTCGCTATTATTTTGAACTATATCATATGTCAGTATGGCATTCGCAACTCCATTATTACAGACAATGGAAGACCTTTTAAAAATCAAGATGTTGATGAAATTTGTTAAATATTTTGTATACAGCACCGGTTCTCTACACCTTATTATCCACAGGGAAATGGTCAAGGGTATGTGTAGGATCATGATGGGCTATGTGGCTGATGACCTTTTTTTTACACAAAATTGATGAAACGAAAAGGGTTTTTAAAGGAGATTCTTAGCTTTCCACCAATATAAATTATTCTTTACTTTTAATTTAATAAATAATTATTATTCATTTTCTATTTGAATTATGACTAAAGTCCTGATTGATAAACTGATTGAAAAACGTCTATAGCTTTCAAAGGGTATCAAATTTTTTGAATCTAAAACATGCATCACATTCTATGCTTCACATAATATAGGATTTTTTTAAAAAGAATTGAATTTCATGAAGTTTTCACCAAGTTAAGGTAGTCAGACATACAAGTTTTTATATTTTTAAAAATTTGTAATAAAAAAATCATAATTAATTATTTACTTTGAAAAAAATTACAAAAATATATGCATCACATCAAGACACGAGTCTTCTACTTATATATAAAATCTTATAAAAAAATATTATGATTTTATTCTGGTTAGGGTGGTCAGACAGACACCTACTTCTTATTTTTTCCTTAAAATTTAAGTACTACTGCATTGAAATTTCAAATTTTCACCAAATAGATTTTTTTAAAATAAAAATAAACCTAGTAGTTTAGAAACTAAATTAAATTTGCAATATATTCAATTCTTACATATTTTTAAAATAATATAGTCAACTTATTCAAATTTTTATGACAAGTTGCCTAACTCTTATTTTTCTGAATTTTATTGCCACTTAAGGGCCTATTTTTTTCATGATGATCCTGCACATGCCCTCAAGCGAGGGCTTCAAACAAAAAAATTCTAAAGATTTTGAAGAAAATGGTGAATGAGGCAGGTTGTGATTAGCATGTCCAATTAAATCCAACATTATGGGCATACATAACAGGTATTCACACACCAACAGGTGCTACTCCATATGCTTTGGTATATGGAGCAAAATTTATTCTACCACTAGAAGTTGAGATTCCCTCGCTTCGAGTATCACTAAAGGGGCTAATAAATGATGAAGATTACAGAGTATCAAGGTTGCAAGAGCTGGAACTGCTTGATGAACATCGTGAAACTGTAGTTAATCATTTAAAGGGATATCATCAGATTATGCCCCGTAGCTACCATCATAGAGTCAAACAATGATCTTTTCAGGTGGGTGACTTGGTTCTCAAGAAAAAACCTCGTAATCAGCAGGATCGAGAAAATAAAGGCAAGTTCGAACCTAATTGGTTGGGCCTGTTCGTTATCATTGCAGCATATGGATCAGGGGCATATCAGTTGTCAACATTAGAAGGGTACCTGTTTGAAGACCCGACGAACAACATTCACCTGAAGAAGTTTTATGCCTAAAAATATCAAAAACAATATAAAAAGTCCTGAAAAATATCAAAAACAATATAAAGAGTCCTAAAAAATTTCATAAAAACTAGAAAAATGTGTCAATATGGTGAAAACCTTGCAAACAGGCATCTTTTTACATAGGAAAAATACAAAAAAAATTAAAACAGAAAAAATACAAAAAAATCAAAAAGAAAAAAAATTGTTGCCTTGATGAAAACCTGGCAAATAGGCATCTTGGTAACAACAAAAAATAAAAAAATCATAAAATCAAGAAAAAGTGCAATAAAAACAAATGGTGAAAACCTGGCAAAGAGGCATTGTTTGTGATTTTTTTGGCTCTCTCATCTATTAGGATACATTCTGCATATCCATCTTTCATTGGCATCACATACATGCCTGGCCATCACATCCGCATCATGCATCCCAACATTTCCTTGAAATGACAAGGATTTCATCATGTCTTGGTGATTAATATTATCCTTAGCAGTAGTTGTGTCCAAACAAGAATAAGAGTGCAGGTTCATTAGGGGCAATTCACTTCTTGGAGATTTTTGGTAGACAAACAACAACATGTGTCAAGCCTTGGCATATCAGAAACAACAAACTTTTCCATTCAAAACTGGGCCTAAATGACTATTTTGACAAAAAACTTAAGCAAATTGGATGATCTAATCTGAATAAAATGAATGACAAACTTAAAGCATAAGTTGAATTGTTATTTTAATGTTTGGTGACATCATATATTTGGAGTGGTTCAATGATGTACTAAACTAGAATCACAAGGAAGGAGTATGATTTTTCTTTGCTTGTTGTCTGTAAGCTAATCACTAGTATTATGCAAATTTGTTGTGGGACATGCTCTACAACATATCATTGATGACATTTCAGAATTTACATAGGAAAATGATTAACTTTTGTCTGTTTCTGCAAAAAATACTTAGGTCATCTTAGTTCAATTATACCTCGATGCTTGTATTAACTTGCTACATCAAACATCATGAAAGCAGTACTCAGGTCAACATTGGTGCTAATATCCCCTTTGATGATTGCACTAACTTTCAACATATCAAAAGGCTCAATGATGAAAATCACGTGCAACGTTAGCTCATGGAATGACAAACAGGAGAATGGTTTATTATTACATTCTAGGATTGCATGATTCATTTAGATTTGCATTGTGGGTTGTATAATGGATTTTTTGAGGTTGGAAAACTTTTCATATATCTTATAAGACAACAATTGAGTACACTTGGAAATTTATTGCATCTCATTACATTATCATTTATTGCATCTCATTTCATCCTGACTATTCATTTAGGTTATCATTATCATTCAATTTCCATTCTCACATCAATTCATTTCATTATCATTATTATCATTATCATCATTATTAGGTTTCATTTAGTTGATCATTATCCATGTTTAATTTATATCATATCATTTTCATATCAAGTACATATCATTTCATTATTTATTCATCTCACTTATATCATTTCATAACATTTTCATTATCATTCATTTTACATCATTTGTATAAACATGCATCAATAAAAGAAGATGCATCCATTTAATTTATTATAGGAAAATAATTTAAATGGCATCACATCATCATGTTAGAAATCATTTTTCATCATAAATCATGTTACATCATATCATCATTGCATCATCATCATAAGAATCATACATTGCATAAAATAAAAACATCATCATTTGTAGTTCATATCAAAGTGCATATAATGATCATCATAGAAACCACCAAAGCATATAGAAATAAAATGCATGCATAAATCCATAACATATACATATCGAATCACCACTGCATATCATAAATCTCATCAAAAAAAATGTCTAGGGGTACAAGGATATCAAATGTTTTAACAAGATATATCATATACAATGGTAGGATATATCAATCACATATCACTGAGAGGCATCTAAATGTGGAACATGGCTACTACTGTCTCTTGAGGTGGTAGGTCTCACTGGATCTCTACTGCCAGAAGCCCCGATCTCTCATCTAACCAGTTGTCTCACACTCTTGGTGGGCACTCTTGGTATGAATGTGTGAGTGAGTCTATGATCGGGTACCTAACTGTGTATATGCAATCCTTTGCTTAGGTGGCACTTCCTCAAAATATCTCATCCTATAATACTCGACCTGCCGAACAGTCTCTAGTCCCTCTGCCACAACCTCTTTTATGGAGGTTCTTTCTACTGACCTAAGAAGTCTCTCTGCTACTCCCTCTACCTAAATACACCACTCCTTGAAATTGTCTCGCTGTATTGTAAGTTGAGCTACCTGTGCCTGTAGCTGACTGATGGTGACCTATGCCTGTGCTAGCTGACTATGAAGATTCTGAGCCTCTGCTTGCAAGTTGTCTACCTATCTCTATGAAGGAGCTCTGATCGTAATGCGTGGAGTCGAAGTACTCGACTGGTCCACCAATCTCAAAGTCTGGGGCCTCATCTTGAAAGGAACATCAAAGAAGAATATTTGTCCATCGCCACCACCTCCATCAACCCTGTTATCCTCACTATCATCAAAATTTTTTTGTCTCATCCTCCTCATTGCTCTCCTCATCCACCTCCATCACTAGCCCACCTATATCATCTTCATGTTTGGCCTATGCCCCTGCTTATGCATACCTTGCCTGCATTGGTTGTGCCTGCCCTGCCTACCATGCCTATGCCTAACCTTGTGCTTGCCTTGGCTACCCTACCTATTCCTGTGGTTGCCATCGTGCCTGTCGAAGAACTGGTCCACCTAGTAGTGGGGTAGGCTCATCTGGACTGGTCAACTTTAGAAATGGATGTGTATAAAAGTAAACGGCATAATCATCTGTCATATGGGCATCTATAACCTCAGGATGTATCACCAAAAACTCTGACTATAACTCCATATACTCAGCTCTGGCCACCTCAAAAGTAATAAATGGCCCCCACTTTGGCACATCCTCACGACATCGAGCATAGTGTACCACTCCCTACAACATCATCTGCACCCGACCATACTGTCTAAAGACTCTCATGACCAAAAACTACTCAATGATAAAAGGAGTATAACCAATCATATATATGGCTATCCCACAGTAAGGAAGCTCTATGTCATCCTCATCCCATGGCTTATAGTCAAGATATAGTCTCTAGATGATGGTATCCATTTCATCCAATACCCTCTGCCAATAATCTAACTTGCCCAACATTGACTAGAAAATGGGACCTGTGTAAGCATAAACATATGGGTAGCCCAATGGATGATCTCTCCGAACAATGGGGCAAGTGATAGAAAAGTGCTCCCATGCCCAAATTTGTAGTAGAGTAACTCCAATTGAGATACTCTTCCCATCTTTGTACACCACTTGATGAATATCATGGTACAAATGGGAAAGCATACATGAATCCCATGCATATCTAGTCTGATGGAGGAGCATGTCCTCCAGAATCCAACCCTAGCCTACTGATAGTCCCTTTGACCTACGATCAAAACAAAGGAATCAACCAATGAAACCGGCTACAACTGATGGCAGAGGGACATATCCCTATAACATATCCCTCCATGCAATCTCATATCCGCTCGCATGAGGATCCTAAAACACTCTCTGCAAGGCATCTATCCCCCCAATCTCCTTGTGATCATAGATCACAAACTCACCAACTACTATAATGCCCAGAATCATGTAGACATCCTCTGGTGTCACTATAATCTCTCTCATCGGCAAGTAAAAGGTATTATGCTCATTGTGACATCTCTCAGCTAGTGCGGTCAACAGTGGCCTATTGACCCTATACTGTGGGATCCTAAGCAGAGAACCCAACCCACATCTCACAATCACCCTATCTCTAGCCGAGACAATCTAGGTATCATATCCCATGTACGGGGAAATCACTCTTTGATCTAGAGGATATTAAAATCCTCCTATAACATCAAGCCCATTGAAATCACATCAATTAACAAGGCATACACAGAAAGAATCAAGAAAATCATGTTAAAACAACTGAATCAAACCAATATTAAATCTATCTTTACTATTTGTCTTTTCAATCAGGAAAGAAAATTTATCACATCATTTTTACTATTTTTTCTTCAAGCAGGAAACCAAATTTATCATTTTCTACTATTTGTTTTTCATTCAAACATGGAAACAAATATAACAACCAATTGGCTTAAACATCAATATCATTTAGTAGTTGTCCTTCAATTGGGAAAGGAAACTTATCCAATCATTACTATTTGTCTTTCAACTGGGAAATAAAATTTATCATAATTATTACTATTTGTTCTTCAAGCACGAAGACAAATTTATCAAAACCAACTAATCTATCCTTGATTTTATTCAAAATAATAAAATCAGTTGGCTAATTATCTAGCAACAATCATCAAGAAATCATCACATTCAAAAATACAAATTGGCAAAATTTCATGGATGCGCTAAAACAGTTCATCAATGCGCTACTTCATTTATGGATGTGCTAAAATAGAGGTTAAATGCACCATTTCATCAAAGCACTAATCTATCAAGTCTATGCGCTATTCTATCCTATGTGCTATTTGAATAATGTATGTGCTATTCTATCAGGTCCTATGCACCATTTCGGCCGATGCGCTAATCTAATCATGTATGTGCTAATCTATCCATTGATGCACTAATTTATGAACCTATGCGCTAAAACAACATTTATTTCTATAGGTATGGATGCGTTAAACTACCTACTGTATGCACTAAACTAAGGCTTGCATGCGCTAAAAGAACTTCAAAAATCCAAAAAAAAGAAAAAATCTTCCAAAATACGATTTAAATTCACGAAGGAGGATCATATCAACTTACCAGAGGTCCATACACAATTTTTTTTTGATGACGATGGGCTCGCTTGAATTGGTGGTGCTCGTAATGGATTGGCATCTCGAAAATTCTTCTCAAAGCTCTGAAAACTAGAATAGGCTACTATTCAAATGACAATGACTTTTCACCTTTTCCACCTTTTAAGGAGGTAAAAAAGAGGGGTTATTTTTATTTTTACTATGCGAAGCACTATTTTGAGAGCTAAATCGACAAGTTCTCTCCAAAAATCATCTCCATTCTTTCAAATCATCATCATCCTCATTCGAATCACACAATTTATCTATCGAGGGGGAATATAACATCAGTCAATTTTTAAAGTCTGGGGCAAAGTTTCTTTGAAGCAATGCGTAAAACACATCACTGCAAAGAGGGGCAAAATGTACACACTGAAAAATGGTCACACTTAATCAAACCTATTAATTAATTAAATATGATTTATTTAATTAATAATCTCCTAAATTCATCTACATATAAATAAATTTAATTATTTGTTTATATCATTCACTTTCTATATTCTTCTAATTTAATTAAATAAATAAAGTTATTTAATTATTATCATCTTCCTCTTAATTAATTAACTAAATTTCACAATTTATTTATATTAATTATCACAAGTTTAAATTTACAATTTAAATGTTAATTCTTTTCTCCACACAATTAAATATTCTTAAATATTTAATTGCAAGCTTTCTTTCCAACACAATTAAATATTCTAAAAATATTTAATTGAAAGCTTTCTTTCCTCCATAATTAAATATTCTAAAATATTTAATTAGAAACTTTTCTTCTTTTTATATTTAATTAATTATTTTTCATATTTAATTAAAGCGCTTTTATCATCTCTCACACATAATTAAATATTATTTATTTAAATTATGGAAGCTTCTAATTCGTGTCACACATAATTAAACAAATTTATTTATTTAATTAGAGATTTATCCTGAAACTATCAACTAACTCTTCATAAATGAATTGCATAAATCACAACTTTCCTTCATTTTTGAATGGAAAAGGTTGTGTGAGAGGAAACATCTCCCATCTTTCTCTCAACTTTCCATCTTTTCTTCAACTTCTCCATCTCTCACCGTTCATTTTGACAGGTTTGAACTCAGCCGTTGATCTTGGCCAACTAGATTCTTGCCTCTAAAAATCTATAAATACAACCCTCTTGTGAGTTGAAAAGGATCCTAGATTTTTTGAATTTAGCATAATCATTATAGTTGCATTCTAATTAGCATCTTAATATAATCATTTTCAAGTTCATAAGATAACAATTTCAAGAACTTCATTTCATAGCTTAAATCATATAGCAATAGACATGCTTGCTGCATAAAATATCATTCTCCTAAGTTGTCATTTCAACAAGCTACTACTTACACCAATTGAGAGCCAACAACTTCAATCAAATCCTTGGAGATAGAGGACAATGGGACATATTTAAAGGAGTTGCTATTATTTAGAGTTTGCATTTGGCTTTTTCTACTTAGCTTTCTTTAATCTAATGTTTCGTTGGTGTGTTAGTGTAGTTTCTAATTGATCCATTTATTCTAACGACACAAAAATTTATGGTTTAGTTTTCTATTTGTAAGCAAGCTATGACATGCAACAATACTTGGGCATACAAAGAATAGTTCTTTAGGACATTTTGTACCTTGATTATACTATTTTTAGTTGACATTTTCATGTATATAATCATATCATGTTCATGTATGTTAATATAAGGTAGCTATGGAGGTAGTTCAAAGAAATGTCCCTCAACTTTTGCCTCATCTTACAAAGTTTGTAGGAACAAGAATAGGTGTCGAATTTTGAGAGTCTAGTTTCAGTTTGAATTCATGAAATGACAAAATTTTCAAGGCTGGAATGGATTTCAATGTATCACATAGGTTTCAGAATATGCAGTTGCAGATTGTTAACCCCTAAAAATATATTTATTCTTTTCTCCTTGTTAACACTATGGTTGTTAAGGATTAAGGCCTGCAATAATGTATCAAAACATTAAGCATGCATTCTTCCAGCTAGTAGAGAAGGAGATGATTAATTTGCTTCATTTTAATTTGCATAACCATATCATGGTGGGAACCAAGAAGACAAGGATCTCTAGTTTTATGTGGAGGTAATGGATGTGGTCCAAACTTTAGGAGGGGCAAGAAATTCAATGTATGATCTTGATGAAATTAAGGAAGAACAACAAGACAGGGATAGTAAAAATAAAATCAATGCAGAGTTTCAAGGATTTATCAAGTGAGAAAGAGAGTTATGGGAGCAACCTCATCTAAAATATTTTGAACTAGATTTTCATATACCATTTAGAGAGCTTGGTTTTCATGGAGTTACTTTCAAAGCCTCTACTTTTATTGTTCTCATGTCTCCAAAAAGTGTAGTGTTTGACACTTTTCACTCATTTGTACCCTTGCCTATGGATTTTGAACCTTTGTTAACCTCTGTTTACCACTTTTACAATCCTTGTGTCAAAGTGTTGTAAGATTTTTCAATACATTTTCACACTTTCCCAGGCTTTCCATCACTAAATCAATCCTTTTCTTATGCTACAATTACCCCTTAATGCACTTATAGGTCCTATATTAGTTGTGTTTCAGATGAAAATACCAATAAACAATAATAATCACACTTTAATCCTTGACAACCAATGAAAATTCTCAGGTGGACTAGGTCACCACCTTGGGTGACTGATAGGGAGGTTGGATGTATCACTCACTGATTCATGCTCTAAGTGTTTCTTGGAAGACTTCTAGGGTGTATTTCTCCACCTTGCAACCTATAGGATCTCTTCCTTATTAGGATCCCCTAGTTCTCCTTACCAATCCAACTATCAACAAAGTTCCTTCTTCCAAGTTAAAACTTGGAGCAATCTTGTAGCACTAGCCTTTAGCCCTTAAACTACCTTAAAGGCTACTAACTTCCAAATTCTAAAAATGGTTTTACAGAGGTGTGGAGGTGCTTCCAAAAGCTTCAATCCATCTTACTAGGGGTATTAGGGATCCACCTAGCTCCATCTGCAGGTCGCTTTCACCAAACTCCTTCATTAGGCCTAGAAGGCTACTAGCCCTATTAGGTCTCCTTCTCCGAGAAATATGGGTTTTTCCTAAAGTCCTTCCAAACTAACCCCCAATATTTTCTTGGGATTCCTATTTCATATGCCCACCTCTCAAGTATTTTTGGGGTATTGGACCACAACTGGTCGTACAATGCCCTAACTTGGAAATGAGGAAAATTAAGGCTTTTTAGGCCCTTTCCTATCTTCTCTACAACTTTCTAAGTTCTCCCCTCACAAATGGATTGGTAGAGACTCTTCCTCTTTACCATATCTTGGCAAGACTCATATCTTCCTTCTCCAAAAGGAAATTTATCTCTAAGTTAACACCTCTACAAATTAAGTGCTTTGCACTATGGTCTTTCCTAACTGGCTCTTCTCTGGCTCGCCTAGGACAAGATTCCAACAATTTCTCATGTGCTTTAAAATGCTCTAACTCCTACTATATGTACACCCATGGATTCTAGTCACTAATCCCAAAGGGCAGTGCAATTTGTATGGTGGGAAAGTGAACTAACACTCCATTCTTTACAAACTGCCTGGTTTAGACCAGGAACAGTATAGAAAACAAACTATTTACAAGAAGTGTTTGAAACTAAAAAAAAAAACTATCTAATGCCACATAGTATTCAAATAACAACTACCCTACATCATGCATGAGTTACAGTGCCAAAAATATCCATTAAAACACCACTACAATGCAAAAACCAAAAATTTCACACATAATTCACATATGGTTTCCTTGAATTCAAAAAATTAAACAATATGAAAGGCTTCCAACCTCACTCCAATGTTGAGGAATCCCATAAATAGGGTCACCAAATAATTATCCTCTCGCTTGGTCTCTTCTTGGTCGGTTATAGCTCCAACTATCAACATTGTTGAGCAAAATTTCAAATGTTGCATAGTTGCAAGACAACCTTTTATCCCTCTTTGCACCTTAAAATAATCCTAAGCCTCCTGTGGATCTAAAAATCTATTACACCTACTCTATGGTCAACATGAACTTCCTCTAAACACAACAAAAATTCCATAATAGATTGCTTAGGTTTCCTAGAGAATGTTTTCCTAGACAACCTATGGGTGCTCCTTCACCATTCTCCCCCCTCTACACAAACACTAAGGAATGTGGGGAGAGATTAGAGATAGATGAATGCCATACTTCTTGAAATGAGCTTCTTCCACCCATGTGGCCTCAGACTCTAGTTTGTGTTTCCATTGTATGAGATGTTCCATGTACACCTTGTGCCGAGTAGACTTCTTCACTCTGGATTCCAACATCCTATCTCCTTGCAGCTTGTCCTTAGGAGGTAAAACAAGAGTACTCACATCCTCTAATACTTCCATACTTGTCAGATTCATATCAGTCACTGGTCCTTTATACTTGATCAAGTCAGCTACATTAAACACTAGTGAAATACTTAATTCTGCAGGAAGCTCCACCTTGTAAGCATTATTTCCATACTTAGCTAATACTTTACATGGTTCCACTCTCTTGATTTGCAAATTTATTGGTACTCCTTTCAGCAATCTTGATTTGTTGAGATGGACCATGACATAGTCATATACTGTAAACTGGATAGCTTTCCTAGACATATCCACCTTAGTTTTTAACTTCTGAGTAGCCTCTCTGATTGTTTTTTTCACTTTCTCTTGAATCTCCTTCATGGTATGAGAGAAATCCTCTGGATGGCCACTCCTATGCTCCATAGCTCATATATCTCTGAACTCACACACACCTCTTGGGTGCATACCATATAATATCTCAAAAGGACTCCTACCTATGGTCCTATTCACACTGTCATTGTATGCATATTAAGCTTGTGATATGACCAAGTCCCATGTCTGACCATACTCCTTGGTTAGGCATCTTAGAAGGTTACCTAACACTCTATTTATCACCTCAGTTTTTCCATCTGTTTGAGGATGGTAAGCTGAACCAAAAGATAAGTTAGTACCCAGTCTGCTCCATAGAGTTTTCCAAAAATGACTCATAAACTTCACATCTCTATTTGATACTATGCTCAATGGTAATCCATGGATCCTCACAATCTCTTTAAAGAAGAGATGAGCAATATAACTAGCATCATGGGTGGTCTTGCAAGGAACAAAATGACTCATTTTACTAAACCTATCTACCACCACATAAACACTATCAAACCCTGTCTTAGTTTTAGGGAGTCCTACAAAAAAATCCATACTGATGCATTCCCAAGGTCTTTTGGGAATCGATATAGGTTGATACAAACCTTCATTGCTAGCTCCCCCCTTGGATTTCATACAAACTACACACTACTCTACATACCTCCTGAAATCCCTTGGCAACTTGGGCCAATAATAGAACCTCTGTACCAACTCCATTGTCTTGTTGATACCGAAATGACCACTGAGACTACCATTGTGCTTCTCCTAGATGGGATTCTCTCTCATTGAACCTTTGGTAAAACATAACTGATTCCCCTTGAACAAAAGGCCACTCTATAGTGTATACTCTGAGAATTTATTGTGAAAATGATTTCAAAAATTAGAACATACCTTATATGCTTCAGAGAAGTCTTCATCTTCTCCATACAAATCCTTGAAACTCTCTATCCCAATGATTTTGAATTGAATCTCTTGCACTATTAGCAACCTCCTACTTAGTGCATTTTCCACCTTGTTCAACTATCTTTTCTTGTGTTTGATAGTAAAGGTGAAGGCTCGGAGGTACTCCATCCATTTCAAGTGCCTATTACTTAACTTTCCTTGTGCGTTGATGTAGCTAAGTGCCTGGTTATCCATGAACACTACAAACTCCTTAGGTAGAAGATAATGTCTCCACTTCCTAAGAGACTACACTAGAGCATATAACTCTAAGTCATAAGTAGAGTAATTCTTTTTAGCCTCATTGAGCTTTTCACTAAAGAAAGCTATAGGCCTACCTTCTTGGCTTAGTACTCCTCCTACTGCAATTCCACTGGCATCACATTCCACTATGAATAGCTTATCAAAGCTAGGTAACAAAAGGATGGGTTGAGTTGCCACTTCTTGTTTCAACTTCTCAAAACCCTTCTCTACTTCAAGAGTCCATTTAAATTTAGTCTTTAGACCACCCTTGATGGTATCAAGCATTGGTGCACAAATGCCACTGAAATTTCTTATAAACTTTCTGTAAAACTGAGCTAACCCATGAAAACTCCTTACCTCTGTCCTGGTGGTTGGTGTAGGCCACTTTAGAATAGCTTCCACCTTGCTTGGGTCCATCTTCAATGACCCTTGGGATACTACAAACCCTAGATAGACAAGCTCTTTCTCGAAGAACTCACACTTTTCTAGATTGATGGATAACCTCTCCTCCTGCAACCTTTTAAGTACCATCTTCACATGCTTAAAATGTTCCTCTATTTTCTTACTAAAGATGAGTATATCATCTAGATACACTACCACAAATATCCCTATGAAATCCTTAAGCACTTCATTCATGAGCCTCATGAATGTGCTAGGGGAATTTGAGAGGCCAAATGGCATAACTCTCCACTCATACAACCTATCAGTTGTCTTAAAATCTATCTTCCATTCATCCCCATATTTGATTCTAATCTGGTGGTATCCACTCTTGAGGTCCGACTTAGTGAAGTACTTTTCCCCTCCAAGACAGTCCATCGAATCCTCTATCCTAGGAATAGGAAATCTATATCTGATTGTAATCCTATTGATAGCCCTAGAGTTAGTGCAAAGTCTCCTCTTACCAACATTCTTGGTTGCTAAGACCACTAGTACTGCACATGGAATGATGCTCTTCCTAATTAGTCCTTGGTCTAATAACTCCTGCACTTGCCTAGCCACTTCTAGGTTCTGATCTGGTGTGAGTTTATAGGTTGTTTTGTTTAGCAATGAATCCCCTAGTATGAAGTAAATCTGATGACTAATAGCTCTCTTTGGAGGTAATTTTTCTGGTGTCCCATCACTGACTATGTCCTTGAACTTCTCAAGTAACTTCTGGACTTCTTGTGGCATAGGTGTCTTCTTAGTCTTTTCTT
Organism: Sequoiadendron giganteum; assembly: GCA_007115665.2. Lineage (NCBI taxonomy): Eukaryota > Viridiplantae > Streptophyta > Pinopsida > Cupressales > Cupressaceae > Sequoiadendron > Sequoiadendron giganteum. The sequence goes on from CM021108.1 coordinate 533,327,551, forward strand.
CTTCCTTAGGTTGCACCATAATAATATATCCTTCACCTCCTTGCTGAAGAGTGTTGAGAAAATCCTTGCCACTGCTTAATAAGACACTAGGAGTCTTTGACTATACTTCTTCTTCATCCAATAGTGACTATAACTTAAATGTTTTACCATCCTTCTTGAATGACATGGTGTTCTCCTTTCCATCATAGATGGCTCCTCTATCATATTTCTATGGCCTACCCAATAGAAGATGGCATGCATCCATAGGCAACACATCACAAACCAATTTGTCTTTGTATCCTCCAATGGAGAACTCCACTGATGTCTACTCATTCACAAGGACACTCTGCCCTTTATTCAGCCATGTTACCTTGTAAGGATTAGTATGGGGCATCTTCTCCAATTTTAGCTTCTTTACTGCTTCCTCTGAGATGATGTTATTAGTGGACCCTGAATCCACTATAACTTTGCACACCTTCCCAAGTATTTTGCATCTCACTTTGAATAAGGCTCTCCTTTGCTTTGGCTCCTCTTTGACTGGTTGTCTGATTAGAACCCTTCTAAAAATCAAGTTCTCCCCATTTTTGACTCAATATGGCTAACCTCTAGTGATTTGACACTCATAGTGTCTTCTTGAGCATATGCTATTCTCTTCTCTTTGTGAGGAGAATATGCTTTCTCTGGGCATCTATAAGAAGGATGTCCCACTTAGCCACAGTTATAATACTTCATACTAGCAAAGTAAGAGTTACTTCTTCCTACACCTCTTCCTCTATTAGAACCTCCTTGAGATCCTCTATCTCTTCCATATCCTCCTCTAGAAGTTGTTTCACTTCCATGCTCTATGAGTTTAGACTCTCCTTGACTTGTTTTTTTAGTCCCTCTACCTTGGTATCCACCTCTATTTCCTCTTTGATCTCTGCCTTTTCCTCTGCTCTTGGAAGTTTGATCTTGTTTCCTTTTACTTTTCTCTTCAATATTTATAGCCAATTGATAACATTGGTGCACTATTTTGGGACTTAGAAGAGTCATCTCCTCTTGCATGTTCCATTTCAAACCATTAAGGTATCTAGCCACCTTAATGTTTTCATCCTCAGATACATTAGACCTCATGCAAATTTTTTGAAACTCCTTTGTATAGGAATTTACATCTCGATCTCTTTGTCTCAAGCTCTGTCTTTTCTTAGGCAATTGAATTTCATAGTCATGTAGCATGTATGCCTCTCTTACTTTAACAACCATTCCCTTCCAAGTGGAAATAGGTTTCTTGCCTTCCTTTTCTCTCTTTGTTTGGATGAACTTCCACCATGTCAAAGCAAAACCTCTTAATCTTGATTTTTCCACCTTTACCTTATGTGCTTTAGTGACTCCATCACATTCAAAATGGTTTTCCATGCCCTCTATCCAGTCCATGGCTAGATCTGCTTCCAATTTTCCACTAAACAATGGTATGCCTTCAAGTGCTTTCCCACTCATAGCCTACAATGCCTTTAAGAAAGGCTCTTCTTGCAAAAGAGGGTCAGGTTCAGGGGTCTTGTCTTCCTCTGCAACCTCTTCACCTTTGGGTACTCTTTCTTCCAATTTATCACTAACCTCATCAGTCTTGGTCTGTACATTACTCATTGCTTGCTCAAGTTGGGCTATTCTTTCCCTCAATAGCCTATTGTCTTCCTCCTGATCTTTGACCTTCTTGGCCAATTCTATATTTGTCACCATGATTGTAGAACCACTAGACTCAATCTCTGACATACAATAATCAAACCCAAATATTTTTGGGGCTTTAATACCAATCTGATAGGGAGGTTGGATGAGTCACTCACTAATTCATGCTCTAAGTCTTTCTTGGAAGACTTCTAGGGTGTCTTTCTCCACCTTGCAACCTATAGGATCTCTTCCTTCTTAGGATCCCCTGGTTCTCCTTGCCAACCCAACTATCAACAAAGTTCCTTCTTCCAAGTCAAAACTTGGAGCAATCTTGTAGCACTAGGCTTTAGCCCATAAACTACCTTAAAGGCTACTAACCTCCAAATTCTAAAAATGGTTTTACAGAGGTGTGGAGGTGCTTCCAAAAGCTTCAATCCATCCTACTAGGGGTATTAGGGATCCACCTAGCTCCATCTGCCAGTCACTTTCACCAAACTCCTTCATTAGGCCTAGAAGGCTACTAGCCCTATTAGGTCTCCTTCTCCGAGAAATCAGGGTTTTTCCCAAAGTCCTTCCAAACTAACCCCCAATCTTTTCTTGGGATTCTTGGTTCATATGCCCACCTCTCAAGGATTTTTTGGGTCTTGTGCCACAACTAGTCTTACAATGCCCTAACCTGGAAATGAGCAAAATTAAGGCTTTTTAGGCCCTTTCCTATCTTCTCTACAACTTTCTAAGTTCTCCCCTCACAAATGGATTGGTAGAGACTCTTACTCTTTACCATATCTTGGCAAGACTCATATCTTCCTTCTCCAAAAAGAAATTTATCTTTAAGTTAACACCTTTGCAAATTAAGTGCTCTGCACTATGGTCTTTCCTAAACGGGCTCTTCTCTGGCTCGCCTAAGACAAGATTCCAACAACATCTCCTATGTTTTCAAAGGTTCTAACTCCTACTATATGTGTACCTGTGGATTTTAGTCACTAATCCCAAAGGGCCATACAATTTGTATGGTGGGAAAGTGAACTAACACTCCATTCTTTACAAACTACCTGGTTCAGACCAACAACAGTGTAGAAAACAAACTATTTACAAGAAGTGCTTGAAACTAAAAAAAAAAACTATCTATTGCCACATAGTATTCAAATAAAAACTACCCTACATCATGCATAAGTTACAGTGCCAAAACTAATCCATTAAAACACCACTACAATGCAAAAACCAGAAATTTCACACAGAATTCACATATGCTTTCCTTGAATTCAAAAACTTAATCAATATGAAAGGCTTCCAACCTCACTCCAATGCCAAGGCATCCAATAAATAGGGTCACCAAATAGTTATCCTCTCCCTTGGGCTCTTCTTGGTCGGTTATAGCTCCAACTATCAACATTGTTGAGCAACATTTCAAATGTTGCACAATTGCAAGACAACCTCTTAGCCCTCTTTGCACCTTACAATAATCCTAAGCCTCCTATGGATCTAAAACCCTATTACACCTACTATGTGGTCAAAATGACCTTCATCTAAACACAACAAAAATTCCATAATAGATTTATGAGGTTTCCTAGACAACCTATGGGTGCTCCTGCACCAGTGACCTAGTCCCATGTGGCATAAAATTCAAAATTAACTAAAAATTCTTTTAAGATTTTGTCTTTAACATGCTAAGGTCAGCTCCTATGGTGTTATTTTTAGGAAATGAAGGAAAAAATTCTATAAATAAGGGTTTAACCCCTTATTTTTCACTTCTTCCATCTCATTTTTCTTCTCATTCAATCTTCTCAAGCACTCATCTATTATTCTTCTCAAGCGAGCTAGGGTTTCTGCATTCTAAGTCATCAAGACATCTCTCCAAGGCATTCAAGGGCTAATTTCTACAACACCAGAAGATCTTTCATCATGTAAAGGTTTTGAATCCATCATTTCATATTTAATGCTCTATTATCTTGTCTCATCATTTTATTTTATTATCTAAACGATGCTTGACCATTGCAAGCCCCCATACTCTAACAGCCAATATTTCCTTCTCCCTCTTTGTGTGTGTTTACAGATTCAAGTCTATAGGAATCTTGGAGATCATTCAAGAGTGGATTGAAATATTTTTGAAGATAACTCCTTGTTGTCTAGGGAAAAATATTCATTAAAATTCTCTTATAGGCCAAGAATCAAAGTTTTAGATTTGGGTACCTCAAGAAGCCGAAAGTGCAGACTGAGCCCTCTAGATTCCACATTCAGAGTTCTCGAAAGGCTAAAAGGGAATAGATTTTCATTATTAGTGACCTATTCCAACCATACATGAATTTTATGGATTTATGTAGATATGAGTACCCTTTTGGCAGAAACGGGTCCCGATAGATTTTCACAAAAAAAGGACTAGGTCTCCCAGAATGGTGTAAATGTCCAAGTGGGCATCTACATAAAATTATTTAGGTTTCTAGATCTCCATACCATCCCTCTTTAGCCTCCAAGTGCACATATTTATTTCCATTCATCTCTTTTATAGTTTCTTTATATTTCTTAAGACATTTTCATATCATAGTGTGTTTTTCGACAAAGTTTCATTTCCTAGGTTTTCATTACTAGTTAGTTTCTATTTTCCATTTGCCACATTTAGGGCATCCAAAAAAAATCACTTTAAGCCTCTAATCCTCCTTTGAATTAACCTGAAAATGAAAAGATGTGAAAGAGAGTCCATTCCTTCAACTTAGATCCTAGGTGAAAAACCCTAGGAGCCTATTGGGGAATCCTCTTTCCCTTCATTTTTGGTGGCTCATTTTGGTAAACTTGAATTTATGATACCCTCTCTTATTATTTAGACTTCTTTAGCATCCTAGGTTTTCATTGCATTTCATTGTGCATTGTTTAAATTGTATTCTAGGGTTTAAAAATTTACATTAGTGAAAGTGCATATAGATTTCAGTTTTGTATCTTAAAACATTACAAATCTTTGAAATTTTTCATTTTCATGTTATTTCTACATAACCCAGCATAGAAACCACCTTAATCAATCATCATATTCTGTAAAATCTCAAAAAAACACTAGGTGCCCTAGGTTGCCACCTTGGGCGATCTAGTCCCTTCAAGCCTCTGAAACTGCCCTTTATAGAGCGAAAAACTCTATTTTTATGCTTCTATTTTGTGCCAGTATCTATCTATGTCAATTGGTTATATTTCTTTAGCATTCATTTCATTAATATAGCAAAACTTAACTCATTTCATGCATTGTACAATTTCAATTTTGCATTTCCAACATTTCATTTTCAGACAATTGCATAATATAATCAGTAAATTACATTGTTTGAAATCTGAAATTTGCATTGCATTCTACACCTTTACATTGAATTTTAATTTTACATAGCTTTTGTTACATTTAAATAGAATTCATTTTACTTGTGGATAGCATTATACTTTTTCACTCTTCATTTTCTACATTACTTCCTAGATCATTTAAATCAAAATCTTTAGAAAATGACAACATAGCGCTCATAACATCACATCAACCCACACACAAACTTAAAGATAGTAATCCATTTTGTAGTGATGAATTATAAATGTTAGATTAAGCCCTTTATGACTTCATCTCTTCAAGCTCATCCACTAAATCTTTGACCAATGAATATATAAACATTGATAATCATGATAATCATAATTGTGCTTCTCCTGATATCATCCCCTTACACAATCTCCCTAACCATGATGCTCACAATTTCCCTTCTAATATCCCTCCTCAATGCCAAGAGGAGAGGTTGGTGTTAGAAGATACACCTCTTATAATTCATGAGACTTTTGAGCCTCCATTTTCTAATGCTCCTACCATTTGGGATAATCTATTTGAAAATCATAGCGGATCTTGTCTTGATGCCTCCCCCCTTATGATGAAGCATGTAATGAACCTCTTCCAACCTCTCCTACTAGGGTGGATAATATGGCACAAGAAAATAAGACCTTTCACAATCAAATAGAACCCTTTCCTAACCATCCCCCTATTGACCATCCCCTCATTGATCATTTCCCTACTTGTGATGAAGTCATTTTAGAAGACACAAACCTCGTATTTCAATAACATGAGGCTTGTAGTTCTCCTAAAATCTCTCCTCCTAGGGAGGATATCCTGATGCAAGTCAAGGATAACATTGACTCTCCTTACCAAGGGGATTTTAATTTTATTGAACCTCAACTTTTACTTTTCCCACCTAAACATAAACCCAAACCTAAATTCACTCTCTACCTAGATCAACATAATGTGTTGTAGAAATTGAGCCATAATACCATTGCTCATACACATTACAGTGAAAACAATATGCACCCACCCAAACCAACCTCCACTTCCTTATCTTCATCAATTCCCATCTTACTTATTGCCCCTCACCTAAATTCAATCCTTAGGGAGTATGACCTTGTTGACCAACTAAGGAATACTCCTACCAACATGAATTAATTCCCATCTTACTTATTGCCCCTCACCTAAATTCAATCCTTAGGGAGTATGACCTTGTTGACCAACTAAGGAATATCCTTATGGAATATCATCCAAACCTCCCCTCACTATCACAACATGATGTAGGAATCCTTACAACAAATTATTGTCCCTTATAATGTGCAAAAAAATGATATAGCAGCTATGATTCAAGGCTTATAGGATAACATTGTTTTCCACCAAAGTTAGCTCCCTCCTTTGGATGTGCAAACATGAGCTAAAGATTTCATGATCATATCTCAATACAAACACATAGGGATCAAGCAAACCCTTGTTCATAATGGATTTGTTTTTAATGTGTGTAGTTTCAATCTCTTGAATAGGTTGCATATCGATAAATCAGCCATTCAACCTACCTCCTTATTTATCAGTTGATTTAACAGTAAAGGCTAAAATTCGCTTGGTGTGATCACTTTTCCTCTCACTATTGGAATGACCACATTAGACACATTGATCCATGTTATGCCCAATGATGTTTCATCTAACCTCATTTTAGGTAGTCCATGGATTCATGCAATGAATGGAATGCTTTCTACTCTTCATCGTAAGATCAAGTACATCTACAACAAAAAAGTGTACACTCTTGACATTGAATCCATGCCTTAAAGTGTCTAATAATTTGAGAAAAAAAAATCCAAACCCTTCACCACTTCAACACCTACAAAACAAGTGGAACCTGTACAACCAAATTCCTTAGATGGTGATTGGGGTTCCTTAGACTTCACACCTCCTTTACTAGGACAATCCAATATCACCAAAAAAGTCTCTAAAAAGGGAAACACAGTGTTGTTAACACAAGAATCAACCAATCCTTCGAAAGAATCCACTTCTTGAACCACTTTAGACAATGAAGCCAACAACAAACCCTCACTTGATCCAAAAAAGCTGAAAAATCTCTATGGAAAATTTTATGAGGTCATGAAAAAACTTTGCTAAAGTGGAAAAAGATGTGGTGCTAATGAACAAGGTATCCAAAACACTATGGATCCTAACACGCAAACATCCAATCATGATCTTGGATTTTTTCCTTTCATCAAAATAGTCAAGCCTTACTCTCACATCAACACTCTCCCAAACCATCACCCTTCTAACCCAACCCTAGAAAGTGATTCTTGGAAACCAAAAAAGGAATATTTACTTAATACCAATGTCATCTTGCAAAAAACTACTGATTTGTACTTTACACACTCCTGCAAGTGAGTATACAAAATCTCACAATCTATAGCACCTCACATAAGTATGACATCCCATACGAAGCACAAAACTTCCTTGTTCCAAACCAAAGGGACACCTTCTACCCTTGATAAAGAGGGTATCTTGTTGATACTCCTCCAAGATCACTTGATCTCCCTCCCTCCTAGAACTCGAAATAAATTTTCAACCAAATATTCCTTTTGTGCCCACCACAGAGTTCATGGTCATCACACTAATGAGTGTAAGGCCTTGAGTAGAAAAACTCAACATCTTAAGGATTTTGGTGCTCTCCATTATGAAAAAAATGGTTTTAGCAAGAAATTTAAAGTGGGGCATACATCACCACTCACATTTCATTGCATGATTTTATTTTTCCTATGATTCCCTCTATTAGAAATATTACAAATCTATTCAAGATGAGATATTTGCACTTTTCCTCTCTTGGATACAAGATGAGACCATTTTCACTTTTCGTCTCTTGGAGACATTATGCACGATGTACCTTAAGATGAGACATTGCATGAACTAAACTAAATACCTTTGAAAAATAATCATTCCAAACATAACTTCCTTTTGTGGCACCTTATTAAAGTTATCAAAAGGTATAAATTTGGTATTGTTAAGCGGGAAGCCCAACAAGCGGCACAAATTTCTACATAGCCACCTTTTGGGACTTCCCACCCACTGAAAAACCAAGAGATCCATCGCCCCAAAGTGATTACACATCTTCTCTTTGGACAAACAACCTCGATCCAACATTTTTAGCTTTCTCTTTCTCTTCATTCTAGTTCTTGTCATCACATGATCATGTATCTTGTCTTGTTGTATATCATTCACCCTTGAATGTGACTTCTTGCATTGATGTATTTTTGACTTAGAATCTCGAATCTTGGGGGCTTTAATTCCTTCTTTATCTTTTCCATTCTTCACCATCTCCAATGGGCTACTTTATTGTGAGTTTGAAGCAAGTTCATCCTCTCACTAAAGTGGGAGATAAATGTGTCACCAAAAAGTGTAGCCTTTGACACTTTTAACTCATTTGGACCCTTTCCTATGGATTTTGGACCTTTGAAAACCTCTTTTTACCCCTTTTACAAGACTTATGTCAAAGTTTTGTAAGGTGCTGCAATACATTTTTACACTTTCCTAGGCTTGTCATTGCTAAATCAACCCTTTCTTATGCTATAATGACCCCTTAATGCACTTATAGGTCATATATTAGGTGTGTTTTAGATGACAATCCCAAAAAACAATAATAATCACACTTTAATCCCCAAAAACCAATGAAAAATTCCTAGGTGGACTAGGCTACCACCTTGGGTGACATAGTCTCATGTGGCATAAAATTCAAAATTAACTTAAAATTCTTTCAGGATTTTATCTCTAAAACCCTAAGGTCAGCTTGCATGCTGCTATTTTTTGGAAATTAGGGTACAATTTATAAAAATAAGGGTTTTTCCCCTCATTTTTCACTTCTTCCATCTCATTTTTCTCCTCACTCAATATTCTCAAGCACTCATCCATTTTATTCTCAAGCAAGAAATGGCTCTTGCATACTAGGTCATTAAGACATCTCTCCAAGGCATTCAAGGGTCGATTGCTACAACAACACAAGATCATTCATCATGGCACTTGGTATTGAATCCATCATTTCATATTTCATGCTCTATTATCTTGTGTCTTCATTTGATTTGATTATCTAAAAGGGCCTTGACCAAGGAAAGCCCCCATACCCTAACACCCAATATTTCCTTCTCTCTCTTTGTGTGTGTTTGTAGATTTAGGTGTATAGGAAGCTTGGAGATCATTCAAGAGTGGATTGAAATATTTTTGAAGATACCTCCTTTTTGGCTAGGGAAAAACATCCATTAAAAATCTCTTATAGGCCAAGAATCAAAGTTTCAGATCCAGGTACCTTAAGAAGCAGAAAGTCTAGACCGAGACCTTTAGATTCCACTTTCAAACTTTTGAAAAGGCTGAAAGGGACCGGGTCACCACTAATGGTGACCTAGTTCCACCATACATGTATTTTATGGTTTTCTATAGATTTGAGTACCCTTTTGGCCAGAACGAGTCGTGACAATTTTTTACAGAAAAAAGGACTAGGTCACCCAGAATGGTGTAAATGTCCCAGTGGGCCTCTGGATCGGATTTGTCAGGTTTCCAAATCTACATACAATCCCTCTTCAGCCTGCAGGTGCACATATTTATTTCCCTTCTTCTTTGTTATAGTTTTTTTACATTTATTAGGACATTTTCATATCATAATGTGTTTTCCAGCATAGTTTCATTTCCTAGGGTTTACATTACTAGTTAGTTTCTAATTTCTATTTATAGCATTTAGGGAATCCCACACACATCACTTTAAGCCCCTAATCCTCCTTTCAATGAAACCTAAACTGAAAAGGTGTGAAATAGAGTCCACTCCTTCAACTTAGCTCCTAGGTGAAAAACCCTAGGAGCCTATTGGGGAATCCTCTTTCCCTTCTTCATTTTTGGTGATTCAGTTCCCATGGTAAACTATTTGGTAGAGTTGGTGGAATTACCTTTCTTAGTAATCAATATTAGTGAGATTGAGATTGCTAACCTTGAGAGACTAGGACTTGTGAAAAAGGAATTTTATATGGCTATTATTTTCAAAGACTTCAAGTAGGATGCACTCTGCATTGAAGTCATTCCTCAATATTTGCTTGATGGCATCAAGGAATGGTTGAATTCCCTAGATATAAAGTATTATGAAAGCAGAATGAACTTGAACTGGTAGCCAATTTTGTATACTATTACTGATGATCCAGATAAACTTATTAAATATAGTGGTCGATAATTTTTGAATATGGAAGCGAGTGATTTTGATTCTGATAATTCAGAAGAGTCAGATCAAGGTTATGAAACCTTTGATTTAGAAGAGGAATCAGAATCAGATCTCATCTAGCCACCATCAAGAGTGTTACAATTCAACAAGGAGGCAATTCTTATATAAGAATAATTTTTAATGTTCCATGTACTGGCTGGGTATGTGTAGGATCATGATGGGCCAAAAAGTGGTGATATGTAAGTGATTTGATGGCCCATGTGGCTAATGACCTTTTTTACCCAAAATTGATGAAATAAAAAGGGTTTTTAGAGGAGATTCTCAACTTTCCACCAATATAAATTATGCTTTACTTTGAATTTAATAAATCATTATTATTTATTTTCTATTTGAATTACCACTAATGTCCACATTGATAGGTTGATTTAAAAACATCTATAGCTTTCAAACGGTATCACATTTTTTGAATTTGAAACATTTGTCACATTCTATGCTTCGCATACTATAAAAAATTGTATTTATATTTATATTTTTTAAAAGTTGTAATAAAAAATTCATAATTAATTATTTACTTGGAAAAAATTACAAAAAAGCATGCATCACATCGTGACATGAGTCATGGGGTGCCAAAAAGTGGCAATATCTAAGTGATATGATGGCCCATTAGGCTGATGACTTTTGTTTTACCCAAAATTGATGAAACGAAAAATATTTTTAAAGGAGATTCTCAACTTTCCACCAATATAAATTATTCTTTACTTTGAATTTAATAAGTATTTTTTAATTCATTTTCTATTTGAATTACGACTAAAGTCCTGATTGATAAGCTGATTGAAAAACATCTATAACTTTCAAACGGTATCACATTTTTTTAATCTAAAACATGCATCAAATTCTATGCTTCCCATTCTATACGATTAAAAAAAAATGAATTTCATGAAGTTTTGACCAAGTTGTGGTTAGACATGTACGAGTTTTTATATTTTTAAAAATTTCTAATAAAAAAATTATAATTAATTATTTACTTGGAAAATAATTACAAAAAAATATGCATCACATCGGGACATGAGTCCCCTACTTATATCTAAAATATTATAACAAAAATTATCATTTTATTGTGGTTAGGGTGGTCTGACAAACACCTACTTCTTATTTTTCCCTGAAATTTAAGTACTATTGCATTAAAATTTGAAATTTTCACCAAATAGTTTTTTTTTTCAATAAAACTAGTAGTTTAGAAACTAAATTCAATTTTCTACAGATTCTATTCTTACATATTTTTGAAATAATATAGATAACTTATTCATTTTCTTATGTCAAGTTGCCTAACTCTGATTTTCTGAATTTTACTACCACTTAAGGGCCTATTTTTTCCATGGTGATCCTTCACATACCCTCATCTACTTATATCTAAAATATTATAAAAAATATTATCATTTTATTGTGGTTAGAGTGGTCAAACAAATACTTCTTTTTTTTCCCCTAAACTTTAAGTACTACTGCATTGAAATCTCAAATTTTCACCAAATAGATTTAAAAATAAAAATAAACCTAGTAGTTTTGAAACTACATTCAATTTTCCATAGATTGTATTCTTACATATTTTTGAAATAACATAGATAACTTACTCAAAAATTTATGTCAAGTTGCCTAACTTTGATTTTCTGAATTTCCATCACCACTTAAGGGCTTATTTTTTCCATGATGATCCTGCACATACTTGACTTTAATGACAACTACATGCTAACATTCAAATTCCCTAGAAATATTTATGTTAAGGAAATTTCCTTGAGATCCAAGGATTCAAAGCACATCAACCATGTGGTACAAATTATTAAATGCCACAGACGATGTGTAACAATGAAAGAGTCTTAAAAGGCTGAGAGAGCTATACTGGTGACTTAGGAGAAACTTCTTTCAAAAAAAAATCCAATTAGGATAGAAAACTTGTGGATTAGGCCAACATTTTTTGGGAGAAGAAGAAATATGACTAGAAATTAGGAGGCCCACAATAATGGATTTTGGTATTCAACCATGATAGAATAAGAGAGAGCTGGTATCATGTATCAAAACATTAAGCATGCATTCTTCTAGCCAATGGAGAAGGAGATGATTAATTTTTTTCATTTTCATTTGCATAACCATATCATGGTGGGAACCAGGAAGACAAAGGATGTTCATTTTTATGTGGAGGTAATGGATGTGGTCCAAAATTTAGGAGGGGAAAGAAGGTCAATGTATGATATTAATGAAATTGAGGAAGAACAACAAGAGAGGGACATTTAAAATAAAATTAATGCAGAGTTTCAAGGATTTGACAAGCGAGTAAGAGAGCTATGGGAGCAGCCTCTAAAATATTTTTAGAGAGCTTCATTTTCATGCATTTCCTTTCAAAGCCTCTTCTTTTATTGTTCTTATGGTAAACTATTTGGTAGTTACCTTTCTTAGTATCCACTATTAGTGAGATTGAGATTGTTAAACTTGAGAGAGTAGGACTTGGGAAAAGGGAATTTGATATGGCTATTATTTTCAAATACTTCAAGCGGGATGTACTCTACATTGACTCCATTCCTCAATCTTCACTTGATGGGATCAAGGAATGGCTGAAATCCATGGATATAAAGTATTATGAAAGAAAAATGAACTTGAACTAGCGGTCAATTTTTAATACCATTATTGATGATCCAGATAAATTTATTGAAGATGGTGGCTGGAAATTTTTGAATATGGAAGCTAGTGATTTTGATTCTGATAATTCAAAAGAGTCAGATCAAGGATATGAACCCTCTAATGTAGAAGAGGAATCATAATCAAATTTCATGTAGCCACCATCAAGAGTGTTAGAAGCCAACAAGATGGAGGAAATTCTTATATAAGGATAATTTTCAGTGTTCTAGGTATCGACTTTAATCCCAACTACATGCTAACATTGAAATTCCCTAGTAGTATTTATGTTAAGGAAATTTACTTTTGATCTAAGGATTCAAAGCATATCAACCACGTGGTAAAAACTATTAAATAGAATAGACAATATGTAGTAATGAATGAGTCTAAAAAGGTAGAGAGAGCTACATTGGTGAATCAGGAGAAACTTCAACTTTCAAAAACATGATATGTATATTTCAAATATATGATTGTGGATGATATCTGTATTTCCCATTGAAGTGAATGTATGCCATTTTTTTCCTTTGGGACATCGGTGAGATATTAGCTGATGTCTCTCTTATAACCCTTAGTCTCTTTGATATCATACCTTAGATTTGAAATTAATCACTTATGAAATTCTTTGTGTTATTGGCTCATTGAAGCAAATTTCTTTATATTCTTCTAATACCCTTTTCTTCTATCAGTTCATCATTGTATCTCACAAACCATGCTTTTTATCAGTTTATGGGAGTGAATTTGCGCCCCTAATGAAAATTCCCCTTTTAACCCTCTCCACTTTAAAAAACCAAAGGAAGAGGCTTATTTCCACATAAGCACATTGTTCCCATTCCGCTTGGCACCTGTTTTGAGTGTTGGTAGAGGTGTTTTTATCAGGGATGCCCATGCACTACATAGATGTCCATGCGGCATGCTTATGTCCCTAGAAGATTCCTATGGCTAGAGTCTGTAGAGAGATTACACTTCCTATTGGAAGCTCAATTGTAATGCCTCACTTTGGTTGGCCGACCAAAATATGGTCGTTTCTTCATCTATCTCTTTCATATCAACCATTCCTTCATCCAGTTTCAATCTTACATGATCCCTTCACAAGTTTACATAATCTCTCCACACTTTGAGCATTCATCCATAGGCTTTGCGGTGGAAATTTACACTTCATATCAACAATCTATCACTCCATCACTTCGATAGAGAAAGCACATGATGAATCCATTACAATGAAGGCTTGAGTTCCTCTCGTCTTTCTCCTCCACTAGCCTTGAGAACTTTGGATAGAGGTGGTAAGATCCTCTAATCTTCTTTATCGCTTGGTTGAGTAAGCACATACTATTTTGTAGTGTTTTTCGTGTACTTTTCTTGTATTATTTATTTATCGCTTTATTTCTATATCATTACAAACTTGGTTGTCCGTGGAGGTGGAAACACCAAAATGGGGGTCTAATTGAGGTAGACCCCTATACAGGCCCCCAAAATTTTCCCTCTTTTCTATGTGTAGGTGGACATCTTCATCACCCTGACAGTAATCTACTTTCTTTATCACATTCATCTTTATGTTTTGTATTTTATTGTCTTCTTTTATACCTTCAAAAGTTCTTAAACTAGGCTGTCAGTCCGTCTTTTACAGGTTAGACCTTGTCTTTCAGGTTTTTTGGTTGTATGGATACCATCGCACCTGAGAGATGCCAACACATCATGATTCCATCCTAGAACCACACTTTTATCCTCTGACAAAGAGTCATAGAGTTTACCTTGAAAACTGACTCGTCTAGTCTCCTTTCAACTCTCAGGTGCACAGAGTGATCAAAGCAACTTATAGTCCTCATCATTCTCAACCTATCCATCCTAACATCCTTAAAAATTTAGGTAAGTTAGGGCAGCCATAATATTATCATCCTTTCATGACTAGGGGATTGGTAGTGGTTGGTCCCTTTCTCTTACATTTTTGGTGAATCTTACGTGAACCAATGTCTTTTTGTTTGTCTATGTTTTGGGATTTTTCTCTTATACTCTTTGATCATTGCACTCCTTTGTGTTGTGAAGGTTTATGAGCATCACAACCTAGTCTATGAGCTCTAGGAATTAGGAGAAGCCTAGGTATCTTCTAGTTTCACTACCAATCTTTTCTCTGGTTCTACGGTTGACCTATCCACATAGGAGGATGTGTCATGGGGCAAGTCTAGATTCCATGATGAAACTGATCGTATCCCTAACCCTTCTGCATCACCAACCTCGTCATTTATAGATGAGAAAGAAGCTATCCAAATCCTGTCTGAATATGTGGCTAGTCTAAGTAAGAGTTTGGGTGCATTACAAAATCACCTAGAATAAAACCCAAAGCTAGCTAGGACTACTAAAGTTATTAGTGAAATAAAGTACATGGTTGGAAAAGACTAAACATGCATGGAACTCTTGGCTAGTATCAATGTTCTAGCTGAAGTGTGCGCTCCTTTGAACCATGATATCATGGTATGAGGTATCCTCTTTGAAGAACATGAGAGATAACTAGAGGTATCAATGCCTCCCAAGTTTGTGTACATGGCTGATACAATCCCTTCAATTAGGATCCCTACCAATTTCGAAAGTTCTTAAACCATCAAGGTAAATAAGAACTTCTAGGGTTTTCACTTCACCTCTCCCATCACCTCCAATGATGGAGGATTTGGTAGGATGACTCGTGGAGGCTTTCGTG
The DNA here is from genome assembly GCA_007115665.2 of Sequoiadendron giganteum. Lineage (NCBI taxonomy): Eukaryota > Viridiplantae > Streptophyta > Pinopsida > Cupressales > Cupressaceae > Sequoiadendron > Sequoiadendron giganteum. Next base: position 533,343,013 of record CM021108.1, read on the forward strand.
GTGGCAACTTTTGTGGCGAAGGTGGTACTGGAAGAGGTGGTTTCAGCATAGGTCATGGCAGTGGATTTGGATGTGGTAGTTGCTTTGGCGGAGGTCACACTGGTGGTGGTGGCATCAGTCACGACCCTAATAGCAGTCATGACAGTGGTTCTAGTGGTGGATCTAGTAGTGGTTCCACTAGTCCTATGCCTTCTAATGATCCAATTATGAATACCATTCTTTAGAATATGGGGAGGATGTAGAACCAGCTGGCGAGCCTCTCCCAGGCTTCTTCCTAGCCTATTTTTTAGTCCTTCTTTTGACATAGCCCCTTCTTGGTAGCAATTTTGAACACTCATTTCCCGTAAGGGATGGAGATTCCTAAATTCAAGAAATGCAGTGGCAAAGGGGATCCACAAAAACATGTGTCTACCTTTAATGCTTTATGTACATAATTTTTCCACCATGATGCATTGATGAAAAAACTATTCCCTCAATCCCTCAAGGATACAATACTCTAATGGTACTGTTCTTTGCCTAAAAATTCCATCTAAGTTATATTTTATTAGCTTGTGAAATAGTTTTCCCAACAATTCCAAGACAACATTTGGCCTAAGATGACCTTCACTGACCTTGTTTAGTGTAAACAAGGGGATAATGAGAAGATTACTGATTTCATAGCATGCTATCAGACACTCTTTTCATAGATCTCATACTTGTTACTTGACTCCGATGTACAAATGGTTTTCATAGGGAAATTCTAAAGGCCTTAGCAAGAGAATTTCGCCCATATGAAATACCCTTCTTTCGTGCATCTATGTGTTGCCCTATGAGAGTACCAACAAATGATAGTTCAATTTGGTGGATCTTCTATGTGCTCTCATCATGAAGGGAAGTCTATTATATCAATCTCTAGGAAAGGGAAATTTATTGTGAATGTAGTAGCTGCTATGGATAATAGCAGCCTCAGATGAGACCGAAAATTCATGAAGTTATCAAAATCTTATTCCTCCATTTTACAGAAGGTGTTAAAGGATAAGATCATTATGTTTACCAACATAAAAATAGTTAGGGAACCATATCCTAGCTGGTATGAAGTGAACACCTATTGTCAATACCATTGATTTAATAAACATGATACCGAATGTTACATGCGCATGTGTCATGAGATACAAGATCGCATCGAGGATGGTACTATTTGTCTCAATGGAAGTAAGAAAAATAAGAATAGATCAATGAGGAAAGCTAATAATGAATGGTAGATATACACATACCCATTTCTATTGCATTCTTCTAACATGATTACTGATCCCTCTAATTATGTTTCTTACCCTGAAGCGTACATCAACATGGTTGTTGTTACCCCTTCTCCTCGTCTTGCGACCAGCTCGATATATAACATTCACTTCGCAAGATGTACCAAAAAATGATAAACCTTCTTTGCTCTACATTCCCACTTGGCTCAATGGCAACATTGTGATAGGTGCCTTAGTCGATCTCACGAGTAGAGTGAACATCATCATAGAGAAGACTCCATTCTTAAAATACCTACAAAGGGAGGAATATGAAAAAATGAAATCCATCATCTATACACATGATGGCCTTACACTAAAACCCTATGGATTGATAACACTATTTGTCCTTGTCAAACCTAGGACTATAGACGCAATATTCAATGTCATTCCCTTAGTTGGGCCTATTCAAGGTGAATCTAGGGATACCTTGGCTATCTTCCATGAATGGGATCACATTTGTGATTCATAAGTGCCTTGATTTTTCCCGTGAAGGTTTTGTGCATGTGGTAAATGATACTAGATACCAACTTGTGGTGTCCTGTGGGGGGTATTCATTGGATCACTTTTGGCCCTCTCCAGTCGGTCCACTTCCACCCATAATAGATCTGATTTATAAGAACTATGTAAAGTATAAGACTGGAGGCAAATGATAACTAAATTTGACCATTCTTGTAGTAAAGCAGCCAATTGCCTCCTCTTGAAAGGGAAAGGAGAAGATTTCTCCTTCTCAAGTTGCCTTGTCCACTCCTCTTTTTTGGGAGGAGTATTAGATGAATAATCTTGGTTTCTATCTGCAAAGTCTGATGGTGCCTTCTTGGCCTAGACCCAAGATCAGGATATCGGATCTCCCTAACGGATCCCCTAGACCTTGGTACTATTTATACAATAGAAAGAAAGGCTTGAGAAGAGAATTTTCCATGCGATCTCTTACTATTCCCATGAGTGAAAAGAGGCATGCTATCGAGGCACTAGAGTTGATTCCCCCTACTGTCTCTCAACCTAATTCTCCTAATCCCATCTAGGAGTCTGTCCCTTTGCTAGAAATAGTTGTGGAGGACACTCCCATGGCTAAGTAGGATCCCTTCGTTCCTTCACAAACCCCAAATTTTGGGTTCAAGAGTCACATAAACTGCCTTGCACATGAGTGCAAGTGTCGGTGAAAGACACTTCTAGCTGAGCAATCCACCTTATAGAAGAAAGAAGAGGAGACAACCACTTTTGTAATAGGACCTCCTTCTACATCCTCCTCTCTCCTCACTTCTTCATTTTCCCAAACTAGCTCTGTGTCTCTTTTGGATTCCCTTGCAAGCACACATGTGCGCCTAGCAAGGTGGAGGTGTTCATCACTCCTTTTATCAAGCCACCTTTGTTGACATCGGTTTTAGATGTCTTGCCTTTTCTAAAATGCATAGATTTGATTAACACTTTTGTTGTATTTGTTGGAGCTCTTTCCTCCTCTCCCTCTATCTGTCTTACTTCATCTGTGGGGAGTTCACCTCCTCCAATGAAGAAAAAGGTAGAGAATGGACCCTCTAGCAACGAAGGACATAAGTGGATCCCACCTTCCCTGAAAGGTGATCCTAAGCTAACTTGCTCTATCCTAGTGATGGAACCGGTCCCAACCTCTCTCGTGTTAATCACTGCTCTTCAATCCCTCCATGAACCTAGTAGTAAACCTCAGGTGCAAACTCCCCCATCCAATGAGATGAAACATTGAAATCATTTCAAGTTTATGTTTTACTTGGTGGATGAAATTTTGACCTTTTTCTACAATCTTCACAAGGTAATTGACCTTAGACCCACAAGAGTTGAGCTACAGAGACCTCACAGGTCCCTTTGCCTTAGCCCTTTGTTGCAAGAGGATCAAAATCTCCTCCCCTTAACATTACATCATTATAGGCCTGTCATCCTCCCCCCTACGATGATCTAGAGTGGGAAGTTGATGACCTCTTGGTTGACCAATGTTAGGGGGAGACCCTCTTCTTGATCTTTAGATGAGATGTGTGTGTGTTGTTATGTGCTTAGATGAACCTTGTCACCCCGATTGGTGCTTGGATATAGGCATGGAATTTGTGTTGTAAAAATTCTTCTATGTGTATCATTGCTCTTTGATTTTGTGATTAAATTTTGAAAAATTGGGGACGATGCAAACTATTGAGGGCATTTAGGCTTCCTTGCATGTTGACCCAATTTATTAGTTTTTTTTTTTTTCATGCATTCTTCCTGATTTGATCGAGGATTAATGATCTTTCACCTCTCACAACAGTTACCTATATATAAATAAAGGTAGATCTAACCCCGCAAGACCAAATCCCCCTATTCCCTTTGTTCATGTTCTCTTTCCATTTTCTTTCTCTTTATCTTTCACTCTTCTTTGCTTGAGTTGTCCCTTTCATGTGTGAAAATTCCACTCATAGATTATGTGGTCTTTAGAAAATGCTTTCATTGCCAACAAATATTTTCTCAAAGACCCTTCACACACTTCTTTGTTACAATTGCATTCTTGACTTGAAATCCTAGCGAAACATGTTTCCTTCATCATGGTTTCGTAAAGAAAGGACTTGGAAACCTTCATCTGAAGTAGGAACAACTTTGATTTTACCCTGATATTGGGGTATATCCTTCCTTTTGAATTCCTTGATGAAGTGAACATCTTTCGAAAGGATTCCTTGATGATGAATCAATTCGAGAAAGAATGCATTTTCTTTCGAATAGTGCCTCCCTTGAGTGGAGCCCCTTTCTTCACATCGGGTACCTAAGGGAACCCTTCAAAAGTTTCTATTTCTAATGATCTTTATGGCATCTAGCATGGGGGCAACTTGACTAGACCTGTCTTCATATATTTACGTCTAGCCCAGGGGAAATCCAACTAGACTTACTTCACGTCCTTGTGTCTAGCTTGGGGGCAACCTATCCAGACCTTTTCTTTCAAACATCGGATCCCTTGATGGAACCCCTCTTCCTTTTGAAGGGCTCTGGAGGGACCCCTTTGAAATTCCTCCAACTTGGTTATGGTTGACATGACTATCTATTCATTGGCCTACGTGGATGCTTCTTGACATGTTCTATCTATAGGGAAACATGTCATTATCCTTGAATTTGTGAAATCCCCTCTACTCGATCTCCCTCATGTGAGAGTTCTTGATGGATACCTCCCTTTGAGGTCCATGGGTCTATATGGTTCTTTCTTGCTTTCCTTCATGTAAGATTTCTTGGTGGATACCTCCCTTGTAGGTATGTGGGTTTTTAAGGCGCTTTCTTGGTTTCCTTGATGTGATAGTTCTTGGATGATACCTCCCTTGTAGGACCGTAGGCTTGTGAGGAACTTTCATTCTTCATCTTTATAGTTTTGTGCAACTATGAATCCCTTTCCTACACTTTCAAGTTCACTAGACCATGATCTGCTTCCTCATCAATACAGGTATACATCTCTAACCTTATTTCTCCTTTGATCTAATTTACTGAAGCACTCACTAGTATTCCATCTCTCTAAATTGGGGGAAAAATGTATAGGAGTGAATTTTTACCCCTAATCCAAATTCCCCTTTTACCCCTCCCCACTTTAGAAAACCAAAGGTGGAGGTTTAATTCCACATAAGCTTCTTGTTCCCATTTCATTTGGTGCCTGTTTTGAGTGCTGGTAGAGGTGTTTTTATAAGGGATTCTTGCATGGAATGCAAACATCCTCACGACATGCTTATGTCCCTAACAGATTCCCACAACATGAATTTGTAGAGACGTTACACTTCCTATTGGAAGCCTAATTGGCATTCCTCCCTTCAGTTGGCCAACTTGAATATGGTTGTTTGTTCATATATCTCCTTCATAGTGACTTTTTCTTCATCCATTTTCAAGCTTACATGATATTTTCACAAGTTTACACAATCTCTCCAAATTTTGAGCATTCATCTATAGGCTTTATAGCAACACTTTACACTTCATAGAAGCAATCTATCACTCCATCACTTTGATAGAGCATGCGTAGGAAAAATCCATTACAACAGAATCTTGAGTTCCTCTCATCTTTCTCCACTAGCCTTGAGTTCTTTAGATAGAGGTGGTAAGCTCCTCTCATCTTCTCTATCACTTGGTTGAGTAACAACATATTGTTTTGTAGTGTTTATGGTGTACTTTGTTTTTATTCTTTCTTTATCACTTTATCTCTATATCATTGCAAACTTGGCTATCTGTGGAGGTCAAAACACCAAAATGGGGGTCTGACTGAGGCAAACCCCTATATAGCCCCCCAACATTTTCCCTCTTTTTTGTGTGTAGGTGGAGAGATCTTGGAGAAAGATGGCAAAAGGACTGTTGTGTGAGATCATCTTCATCATCCTTGTGGTAATATACTTTATTTATCACATTCATCTCTACATTTTGTATTTCATTAAAGGTTAGACCTTGTCTTTGATGTTTTATGGATGTACAAACACCAAGGGACCTAAGAGATGCCAACACATCGTGTTGTCATCCCAGAACCATGCTTATGTCCTCTGAAAAAGAGCTATCTATGACATAGAGTTGACCCTGAAAACTGACTCATCTAGTCTCCTTTCAACTCTTGGGTTTGCAAAGTGATCGAAGGACCTTATAGTCCTCATCATTCTCATATCGTCTATCCTAACATCCTTGCAAATTTTAATGTAAGTTAAAGCAGCCATACTAATCTTGGCCTTTCGTGACCTAGGGATTTGCAGTGGTTGGTCCCCCTCTCTTACAATCAGCCTAATAGGTTTGTGTCTCACCAATACCATGGTGTACTTTATTAATAAATTTCTTGATCATGCCACTGTATCAGTCCATGGGTGGGACAACATGTCATCTTTCCCATATATAAATTTGTGTCTAAGATATGCTTTTCTCGGGCTATTGGGGAGACAACAAGATGTGTTCTAGAAATATTTTTTTTGTACTCCAATGAATCAAACCTTGTTAGCTCTATATTCCTCATTGACTTGCTCATTCAATCACTAGTCACTTAAGTCATGGCTTAAGTCATTAGAAACATATGTTTACCGGCCCCTTGCATAGGTTTTTCGCTTAGTTGGTGTTATATAGCCCCATTTAATTTTTCCTAAGTGGAGCTCGTTATTATTTTTTAGTTGATTGTGACTTATGCCTCATGGGTTATAATCCCGTTAACCTAGTTGTAAGTGTGGAATAAGGTAAATAAATAAATACACTTCTTAATATGACATTATATCAATGATTAAATAAACTAAATCAATTCAACAAAATAATCAATTGAAATCATCCTATTGCTCTCTATCTCCAAAGATTTATTAAATCTAAATTGCTCTCAGATTGTTTAAGCAAATAAGATTGTTAAAATGACTATTTGAAGAATGAGATGATGTTAATGCAATGCTAAATGATAAATCATTTAAACTAGCATGATGTTAATGTGAAATAGATAATTGCAGCTCCAAGAGGCAGCCATTGTTGTGAAGCTTGATTTTTTAATTGCTTGATGTTTGATGCTTGATACTTGATGCCTGGATTCCTACAGAGTAAGAGTGCAAAAGCTTGATTATTTGGATCCTTTTCTTGGTTGAATGAGGCTTTATTTATAGATTTCTTGGTTGTAGAAATGCATAGGGAAAGCTTTGAGAGGCTTGGATTTGATCTGAAGATTTGAATGGTGAGAGATTGAGAAGACTGAGAGAAAGAGGGAGGTTGTCTCTACCGATGAAAACACCAGGCAAGACAAGAGGAAAGATTGATGGAAGAGGATTGAGAGATCAAATTCCAAATTTGTCTCCAATTTGTCTCCAAAACTTCCCGTGAAGTTTCAATCAATTAATTTTTGATATTTTTGACAAAATTTAGACATGGTTTAGACATAGGAAATCTAATTCATTTTTGAGAGAACATAGATTGGAATATTCCTTGTGCAACAATTCAAATATTTGGATTTATTTGAATTAATAAAGGAGAGATAAATAATTTTAATAAAATGAACTATAAGATAGTTGTTTATTAAATTAAAATAGAAGAATAATGGCAATTAATTAATAAAGTGTTTTGATCTTTATTTAATTAATTTTGAAATGATGTGATAGATTTGAAATAGGGATATGATAATTAAATTGAACAAAGTATTGATTTTTGTTTATTTAATTAAGACGAGTTTTGAAGAATCTATGAAGAATGTGAATGTGAACTATATTAAATAAATATTTAAATTTATTCAGTAGTAGAGGAAATTAAGATAATTAATCAAATAATTTGTATTTAATTAATCAGATGCTCTAGACCATTTTTAGGTGTATACATTTTGCCCCTCTTCGAACTGATGTGTTTACGCGTTGATTCAAAGAAATATTTTGCTGCTACTGCCAAGATCGATGATATATATAAAAAAAATAATTCCGGTTGCCCCAAACATGCCCCAGACCTTTGATTTTCAGATGATTTCATGATGATAATACCCCATACATGATTTCTAGATGATGATAATAATATGCCCCCTCGGGAGATAAATTAATAATCTGATGATTTTTTAGAATGTTTTTTTTTTTTTTTGAATTTTTATGGTTTTCCGATGATTTGATGTGTTTCGATGATGGAATAAGTTATCTCCCAATAAAATGTTGATAAAATGTGTCCTCTGGTTAATTTTAATTAATTTCATGGATAAAACTAATCAAATGTTATAAAAATCCCCCAAAAATATCTTTCAAAAATTATAAATAGTTCTAAAAGGTCATTTTCAATTCATTATTTGCTTTTAGAGTTTGAAAATTCATAGTGATAGAGATATTTCTGCTAGTTGTAGCAAGATGCCTATTCCTTACCACACTCATCATTTCGAGCGTGTTTGACATCATAGACGGCTGCCTGCGTATGGACCTCCAGTATGTACCCCTCAACCTCCTCATAATTCATGAATTTTTTGTTTCTTATGTTGTTTAGGTTTTAGGCATGTGTAGGATAGTTCCAGCGCTTTGAAGCCGCACTGTAGCGCTTACATTCTGATGTAGCGCTTTCGGTAGATAGTCTAGAACTTTTGAGTTTTAGCGCTTGCGTTGAAAACTCTAGCGCTTCTAGTCGATAAAGTAGCGCTTTCAGTGAATTAGTGCTTAAGAGTCAAGAAGTAGCGCTTTGAAGTCAGATTCTAGCGCTTTGAGATTTTCAACACTTTGAGCTAGCGGTTAAGCGCTTTGAAGGTCTATTTTAGCGCTCCTGGTAAAGTGGCGCTTTGACGGCCTGTTTTAGCGCTTTGATGCGAAAAAGTAGCGCGTCGAGTTTTTTAACGTTTCTGAAGCCTATTCTAGCGCTTTGGAGTGCTAAAATAGCGCCTCCATGGTTTTAGCGCTTGTGGTCCCTGTTTTAGTGCCTTCGGATGATAAAATAGCCCTTTTGGAATTTAGCGCTTTGGAAGCCTATTTTAGCGCTTCCATGTCAGAATTGAAGATTTTGACTTAGTGATATTTTGATTTTGTCAATTCCGATCATGTCAATTCTTCTGATTGGTATGATTGACAATCCACATTCTTGATGTTGGATTTAGATTAAAGTAAATAAGATTAACTCTCATGATAGGCAAGAAAGAATCTTATTTCTTGATGATCCTCATGATAGGCGAGGACATGATTCAATATCTGAGAAATCTCATGATAGGTGAGATCTAGATAATGGTTTGATGAACCTCATGATAGGTGAGGTTTGATTGAATTATCTGAAAAAAATCTCATGATAGGCGAGATCTAGAATATATTTTGATAAACCTCATGATAGGTGAGGTTGGATGTTCGCCTATGAATTTTGATCAAAAATTCATACCAAAATTTTTGGAATAGACTTGATAGTAGAATGATGTTTTATTCCTAACATAGTTCACTAATCATGGATTGTTCATTATGATAGGAGGATTTGGGTATTCTCTAGATGTAAGAGAGGTTTCTGCAGATGACCGATTTGATACCGCATTTGACATCGGATGAGCTCTAGGTGATAGGCCAATGTGGCCTCACGAGTTTACTTGACATGCCCCACATTAGGCTTAATCAGGGTTTATTGACTGCGTTGGCTAAGAGGTGGCATAGTGACCACAACACTTTTCATTTACCTACTGGTGAGATGACAGTCACTCCAGAGGACGTGTGGTGCATCTTACACATTCCTTTCATGGGGGAGATTTTTACTTATGATTCACATGGAACCAGTAGCAGAGATGCTCTCCGTTGAGTATTTCAGGATCAGGATATTGAGGGTCCGAGTGTTCGATGGCGGAGGATCGTAGACTCCTATGTGACACTACTAGCAGTGCTAGCTAGATTTATTGAAGGATTCCTTTGCCCTGATCACAGGTCAAAGGGATTCGTCATTGGTTGGGGCAGGACATTGGAGATCATGTTGGTACATGGTACCAAATATGTGTGGGGGATGTGCATGTTCGCACATCTCTATCATGATCTTCATTCCATTGTGTACCTAAATGCATGGAGTATATCCGCCGAGGTGACATTACTACAAATTTGGGTGTGGGAGCACTTCGCCATTTGTCAGTTGTTTCCTATTGCAGATAGACCAGCTGGTAGGCCATATGTTTTTAAATATAGTGGTCGATTTACACAGGCTCGGATGGAAAAATTAGAGCACTAGAGGCGGGTTTTTGATGATACAGAGACAATGATATGGCGCCCCTACCTTGACTGAGAGGAGTGGGAGGAGGATGATGTAGTGTTGGGGTTCTTGTGTGACTCTATGTATCTCATTGGCCAGACTCCTTTTGTTCTTGAGAGATTCTTGCTTCGTCAGGTTTACAGACAGTATGGCATTGTTCAGTGCATGCCATAAGGGGTAGCCCACTATGCACGACGACGCATGGATATTCCAGATTGGGGTCCCACACTATCCTATGATGTCCTTGTAGAGGGATATAGAGCATTACAACCATCTGCTTGGGACATGCAGAGAGATATTGCAGTTGCACCCACGACAGAGGAGTATGCGGCATTTTTGGCTTTTGTTCCCCCTCCTCACCTCACCATTCCTGATGAGCCCACACCATTACTAGTAGAGGAGGATGAGGTAGAGGATGTCGCCGAGGTAAAGGGTGATATCCCAGTAGATGAGAGCTCAGAGAGCAGTAGTTCAGATGATGAGGATAGTAGCAGTAGTGGGGACAATGGGAGTGGAGGATACCGAGGGCCAGGTCTAGATATTCACAATGCACCCTCTTCTAGTAGGCCTCGTAAGAGGTAGGCAGTGACAGTGCCAACAGTAGGGCAGTAGAGACAAATGGCTAGGCTTTAGGCATAGGTCCAGACTTTGTAGGCTCAGGCCCAGACACTGCAGGGGAAGTTGGTACAGGCTCGGGGCATGCTCGTGTAGACGTAGACACAGATGCAGGCATAGGCAGAGTCTCATGCACAGGTGTTATCACAGGTACAGGGGAAGTTAGCCGCGATGCAGACGTAGGTTGATACCCTAATAGCCGAGAGAGATAGTGCACAACAGATTGCTGAGAGGGCACAGGAGAGAGTCAGGACCCTCTAGAGAGTGGCCAGTGGCACCTCCATAGGTGATTATATGAGAGAGATTTCGCGGGCTGCCCGAGAGGCAGAGTTTTACCGGGGCCGGTATCATCATGCAGTGCCTGCTGAGTGTCGAGTCAGCTATGCCCCATTGAGATTTGGATGGACACATACACAGATAGTTAGTGAGGGAGTGACACAGCCTCCATGTAGAGATCCTAGAGATCCGGGTCCGTCTGGGGGTGGTGGTGGCACAGGTACAGGTCCTGTTGGGCCTGCTCATTCTAGCAGTAGTAGATCATAGAGGCCATGTTATCCTCGTTGATGTATTTTATGATGTACCTCTTTGTACGATGATGTATTTTTATGACTTCACTGTATACTTGACACTTGATGTTATATATATGAGATGCATTTTGATATGATATGTCGATGGCTTTTTTATTTCTATGTAATGGATGCTTTTATTTATATGATTTTGTGATGATTTAAAATTAAATGTGATGATGTAATGATGTTTTATTTTAATGCCATGATGCAATGATGTATGGATATAATAATGATGATACGATGTGATGTGATTTTAAATGATATGTAATGAATGTGTTATGATAAGAATGAACCTGATGCTATGATGCATGATGAAATATATGATGATGAATTAATGATTCAATGATGTTATTTGTTTTTGATGATTTTTATGTCAAGTATACTCAGTCTCTTTTGTAGATTAGATAATCATTGATTGGAATCCTTTATGCAAAAAATACTCTACAGATAATAAATGATGATGGATGCAATCTAATTTTAACATGCAGCTATATGCAAAATAGATGTCATTTTATCAATCTTTTCTCTTTTTGTGCTTGGTATCATCATAGAGATTTATTGAATGTTGAAAGTGAATACAAGTGTTAATGGTTGTGTTAATCCGACCTAAGTACTTCTTTCATGATTTTTGATATTGCAATCGAACATAAGCATCGAGGTATAATTGGAACCAAGATGACCTAAGCATTCATTGTGTAAACAGGCAAAGATTATCATTTGAGTGTGTGAATCATGAATGTCATCGGTGATACATTTGTATAGCACATCCCCCGACAATTCACATATTTTATATGATTATCGCATAGACAACAGACAATAAAAATATCATTCTTCTTCCTTGTTCCTCTAGTTCAATACATCATTGAGTTACTCCAAAGAAATGATAATAAAAATTATAATTTATCCATTGTCACTTAGAGTGTTTCATTCATTTATCAGATTTTAGATCATCCATCCTGATTTTGACATGTTTTTGGATTTTTGATATTTTGACCAAAGACCTAACCTAGTAACCTATCTTAGGGGTCTCGAGGGCTGATTTAAGATTAGCCTTGCCTATGTTACACACGTAGAGACCACGTAGTTCGACTAGGATAGACCTATGTTTTTTGGATTTTTCTTTTCAGACTCCCTTTTTGACATGTTTTTGGATTTTTGATATGATATGGATGGTTGATTCTCCTGAAAATGATTGAAATTGCGCTTTGATCTCTGTGTTTGAGTTTCTACCACCAGATGCAATTGATACGTTTGGATTGGCGCTAGATATTTAGATGTTTCCCCCAAGCTATGGAGTTATATGTTGACCATGTGACATGACGTGATAGTGGATGTAATGATGGCCGGATGAATGATATGATATGAATTGATACTGACCTTCAAATGAAGGATCCTAACATATATCCAAATAGATGGAAAAGCTGATCTTAGAATCACATATGATGCCTGTTTCTAGGTTTTTACCACATGCTTTGATTACACCCTTTGTATTTTCTTATTTTTCCTCTTTTTTTTTTGTATTTTCTATTTCATTTTTTTTTAATTTTTAATTTTTTTTGTATTTTTGCGTTTTGTCAAGATGCCTGTTTGCCAGGTTTTCACCAAGAAAACAATTTGCAGATTTTTCCCCGTGCACTAGGAGACTTTAAGCATAGAATTTTCGGGGATGTATACTATTGATAGGTTCGTCAAATAGATCCCCTTCTGACGTTGATAGCTGATATGCTCCCGATCCATACACTGATATGACGACGAATGGTCCAAGCCAGTTAGGCTCAAATTTGCCTTTCTTTTCTTTGTCCTGCTGATTCCTAGGATTTTCCTTTAGTACCAAGTCACCAACCTGAAAGACCCTCGGTTTGACCCTATTATTGTAACTTCTTGACATCCTATGTTGATAAGCTATTAAATGATTAACAGTTTGTTGATGACACTCATCCAACAACTCCAGTTCTTGCAGCCGAGACACCCTATAGTCTTCATTTGAAATGATACCTTTGAGTGATACACGAAGAGATGGAATTTCAACTTCAATGGGTAATATGGCTTCTGATCCATATACCAAAGAAAATGGTGTAGCTCCCGTTGGTGTTCTGATGCTTGTTCTGTAGGCCCATAGTGCTGGGTTGAGTTGAACATGCCAATCACGTCCAACATTGTTGACCGTCTTTTTGAGAATTTTTAGTATGGTTTTGTTTGAGGCCTCTACTTGGCCATTCCCTTGAGGATAGTATGGTGTTGAAAAATGATGTTGGATGTGAAACTTTTCACATAACTCTTGAACATCTTTATTTTTGAATGGTCGTCCATTATCAGTGATAATAGATTGAGGGATACCATACTGACATATGATGTAGTTCAAGATGAATGAGGAGATCTGTTTCCTAGTGATTGTAGTAAGAGGGACTACTTCTATCCACTTCATGAAGTATTCTGTAGTTGTGATAATGAATGTGTGTCCATTAGATGAAGATGGATGGATTTTTCCAACCAAATCTAAGCCCCATTGACAGAAAGGCCATGTTGTTGTTAAAGGATGGAGTTCTTGTGCTGGTGCATGAATCAAATTGTTGTGAACTTGACATTTGTGACATTTCTTTACAAATTGATATGATTCTTTTTCCATGCTCAACCAATAATAACCTAAACGAAGGAGTTTCTTAGCTAAAGTCATTCCACTCGAGTGAGTACCACAAATACCTTCGTGAACTTCTCGTAAGGCCGTTTCAGATTCATTGCATTCTAGACATCGAAGTAGGGTACTATCAAGAGCTCGACAATAAAGGGCACCTGTGATTAAAGTGTGTCGGGTGGATTGTCGGATAAAGTTCTATTTTTGGTTCCTGGAAAGATAGGGAGGAAGAATATCATCTTTCAGGTAAGCATAGGTTTGTTTGTAGATAGAGGGTTCAATGGTTTCGATATGACATATGGTAGCAGATTCCGATTGATAATGGGAAGGACATGACACTAGTTCTACCATAAACTCATAACAAACACGTTTCTCAGGTAATTGCAGTAGTGAAGCAATCGTAGCCATGGCGTCTGTAGCTTTATTCTCTGCTCTTGGAATATGATCAAACTTGATATTTTCAAAAGACTATTTTAGATAATCTATTTATTGTTTGTATGGCATCAACTTTTCATCTTTGGTTTGATATTCGTCATTTACTTGATAAATGACTAGTTGAGAGTCTCCATACACCTGTAAGTCCCTGATTATCCATTGAATAGCCGTGTTGACCCCAATAATCAATGCTTCATATTCTGCCACATTATTTGTACATAGAAACATGAGTCTATATGACTTTGGAATTGTGTGTCCATTGGGGGAGATGAACAAGATTCTCGCTCCCGATCCTTGTTGTGTACATGATCCATCAAAATAGACAATCCATTGTTGGGGCATAGCTGTCATAATGTCTGCATCAGGAAATTCCATTGTCATTGGGTGATTATCTGGTAGTGGAGCTTTAGCTAGCTGTTCAGCAATTACTTGTCCCTTGATTGCTTTTCTTTTGACATATTGAATGTCAAATTCACTTAGGATCATAATCCATTTTGCCAATCTACCTATTAAGGCAGCTTTACTCAGTAGATACTTCAAAGGATCAATCTTTGCAATTAATCTGATCATATGAGCCATCATGTAGTGTCTCAACTTTTGAGTAGCAAACACCACTGCTGAGCAAGACTTTTCTATAAATGTATAGTTTATTTCATAACCGTTTTAAAGTTCTACTGATGTAGTAGATGGCTTGATCTTTTCCTTGATTATCCTCTTGTGCTAAGAGTGCTCCCAATGAGATATCAGTTGTAGCAATATACAATATAAGGGGTCTTCCTTCTATTGGTGGCATGAGAACTGGTGGTGACATTAGATATTGTTTGATCTGATTGAATGTCACTTCACACTTCTCATCCCACATGAAAATTATGTGTTTATGCAATAGATGATTGAAGGGGTGACTTCTATTCGCCAGCTGGGAGATAAACCTTCTGATTGATTGAAGGCGTCCTTGTAGTGATCGGAGTTGGCTGATGTTTCTAGGAGGTGGCATCTCCATTATAGCTTTGACTTTTTCTGGATCCAATTCAATGCCCTTTTTTGATACAATGTACCCTAGCAACTTTGCTAATGTAACCTCGAAGACACACTTCTTAGGGTTTAACTTGACATTAAATTTTTCCATCTACGTGAAGATTTTATCTAGGATATGCAGATGTCCATCCCTAGTAGTAGATTTTGCTCAGATATCATCAACATAATCTTCCATGAAAGTGTGCATCATATCATGGAAAATCGTCATCATTGCTCTTTGATAAGTCGCTCCTGCATTCTTTAAACCAAATGGTATGACATTCTAGCAGAAAGTTCCCCATGGATATGTAAAAGCTGTCTTTTCCTATTTTTCTGGAGCTATTCTTATTTGATTGTACCCAGAGAAACTGTCCATGATTGATAACATGGCATGCCCTGCCGTCAAGTCCACAATGATGTCTATATTTGGAAGTGGAAAATCATCCTTCGAGCATGCTTTATTGAGGTCCCTAAAATCTGTGCAGATTTTGATGCTATTGTCTGGCTTGGAAATAGGTACAAGATTTGATATCCATTCAGCATAATCAATAGACCATATGAATCCAGCATCCAGTAATTTCTTTAGCTCTGTTTTGACCATTAATGCAATGTGGGGGTGCATTTTTCTTAATTTTTGCTTAACAGGCCTGATTCCTACTGGTAAAGACAAATGATGCATAAGTAGATTGGGATCTAAACCCGGCATATCAGAATATGACCAAGCAAAGTTGATGCTTCTTGCTTTGAAGAATTGGATGAATGCCAGTCTTTCTTCTTCTGTCATGGATTCTGCCAGATGTAGGATTTTTGCCTTCTCTTCTATGCCAATGTCCACTGATTGTGTAGGTTCAACCAGAACTGATGATCGCTCATGATAGTGTTCTGGGAGAGTGTCAAATCTTCCATCCATTAGTGCCTCAGAAAGGTTCTCACAATTGGATGCATTCTTTATTTTTGCTTTTTCCAGGTCTAATGCTGCCATTGAATGGTTTTCACCATTAGATCTATTTTCCTTGTTGTTAATTTTGCAACTGGAAGATTTGACATCCTCCTGCTGAGTCGTACTGTTATGAGTAGTATGGATAGAATTTGTATCAAGATCGGTATGACATAGGTAATGCACGATGGCATCATCATTTGCAAATTTAGGTACAGTCAACGGTTCGATTGGTTCCCAATCAATAAGTTCTAGATGGATTAATGGAATGGTATCATCAGATTGATTTAGGTTAATGGAAGTAAGGGTGAGGACAGCAATATCATCATAATTGTCATTCAGGGTATTGAGATCAATGATGGTACTTTCTTCTAGATTGTCTAGTTCACTCGAATCATGTTCGTCCTCACTAGAGTCATTGATAATTAGTGATTCTCCCACAATTGGACTAGACCCAGAGCCTTGGCCCTCCTCACGTGTGGGTGTATATTGTTGGATGATATCACAATGAATATCCATAAAGGATACTTCAAATAATGAATCCCATTCATACTCATTGGAATCCGTTTCAGAGAAATCTCTTAGTTGAAGAATTCTTTCTACAACTTTTTCCCTGAGTTCCTGTTTCTCTTCTTCAAAATATCCTAGTCCTGGCTTTTCTTTTGTGTGGAGAGTGAGAGGTGTGATAGGTTCTGAGATCCCTTCTTTTCTTAACCCCACAGGCCCTTTTCCTTCATAACCCATCTTTTCAAGAATAGCTTTTCCTTTTCCATATTTGTCTATGTTGATGCTAACATTTTTTATACTGATTTTAGATGTTTAAGCTTCTTCATCCTTGTAAAGCAAACCTAGGATTGTTTCATTTTCTGTTTCTTCCGCTATGGTTCCGGATTTGACAAATGTGTTTTGAAGAGTTGTGCTAGATAAAGATGTCAGAGGTTTGATCATTGATGGTTGACCATATTTCCTAGGAGATGGCATTAACTGTGATAAGTTAAGCGATTGCTCCATTAAGTACTGTCCCATTCCTTTATCTGCCAACTGAACTTGCTTTTGAAAGTTGTCTGATAGAGAATTTTGTGTACTTGGAATGTTTGTTTCAACATGACTTGTTTCCTTTTCTTTACCTTTCTTTTGTACCCACTTGGTAGTGATGCTCGGACTTTGTTCGTTCTTGGATGATGATGAGCTTGAAGCTTCCCTATTGTGAGGGACAAAGGTGTCTTGAGATATTCTTAATGTGTCACAATTTTGTGGATGATTATAATCATCAGTTATAGTCACCTCTTGTCCGTTTATTGGAAACTTCAAGCATTGATGGTATGTAGACGGTACGGCCTGCATTTCATGAATCCAAGGTCGTGCTAGGAGTATGTCGTATGTCAACTCCCTTTCCAAAACTTGACATGCTATATGCTTGATCATGGGTCCCACCTGAATGGGTAATACAATTAAACCTTGAGACGATCTTTCCTCCTCATCATATGATTTGATGGTCATTTTCCTTCGAGCATCAATAACGTCGTCAGAATATCCTAGTGCATGGACTAATTTTAGGGTGCAAATGTTCAGACCAGCTCCCCCATCTATTAGAACCCTTTTAACGCGATGATTATGGATACATACTTCAATATGTAATGCGGTGTTATGCGGATGATTTAATGAGACATCATCCTGTTCAGAGAATGACAGACAATGTGGGGTAGTTAGATGTCCCACCATAGCTTGGAATTGACAAACATCCAGATTCTTTGGCATGGTGGTGGCAACTAATGCTTGTTCGAGAACTTCCTTATGTGATGGTGATAACTTAACAAGCTCCAATATTGATATTTGCGTGGGGATATTTTGCAATTGATCAATAATGTTATAATGAGATTGAGGTGTAACCGCGCGTTGAGATCCCACTCCTTTTAATACTACCTTGGCTTGCCCCCTAGTCATGACGTTTGCCTGTTGATTTTATTGATTTTCTTGGGGGGTGTTTTGCATTTGATTGATAACATCATAATGTGATGGAGGTGGAATGGCATGTGTGGAATGAATTCCCTTCAACATTAATTTTGATTTTCCCCTAGTTAGCGCATTGGTGGGTTGATGTTCTTGATTTTCTCTGATTTTTAAGACATTTATTTGTTTATCAGAGCTTTGCACACTTGGGAATAAATCCAAAGGGGTAATAGTGTTGGATTTATTATCAACAATGTTATTGCTGACTGCATGATCATGTTTGACTTCATATAGACAAAGGATTGTTATGTCATAGACATGATTAGCGTGATTTCCTTTGCTGTTTGAAGATGATGCACCTTTGTCATAATTGGGCAAAGGATCTTTGAAGGCCATATGATCATTGTTATTTTGAGGTCCTTCCACATACACTTTGTTGTTGTCCAACAAATCTTGGATTGCATGTTTCAATTCCATACAGTCATTTGTTTTATGACCCTTGTTATTATCATAGGTTCAATAATCAGCGTCATTCCACCATGATGGTTTAACTTTCGGATCCCAGAACCTAGCTTCACGTGTAGTGAGAAGGCCTCTAGTAACTAGTTCTTTCATTGTTGATTCCATTGATTGACCTAGAGGTGTGAACCTTCGCCGATTCGAAGGTTTTTGATATGGTAGTGCTTTTGCGCATTCATTGTTCTACATGGTATTTGATTTGACTTTTTGGTCACTATTTTGATTGTTTGAAGAAGATGCAGTCAAGTTGAAAATTGGTTTGACATTTTGTGAATCGCTTGTTGTTTCATTTGTGTTGCAATTTTTTTGCCAAATTTTTGGTTTATCATTGTTCGAGTTTTGATTGGAGTAGTTATTTGATTTGTCATTGTAATGTTTGATAACTCCCCATTTCACTAATGCTTCCTCAATCTTAAGACCATTTTCTATGACCTTTTCGAAAGTGGGTGGACATTGTAATTCTAGCCTATAGCTCATTTCTTCTGTCAAGTTCTTAATGAATAATTCCATCTTTTCTTCCTCTGGAATAGATCGAGGATATCTAGTGAATAGTCGTTGCCATCTTTGGAGAAAAGAAAAGAATGTTTCTCCTTTGTTTTGCTTTAAATTGTAGAGATCCTTGATAGTAACATCATTTTGGATATTGAATGAATATTGAGAGATAAACTTGTTAACAAGTTCCTCAAACGTTTTGATACCAGGTTGTAATTTTGAAAACCATTCCATACATGTGCCTCCTAAACTCCTTGGGAATAATCTCATCAAATAAGTCTCTTCTTGAGCAAACTCAAGACTCATCGTTTTAAATTCTCGTACATGGTCTATTGGATATGTGCGTCCATTGTACTTATCGTACTTTGGGAATTCGCAATGTCTTGGAAAGGGTAGCAAACCAACTGTTGCGTCAAATGTATAAGGACAAATGTCCTGTACCACATACCTCTTGGTAGTTCCTTGCATCATATATTGTATTTTATGTTGTAATAGTTGCATCTGTGATGTTAAAGCGGCAACCGGATCTATTGTTGGTGTAGGTTGTGGTATCTCAATCTCATTTGTTTCTGGTGTATCTTTCAAATGGTTAACATCAAAATCTTTTGGAAGTTTTACCCCTGATTCGGCTAACATTAAAATATATTTTTCCATGTCTTGTTCAAGAATTTTCTCCATAAAGATGTGAAACTTTGGATCTTGTTGAGCCGCTTGGATATCTTCTAGAGTGAGTTCATTTTTGTCATTGTGGTTCAGATTATTCCAAGGATTTTCTTCAACCATTTCTTGTGATTTTAAGATTTCTTGTTCTAAGAATCTTTGTTTTTGGGATCTAGTTAAGATTGGCATACAATTTTTTATTTTTTATTTATTTTTTGCTTCTGAAATTTTGATCTTATGTGTGGGATAGTGTCAATGTGAACCTTTTTAAATAAAGTTGAATAAGATGTCTTATCTTATTGATGAGACAATATTTAAAAAGATTAATCACTATACTTTGTTTCGTGAGGAAGGATGATAATATCCTGATAGAGAAATTTTAGTATAGTAATTGATTGTGTAATTGATTTTGACACTTATGATTTGCAAGATTTCATTTCAGTTGAGAAGTTGGAAATTTGTATAGACCTTTTTGACTTTGGTTCCTAGACAGTGATTCTGATAAAAAGAAACTTTGATTCTGATGAAAATGTTGAGAAAATGACAAAATGATAGACTAGTTAAAATTTTAAACTCTCTATTTTAAAAGTGCTAAAACAAAGACCAGAAGCGCTATTTCCCGGAAGCACTGGAACAGAGTCCAGACATGCTAAAATAGATGACCAAAATGCTAAATGACCAGAAGCACCGAAATAGTGCCCGAAGGCGCTGGAGAAAATGATAGAAGCGCTACTTCCCAGAAGCACTGAAACAGAGACCAGAAGTGCTAAAAAAATTGACAGAAGCGCTATTTTACCAGAAACGCTAAAATAACGACTTTAAGCGCTAAAACAAAGCTCGAAAGCATTGTTTCACAAAACCGCTGAAACAGATTTTCTAGAATGCCAAAAATAAGACCTTTTAAGAATTTCTACTGTAAAATTTGATCAGGTCTTGTGGCATACTGTATGAGAGATTGCAAAAGATAAGAAGGATGAATCCGTTGACTACGGTTCTGGAATTGTGTGAGAGCCCTTCTTTGAAAGAAGGCTCATGAATATAGTGGTTCTACCGTGTAATCTAAAGAGTGACCCCTAGCAAAATCGTGATAACGGTGAATGAATGTTCTATGTTGTAAAAGGAGTTTCTGATTTTGATAGAGAAAACGTTGTCTTCTCAATAAGTTTCTATAACCAAGAGGTTGTTTGGGTTTTGTAACTTTGATTTTCCTTTTGACCAATGTGGTGGACTTCTACTTTTGCAATATGAATTTTCTGATTTGTTTTGACTTGATGTTTTCAGGATGATCTTTAAATCTGATTTAGATGAATTTTGTAAAAACACGGCAAGTAATTTTGAATAAGTGTTTTAAAACTGAAAAGATTATGTATATTCAAAAATCACGAATGATCTTTATTGATTTTAATGGGTTGTATTAACAATTATATACAAATCAATCAGACTCACACTTAAGGACAAGTAGGTCATCGTTATACTCACAGCCCACATCTTACAATTACATTGACTCACACAGCCGTGTGACCCCCTAGAGGGCGCCCGTGTTTTTTTCGTTGCCAGGTGCGTACTCAAAGTGATGGACATAGATACTGAATCCCTTGAGCAAACAATCCTTGGTAATTATATGGTGAGTGTCTTGGGGGTAGATTCTTCCCTCCCATTGCACCGTGAGTATGACAATGTATGGATACTGACTCGGCGAGCAACTACTCTATGGTTCGTAGATAGGGTTCCGTTCAGTGTGGCAAATAGATAAACTCCCTCAGGAGACCTCCCAATCTTTAGAACAAATATTTTGGGGATGGTTATCTTGCCTACTACCGTCAAACTGGACTTTCATCAACAACTTGCATTTTTATGATAGTGGGTTGGATACCCTGGCTTTGGTTGTTCCCACTTAGGTCATTCTCGTAGGGTGAGTACTTTTTCCCACTATGAAAAGCCTACTAAAGGATTTAATAAAGCATAAATGACATAAAAGAAAATTGAATCTGGCACTTTGGTCACCCAATTAAGGGGAGAGCATAAGCCTAATCACTACAAGCACAACATATAGATTTGTTCGATTTTAAGTCCAAAAAGAAATATTCTTAATCTAAGTGAAGGTGTTGCTTCACAGAAATCATGATGTTCTTTTTAACTTCTATTGTAAAATGCGGTGACTATCCTAGGATTGATAGATTTTATTCCAACTTTGAAATGACTATCCTAGGATTGACCAATTTTTTATTTTTTTTAAACTTTGAAGTGACTACCCTAGATTGATCAATTTTATCTCAACTGTGAAAAATAAATACAATCTAGCCATGGAAGCGTCAGATCCAAACTATTTTACAAAAGCACTGGAATATGGCAGTGAAGCACTAGAACAGTGACTAGAGGCGCTAAAACCCGAAAGCCTCGAAACAGTGCACCGAAGCGTTGAATTTTGTTATGGAAGTGCTAAATCACCAAAGCGCTGAAACAGTGTACCGAAGCACCGAAATAGTAACTGGAAGTGTTGAAACTCTGAAAGCGCTGAAACAAGGACCAGAAGCGTTGAAATTTTTAATGGAAGTGCTAAAATAAATCACGCTGTGTAAACCTGCGTAACACTTTCTAGAAAAATTTGAAATTCTGATAAAATCGGGTTAATGCCTCACGGTGGGCGCCAAATTGTAAGTGTGGAATAAGGTAAATAAATAAATACACTTCTTAATATGACATTATATCAATGATTAAACAAATTGAATCAATTCAACAAAATAATCAATTGAAATTGTCCTATTGCTCTCTATCTCCAAAGATTTATTAAATCTAAATTGCTTTCAGATTGTTTAAGCAAATAAGACTGTTAAAATGACTATTTGAAGAACAAGATGATGTTAATGCAATGCTAAATGATAAATCAATTAAACTAGCATGATGTTAATGTGAAATAGATAATTGCAGCTCCAAGAGGTAGCCATTGTTGTGAAGCTTGATTTTTGAATTGCTTGATGTTTGATGCTTGATACTTGATGCCTGGATTCCTGCAGAGTAAGAGTGCAAAAGATTGATTATCTAGATCCTTTTCATGGTTGAATGAGGCTTTATTTATAGATTTTCTAGCTATAGAAATGCATAGGGAAAGCTTTGAGAGGATTGGATTTGATATAAATATTTGAATGGTGAGAGATGGAGAAGATTGAGAGAAAGAGGGAGGTTGTCTCTACCCATGAAAACACCAGGCAAGAGAAGAGGAAAGATTGATGGAAGAGGATTGAGAGATCAAATTCCAAATTTGTCTCCAATTTGTCTCCAAAACTTCCCGTGAAGTTTCAATCAATTAATTTCTGATATTTTTGACAAAATTTAGACATGGTTTAGACATAGGAAATCTAATTCATTTTTGAGAGAATATAGATTGGAATATTCCTTGTGCAACAATTCAAATATTTGAATTTATTTGAATTAATAAAAGAGAGATAAATGATTTTAATAATATAAACTATAGGATAGTTGTTTATTAAATTAAAATAGAAGAATAATGGCAATTAATTAATAAAGTGTTTTGATATTTATTTAATTAATTTTGAAATAGGGATATGATAATTAAATTGAACAAAGTATTTATTTTTGTTTATTTAATTAAGACGAGTTTTGAAGAATTTATGAAGAATGTGAATGTGAACTATATTAAATAAATATTTAAATTTATTCAATAGTAGAGGAAATTAGGATAATTAATCAAATAATTCATATTTAATTAATCGGATGCTCCCGACCATTTTTAGGTGTCTACACTATTCATGGACCCACTTTTAAAACTAACATTAATTGCATGTGAAGAAATCTTGCCTATCTGATTTGAAGGTCGCATATCATTCATTTCTCATAAACATCACGAGATCTGAATATTGATCTATGAAATGATGCGAGGTTTGCGAATGTTTGACGCGTGTGCACCTACAATGTTGAAGGTAAATCTTGGTCATATATTGCACACCTCACAAAGATTAAGCAAGTTCTCTCCAAAAGATTATGATTTATGTGAATGATGGACAAGTGGATTGTTTCATTCACTTGGGAAAGGAGGTGGAGCCCATGTGAGGGACGATATGGTGTCCAATTAGTAAGTTTTCACTACCTGATGAGGTAATGAATGAAAACAAATAAAATTCAAACCATGTTGGCTTGATCTCGACCATTCTCTATGCAATCTTGGAAAGAGATCAACGAATGCAATTCAAAATTGGATGCATGGCTAATTGAACCATTTTCTTCACACGAGGGTATGTGCAGGATCATCATGGAAAAAATAGGCCCTTAAGTGGCAATGAAAATTCAGAAAATCAGAGTTAGACAACTTGACGTAAAAAATTGAATGTTATATATATTATAATAGCAAGCTTTTATGGATTAAAATATATATATTATTTCATAAATATGTAAAAATAGAGTTTGTAGCAAATTAAATGTAGTTTCTAAAATACTAGGTTTATTTTAAAAAAAATCTATTTGGTGAAAGTTTGAAATTTCAATGCAGTAATACTTAAATTTTAGGGAAAAAATAAGTTGGTATCTATCTGACCACCCTAACCACAATAAAATGATAATATTTTTTTATAATATTTTAGATATAAGTAGAGGACTCATGTCTTGATGTGATGCATATTTTCCTATAATTTTTTTCCAAGTAAATAATTAATTATGAATTTTTATTATAAATTTTTTAAAATATTAAAACTAGTATGTATGACCACCTTAACTTGGTCAAAAATTCATGAAATTCAATTTTCTTTTTTTTAATAATATAGTATGCAAAGCATAGAATGTGACACATGT
Organism: Sequoiadendron giganteum; assembly: GCA_007115665.2. Classification (NCBI taxonomy): domain Eukaryota; kingdom Viridiplantae; phylum Streptophyta; class Pinopsida; order Cupressales; family Cupressaceae; genus Sequoiadendron; species Sequoiadendron giganteum. Next base: position 533,367,541 of record CM021108.1, read on the forward strand.
TTCAGATTCAAAAAATGTGATACTATTTGAAAGCTATAGATGTTTTTCAATCAGCCTATCAATTAGGACTTTAGTCATAATTCAAATAGAAAATGAATAATAATTATTTATTAAATTTAAGATAAAGCATAATTTATATCAGTGGAAATGTGAGAATCTCCTTTAAAAACCCTTTTCATTTCATCAATTTTGGGTTAAAAAAGTCACCAGCCACATGGGCCATCATATCACTTACATATCACCACTTTTTGGCCCATCATGATCCTGCACATACCCATGAGCGAGAAATAATGGTGGATAGGACACCCATAGTCACCATTTTTCCCTCACAAAATTCAGGATTGCAAGTAAATTGAAAGCCTTCAAGAGATTGTGCAAAGTATTTCAAGTTGTAACTTGAACAAATTAGGGTATCTTGTGAACAAAAAAGTTGTTTGTCAAATTACAATCTTGATTTAAGGTAGGTTTTCACTTCTTTCTTTCAAAATGGATTAGCTTTCATGTTTTAATTGCTTTATTTTGCTTGAAAATTGCGCAAGTGTGGTCTTCTTTTGTGATTTAAAATTTGTATATCCAACTTTTGTTAGTTGTTAATTAAGCATTAGGTATTGAGCTATCCTATGTTGAAACCCTAGCCTACTTTGAACCTACCTAATTTTCCATGGCTCCCAAATCCCAAGGGTTTGGTTCTAAAACCCTAACTAGGTTACTCTCTCAAGATATTGTTAACCAACTCAAACCCTTGACAAGTAAGAAAGCTCAGGGGAAGGTAATATTTTATGGTCCTAAGATTTATGAGAGGTTATTAGATAAGCAACACTATATTAAGGATGTTGAAACACCTTTCATTGGATGGCACATGTTCAAGAATTGGTTCGGGAATAGAAATTGTGGAGTTCCCACTAGGAATACCTAGAGATTATACATGAGAAAAATTGTGGTTCCAAATGTCTATATGGATGTGGACTTGTTGAAAGAAATTGTAGTAAGGTATTACCCTATTTCTAGGGTAATTATGACATTTGATGGTGCTGAGATGGTCAAGATTACCAAAGAAGAAATTGTTGAAGTCTTTGACTTGCCTAAGTGGAATGAATACATGATCCTTATTGACCTGGATGTTTTCATGAAAGAGTATGGAAATACCAAGGTCTTGTTCAGAACCACAATGTTGCCAATACATACTACTACCACAGGATATGTGAAAAATAAGAGACAAAAAAGATTGGTAAAGATGAGAGGGAACCTTTACGTGTGAAATTTAATTTGCTAACTACTTTAAGAAGACCTTCTATTCCTTATGCCTAATCATTGGTTTTGATCCACCAAAAACTATGCCAAAAGAATATATGTACATGGTGATGGAACCCCTAAAATTTTTGTTCCATCTCCAAAATCTTCATGAGTTTAGGGAGTTATGGGTTTTTTATCTCCTAATAATATAAAGGGTTTTAAGTTTACACTTGTATTATTTGAAAAACACTTGGATTCTATATCTTGGGTTTTGTTCTATTTCTTTGTTGAATCCTTTTGTTAGTCATCAGTATTTTAAGTTATGAATTTTGACATCAAATCCCATTGAGTGACCGACCCTCTAGTTTGGTTTTACTTGTCAATTATGATGGGTTATTATTTTTTAGTTATTCTAAGTTGAGCTAAATATTTCCCATTAATGAAGATCTTAAGTGCTTATGTTGTGGTCGTGGCCTAATCATCCTAGATTGGGTCCCTTTTAGGGTTAACATTTTTTGAAATATGCAGGTGTAGGATCCCTTGAGTTTTGTGAGATCAATGAAGAAAATATTTGTCATTGCTCGCCCACCCATTTTATTTTATGAGTATGTGCAAGATTATGATGGCCCATGTGGTTGACAACTTTTTTTGTACCCAAAATTGATGAAACGAAAAGAGTTTTTAAAGGAGATTCTTAGCTTTCCACTAGTATAAATTATGCTTTACTTTGAATTTAATAAATTATTATTATTCATTTTCTATTTGAATTATGACTAAAGTCCTAATTGATAGGATGATTGAAAAATATCTATAGCTTTCAAAGGGTATCACATTTTTTGAATTTGAATCATGTGTCACATTATATGCTTCACATAATATAGGATTGAAAAAAAAAGAATTGAATTTCATGAAGTTTTTACCAAGTTAAGGTGGTCAGACGTACGAGTTTTTATATTTTTTAAAAGTTGTAATAAAAAAGTCATAATTAATTATTTACTTCGAAATAAATTATAAAAAAATATGCATTAGATTAGGACATGATTCTTCTACTTATATCTAAAATATTATACAAAAATATTATCATTTTATTGTGGTTAGAGTGGTCAGACAGACACCTACTTCTTATTTTTTCCCTGAAATTCAAGTACTACTGTATTGAAATTTCAAATTTTCACCAAATATATTTAAAAAAAATAAAAAGAAACCTATTTGTTTAGAAACTACATTCAATTTACAACAAATTCTATTCTTACATATTTTTGAAATAATATAGCTAACTTATTCAAATTTTTACGTCAAGTTGCCTAACTCTGATTTTTCTGAATTTTATTGCCACCTAAGGGCTTGTTTTTTCCATGATGATCTTGCACATGCCCTTATCTTAAATTATTTTATCCCATTCGGGCTCATGGGCGAAGGACATGTGTCCCTAAAGATTGGTGGGCTAGAAATTGTTGAAGAGGTGTGTAGATGGTCGCTAAATATAGATCAATGTTTGGAGATAATTGAGGTGGTCGCATCTGGATCGTTCCCCGCTTACCCGTTTGTTTTCCTTGGTTACTAAAATAACCACATGGGCTAGAGGGAGATTGCCACCTGTCTTCATTATGATGGGTTTGAGGATTAGTATTGCTGAATTTCATCTTGTTTAATAGTTGATTGTGGGTGATGTGAAATAATTTGGATCACTCCCTGTGATCTCGTGTGGACCCCATCCTCCCTACCAGTTTCTCAACAGGGAAGTGGGTGTTTTTCATGTGGAATAACCTTAAGGACATGGAAAGTAACTTGTGTGTTATTAAAGTGAATATATTATATATTCCTAAAGATCTTTTAATTTGAGCCCTTGATATTGTACAAGGAATAAAATTTAAGTTAGCTAAGTAGTGTGTATGATGAGGCCATGAGATTTAATCTCAACTGCTCCCCATCTTCTTGTTGATAAAATTTGCATGTGAGTTATGGCTCACGGGGATTAGGGAAGACAAACACGTGGATCATGGCTGAAAGGAAAAGAGATGGTGGAGCCCACATACTATGAACAATTTTTCCATGTGGCCTCCTATCATTTGGTAATTGTTATGGTTGTGCACAGTCAGATGTTTCATTATAAGCTAATTAAATATGGATCATGGATCAATCAACTTGCTAAATAAATCAATGGTCAATATTCAAAATAGATTTGATGGCAAGCGAGCCAGTTTGGTTCGCGCGAGTGAGCCTTAATAACTGAAAGGACATTGAGCTACAAAAATAAGGAATTTCATGATTATTAATATTTATTTCAAAAGCATAAATTAGCACTATGAGAACACTCAATACACTCTAGGAGCTCATGCTATGGTTGCTCAACATTTTCTCACGTCGAAACCAAATTTTTTAATATGCAAGAAAACGGTAAGTCAATTATCACTTTCCTTCTAGCATTATTGATAGGTTGTGTTTTCTCAGGCTTAAGTCTATTAGGGTTTTCTCTTAGTTTGACTGTTAAATTTTGGCAATCATAAAAGAGGATTATTTTAATTATGCATTTGTATAATTTGTGCCAAACCCTCAAAAAATCCGTAGGCATTGTTCAGCTAGACCAAAAACCCTACTTTGTTGAACTTGTATTATGGCCCCTAAAGAAAAAACATCTTCATCTAAAGAGGAGGTTTTCGCTTCCAAGAGACCTCTGAATAAAGACCTTATGGGTCAATTACCACCTTCCAATAGTGAAAAAAGTAGAGGCCAACTGATTCCCAAAGGAACATAAATAACAGAGGGTCTATTTGACAAAAGAGGTTCTATCAAATATGGTAAATTACCCTATAATAGATGGGAATTATTTTATGGTTGGTTCAAGAACATAAATATGGGTGTCCTAGTGGGAAACCCTTGGAACTGTGATCTGGGAAAGTTAGTTGTGCCAAATGTTTATATGGACGTCGACTAGCTGAAGGAAATACCTACTAACTATGACCTAGTCGCAAGGACTATCAGGAACTATGATGAAAAACAAATCGTTAGAGTCACTAGGCAAGAATTGGGTCTTGTTTTCAAACTCACTGAATCAAATGATGAAATGTATAAAATAAATGAATAAACTCTTAGAAAGGAGTACGAAAAAACCAACAATTCATTCAGAGTCCACATTTTACCAAGATTTCTAGCAAAAACTATAGGGAGAAATATTGTGAAGGATCACATGATAAGGAACCCGTTCTTGTCAATTAATTTATTCCTAATTTCAAAAGGACTTTATATTCCATTTTCCAAATAATTGGTTATTATCTTGTCTCTAGAATTCCAATGGTCTAGATGCATATAGCTGCCCATGTCCAACATCCCCAATATTGTGTAGTATATGATTATGCAAGATTTCTTTTTGAAATAATGCATGAGGAGTTGGTAAGATTAAAGAAAGGTGAATCTAGGGTAGGATGCAACTAGTAATCACTGCTGATGCATATTTTTTTATAGAAGGGTGCAATGTATTTTGGACAAAATATTGACTTGGAAATAAAAGCAGGTGACTTGGATTTTCCCATGCAATGTTGGAACATAGTCTTGGATAGGGATGACAAGACATATGATTATGTCACTTTCCATAATTTGTTTGCTTCTGAATTAAAGAGATATTTGATTGTGAAGTTTCCTAGAGTTCTTGTTGCTTTACATGATTTCTTGAAACCAAAGGAATGAAATCTGGATTTAGGCGTTGATCATAACTGTGGAGATGTTATCTCACTCCTTGATTTTACTATTTTAAGAGTATATGGTTCTAAGGTAACACCTCATTTGTTGCCAAGGTTTGTGCTTGAAATAATTGGTTTCCTTAAGGTTATGTGGCAATTAGGAAATTTTCAAAATGAACATTTTTTAAAACAGGGAAAAGGAACATTCTTTCCTTTATAAACTTTTTTTTTCCTCTTTTGTAATGAACAAGGGTGGTTGGAATAGTATCATTGAAGTTATCAAAGGATACCACATGAAAAGTGCAATTGAGAGGGTTAGATATGATCCTAAAGGTTTTATGGTCATGTTAAATGAGATAAATAAAAGCTACAAATATGTCTGCATTTTCTACTATTCAGAAGATATAATAAGGAATGTGTCAGATAGTGTGGAGCAGGAAAAGAGGTTAGCAAGGTGGATTGCATTCAATAAAATTAAAATGAAGATAAAGCAAGAGGAACCTAATCCCAGGATCCTCCTCCTGACTTAGGATATAATTCAAAAGGTAGAGCATGTAACAAGAAATTTTGATTCAATAGTAGGCCACCTTGAAACTAAAGGGGTGGTTAGCAAAGATAAAAGGAAAGCTCCAATTTCTGAAGAAAAAAGTGGAGGATGAATCTTTAGTATTGGAGAGAAGTCTACATCACAAACCCTTGAGGAACCAAAAATAAAAAAAATTGTAAGAAGGAATAGTAAGGCGAGGAAATGTGATGAAGCTTGTACTCCCACTAAGCATGAGGAAAACCTGCCTCCTTCTCCTGTGCCACAAGTATCTCCCCCATCTCCACCAAGGAGGGTAGGACCTAAAATTGTGGACATTGTTTCTACACCACCTAGTGAAATACCACTTGAGGATCCACCATTGAAAAGATAGAGGATTAAGGCCACTAGTTTAGTGGATTATGATGAAGACTCTAATGATGACATTTGGGTATCTGAGTAAGAAATACAAGAAGGATTTCCAACTACATCTGTGGTAAGGGAAACCAATCAATTGGGAAAAATATTGAGTAATGTTGATCTCAGAGGGACCAATGGAAGTGATGACTTACGAGTTGAGGCATGTACCGAATTCTTGGATGATCACTTATTTGTGAAGACTCAAGATTTTTTGGAGTATTCCTATAGGGCTAAACGAGATGATTATGCAAAAATTATAGCTATAGAAAGGATCCTTCATCTAGAATTGTTTGATGTTGTCATTCATAAAAAAGTGTTAAATGAGATGAGAGTCAAGTTTCAAAACATGACTATAAAGGAAGGGCGAGAATTGGTGAGAAAAAGTGGTATCTTGCTGCTACCAAAGTGGGATCTAGCTTTAAAAATTTCTTTCGACACAATAAAAAAATGTGACATACCATTCTATGATATAGAGGAAGAAGTTGCACTTACATTACAAGGGTCTACTTTCGGTGAAGAGTGGGAAGCCTTGCCTATATGGTCTCTAGCCCAAAGCACAATAAATATAGATATTGTTGAGCTTGTACTTGATTACAAGGGAGGCCTAATAATAAAGATAGTATTAGAAGCATCAGCCTTAGAAGCTGCAATTTTTTTTGTTCATGTTCCACAATTCACTAGGGCCACTGTGGATTCTGTGATAGTTGAGAAGGATAAAATTAAAACAAAATTGAATTTTTTTTTGGTCAAGTATGGAGATCTTGAGAGAAGTAATATGCAATTACATACAAAAATAACATTGTTAGAGGATGTATTGAAAAATTTACAACCTATCAAACTCAAAACAAATGATGTTGACTCTCCCACTACTATACAAGAGGATATACCCCTTGAATTTATAGCTGAAATAAATACTTCATGGGAAATTGTGCGATATAATATGGGAAGTGTACCCATTTCAAAAGTAGAACCAAGTATATCAAAAGGGCCACAAGTGAAAGGGGATATCAAAAGGGAAGATTTTCTTAGGAAATTAAGTGAATACAAAGAAAAATGTAAAATTCATGATGAAGAAACTTTTAAGAGAAACATGAGGATTCTCACAACAGTATTGGAGCATCTAAATATAAAAGTGAATATCAAAATAAATAGTATTCATTATAGTTATTCATCCATGGTTGATGCCATAAAAAATGTTTGATATTGATAGAGAAAAGGCCATTCCACTCATGGAGGTTTGGATACCTAGAAAACAAGAATGGATATTGATAGGGATTGGGGTTAACCAGGATCCCAATCCACCTGAAAGGTTTAAGCCTATCGTGCTTCTAGTAAATAAGATTGAGGAATACCAAGGGAATGTTGTAGCATTGGAGAACAAAATAAAGGAATTGGTGAAATCCTTCCATGAATCTCATCATGGTATTCTCCTGTCTATCGTAAGAGATGATGGCAATATTAAGACTTTACAGGAGTGGAGAAGTCAAGTAAACAACACTTGTTATCTCAAATCAAGCTACAAAAATCTGTTAGAAATTTGATATGAATACATTGACAGTGAATATGGGTATTTTAGTCCATGCTAAAACTATTTTGTTAGAATTTGATAAAGAAGCTAACTAGATTGTCACCAAGTATGCACCTTATAGGCAAAGGGCTGATAAAGTAAATAATTTTGATTAGCCTACTGAAGAAGAATTCCTAGCATGGAAAGGAAGATATTTGGAAGGAGTGGAGGTTTTACACTAGGGATGGTAGGTTAGTGATTTGAAGGTTTGAGGTTTGCAACCATGATGAATAACAGACATATGAGAATGCACTACATAGCTTGGATTTAGTATAGATTAGGCTTATTTTAAATTATGGAGAAACATAGTGCATCTTCTTCAAAATTGATTTGATGATAAGGCTGTAGACGTTGTCTTACCTTTTGTCTTTTTCTGTTTTCTTCATGCTTTTCCTTATTTTCACTTTTGGTGTGTGGGCACAAGTTTTGAGGTAACTATTTGGTTGAACCCATTTTGAATATTGGACCTAATCTCCTGAAATGAATGAGGACTACATTCATTTATTCACATTTCTTCCACCTCTTGGGTGTGTGTTGAAACTGAATGGGAGAATCTTTGATATAGCAATCCAATAGGGTTTTAACATGTGTAATTTTTGGCTTGAGGCTTGTTTTTTCTCCTTCATTTCTATAAGAGGGAATTGAGGGCCAGGAAGTAGGGGTACATTGTTTTATGCAATTGACACTTTGAATTATAAGAGGAATAGTAAGTATATTTTTAGAATTTTTTTGTTAAGCTTTAGAGTTCATAATTATGTATGTAGTTTGGATAATAGCAAAGAAAAATACATACTAAGAAATACCAATTTCATGGATATTGTCTCTCCTTGTGATTTTTTTTATGAGTTATGAATGAAAGTAATTTAGGATTTCTTTTATTTGTCTCCATTATTTACTAGTGGATGTTTGATTTGATTCTTTCTTATTGATTCAATGAATTAATATAAATTATTGGATGCAATTAATAACTCGTAAGAGTCAAGTGCTAGGATATTGATAAGAAGTATTAGCCATGAATGTGATAGGAGAATTTTTTAATATAGTACCTCTAGAAATTATATTTTTCTATTCATGAATTGTTATCTGATTATATAGGTTGGTTATGACTTTGTGCTCGAGATGACGACACTGGTTCTTGTAAAGTATTCGTGATGCAATTTCTATGTTGATTCATCAATTGATCACTTTTAATTTACAAACTCTTTTGGATACCATTATAGTTTTTTTGTGTTCACGTCTCACCTTATCATGTTTTGACTATAATACATTGATGAATGCACCACCAACTTATTTAATGTATTAGGATCTTGAGTAGTTTAATGAGAAGTATTTGTTATTGGTAATGTATTTGATTATAATTCTATGAATTCTGAACTATGCATTGTGGGATAACCTTCCCAGGTTTTACAGAGCCCAAAGTGTAGGAGTAGAAGTTTTTCAGATTCCACTCATTCATTGGGCAATCCCTTTGGAGTACTAATTATTGGAAATGGTAAAGTCCATAGGTATTTCTAGAGATAACTTTGGTTCTTAAAATAACCAACACATGGTAGGAAATATCTAGCATGGAGCTTTCAACGTGGTCTATGATTATGCTACTTACTTGGTAGAGCATATGTACAAGGGTTTGGTTTCTCTTATGGAAGGAAATAATTGGGTTCAATTTTGGTGGTACTCCCTAATAATGCATATTTTTCTATACAAGGGAAAGAAATACTTTAGCAGAGATATATCATTGAAGACAAAAGAGGATGGTCTTGAGCTTTTGGTCCAGTGTTGGACCAGGAGTTTGGATAAACATGATAAATTTTTTGATTATGTGGTCTTTCACAATGGGTTTTCCTCGAAGCTGAGGAGATCCTTGATTCATGTTTTCTTGAGACATATGGAAAGGAGGCCTAAATTGTAGATAACTCATAATTGGGGAGATAACATTCCCTTTCTAGATACAACTATATTCAGGGTATATGAGACACCTATCAATCCTTATGTGCTACAAAGGTATGTATCTTTACGGATTGGAATTATTGAAATAATGAGACAACTAGGAGCTGCACAAATGGCACATCTACTAGAAAATCAGAAGAAGGGGTATTTCTTCCCTGAATCGACAGCCTTTGTAGACTTTGTGATGGTTAAGGGAGGGTGGAAAGATTTTTTTAAGATCATGGAACCCTATGAATTGAGGGAAATTCACCCTAGAAACCATGACCCTAAGGATTTCATTGTTGTAGTAAAGGAAAGCATAAGGAACGATGTATTTGTGTATAACTTCTACTACACTGAAAAATGTGATCACCTAAATATTTTGGATTTCAAGGTGCAAGAGGAAAAGAAGTCCATGTATCTTTCCTTCAAAAAGATGGTTGAGATTGCCATGAATTTTGATCCTAGATATAACCCTTTTCCAAATATCAGGGGAGAATGGGGAAGAGTATAATATGTTTTGAAAAACATTGAAAGTGTTGTGGGAGTATTAAGAAGGGAAAGATTAATTGACGATAAGGGGAAGTCATTGGTGGTAGAATATGTGCCATTTCCACATGAGGAGGAAAGAACTTCCTATGAGCGTCCAAAAAGATCTATATATATTCTAGGAGGAAGGATATTGTGAAGAAACAATAGACATTGGAAAACCCTACTACCTCATAAGGTTCAAGGGCAATTTCTCCAACTAGGTTAGTTTCATCACCTCCTAGAAAAGCTCCACCTGTTGTTATTTAGACTGATTCACCCCCAAAAGGCCTTTCTCCATTAGAGTAGCCACCGACCAAGAAGCAAAATGTTGAGATGAGAAAAATTGTTGACTACCCAGACACTGAGGAAGAAGAAATAGTAATCAATCCTAAGGAGATGCAACAAGGAATTCCTTCTCCTCCAAGGGAAGTTGTAGAAAATACTATAGAAAGTAGCCTCAAATTGGGAAAAGGGGAGTTGAGTGGGACAAGCTACTTGGATAACTTGAGACATGAAGGTTGTAAGGAATTTATGAACGATGACTCTTATATTAAAACAAGAGCATTCTGTGATTTTCCTTGGAGGGCTAAGGTTCTAATTTATATCGAGAATGTAGCCAAGTAGAGGAGTTTACATCTCGAACTCCCTGAGAATGTTTTCCAAGAAAATGTAATGAAAGACATGATGAAGGAATTTCAAAGTATTACAACTGAGGAAGGAATCGTGTTTGTGTAGAAAAGTGGAGTTTTGTTATTGCCCAAACCAGGCATTATTGATGTCATTGTATTGGACACCATAAGAAGAGCTGAAAGGCCATTATTTCAAACTGAAGGAGAAGCTAGGTTGGCAATCAATGGATCAAAATTTAGTGAACAATGGGATTCCTTGGCCATTTGGCCATTTCCTATGAGATATAGGAAACTAGTTGTTGAAAAACCAACTGACTTTAGTGGACAATTGGTTATAAGAAAGCAGCTATAAAAAATTTAACTATTGAAAGGGACTCATTTAGAGGACAATATAATGATAATTTGGTTGAATATGATGAGATTAAATAGAGATTTGCTAAGTTGAAAATAGATAAAAAACTCTAGAAAGGACAAGTGGAGACGTTGAAGTCTCAAGGACAAACTTGCTCAAGCCAAGTTGAATCAACCATTCTAGTGGAACATTCCCAACCTTCTCCTTTGTCAAAAAAAACCATGACCATAATACCATACAACTTGGACCAAGAGCCACATGCAACTAATGATCTTACAAGGGAGAAATCACTTCAAAAAGTTGAGGTACATAAGAAATTGCTTAAGATCAAAATCAAAATACAATATATGAGAACAATGCTCATATTGTTCATACAATAATCAAACATATGAACAAGAGGATTCAAAGAAAATTAAATATTGTTCATACAAATTACTCTTCCATGTTACAAGCAATAAGTTTGTCCCAGAGGAATAGGGATATAGCTATCCCAATCTTGCATAAGTGGATTCCACGGGTTGGTGATTTGAAATTCATTGTTGTGGGGGCTAAATAGAAGGAAGATAGATACCCTAGAGTGATTCTAGTCTAAAAATATGTTGATCGAATTAAGGAACAAAATTTATATGGATATGTCGCTCCATTGGAGCAGAGGATTAGAGAATTAAAGGCTAAGTATGATGAGGCAGAGTTGACATTACTGCTAGATATCCAACATACATACATGAGGTAAAGCCTCTATAAGTGTGGAAGGACCAAATGGATACCACTATTGCCTCATAGGCAATTCTGATTTGTGAACATGTTGATATTGCTATATTGAAGGATTCTTTAGAGAATTTGTCTTTCATTATCAGTTTCATATAGGATTTTGATAAAGATTCAACTTCAGTGATGGTGAAATATGCTCCATATAGAACAAAGATGGCTTAAATCATTAATTTCAATTGGCCATATGATGATGAATATGAACAATGGAAAAATATTCTTATTGGTGAATTGTATTTATGAGCACAAAGGTAGAGTACACATACATTTGGTCAAATATAATACAATTTTGGCCTAAGAAATTGAAATGTATAAAGTATGTGTCTCTTATAGGAAACACCATAGGTAGAGATCGATCACTGATAATTTGAATGCTAGTTTGTGGTTACCTTTCTTTCTCCATTTTTTTTCTTTAGCTCAAGGAACGAATATTCTGCAATAGTTACAAGATTCTTCTATCCAAAAGAATGCCTTCTAGAAGGCATGTCCATTTTCTTCATCGAATGGAATTATTTCATCTCACTTTTTCCCTCCATTTTGAAGATATAAATATAACTACAAAAGGTAATATGTGTATTGTGGTCCAATGAGAGGGTGACATGTGTACAACTTGGATTGAGGCTTGTTTTCCTCCCTTATTCTATAAAAGGGAATTCAAGTCCAATTATACAGGTCTTTTGTTGAATTTTGGAGTCGAGTCTGCAAGTTGAAAGCATAAAGATAATGTATTTTGAGTTGATGACTTAGGTTTTGAGTTAATCTAGCCAATTTTATCAATTGTATGGTTTCTAAACATGTCTGAGTTAAATATGTAAGTCTCATGAGGTCATTTTCTCTCCATTCATACATTTTATATGAATTATTAATGAGAATTCTATCAAAGATCTTTTCATTAATGCTCATTGTTGTCTAACTTTATGTCTTAGAGTAAAGAAAAGGTCTTATTCACCCCTTATGTAGTATCATAAATTTCACTCTTGTTAGCTTGATTGGTACAATGATTTACAGAAGAAGACAAGAAGACTGATAGAAAAAAAAAATAACAAACAAAGTACAAATGTAACTATTTGTCTCAAGTATCACTCTATAACCTCTTTGGAACAAGAAAAAATATTATTTTAACTCAACACAATAAATGCAAATTGACATATTAACACGGTAATATCCAACTAAGTTATTGAAAGTCAACTGTTGATACCTCATTCTCCATCTAGATAACAGAATCGGTCCACTTTTTTATTTGTAACATTTACTTTTCAGATTGCTTTGGATGTCGACCATATTTCCCCTCCTGTCAAAACATGGAACATGGGCTTGTTAAACTAATTAATATGCAATCATTTACTTTTTCCTAGGAAATAAAAAAAATATCATTTAACATATTAAATTTAAATACAAATGTAAAAATCAAGGCTTTTAAACCTTTTTGGCCATTGTGATGCGTGGCACAAAGTTTGTTAAGCCTAGCCTTGTAGGGCTTGTCCTAAAACATATACTAAATAGATTTAACTATGAACAAATAAAATTTAAAATTTTTTTAATAAATTTGATATAATCTTATGAGAAAATTTGAATACCTGCATACTCTCCTCACCAGAATTCCTCCATGTATCAAACCACTCATATGCTTTTAAAAGATCTTTCCATACTTTCCCACTTACATCAAGTGGAATTTTTTTGAGCCTTAGCTTGGGAGGGAGTTTTTTTATCTTCTTTGTTTGGTTGCATTGAAATCTCTTGCAGGTTAGAGACATTCATAGATGTATCCTCTTTACAGACCAACCTATGCAAAATTTAGTCTCGATGACATGGATAGCCTATTTTTTCAGGTGTATGGAGCGTATCTTTGAGAATGGAAAATATAGATGGTCTTTTAATCTGTTGGTGTTTAAAAAATGCAACCTAGCTAGGATTTACAATTCTCTAAGAGGTAGCCAACCTCTATATTAAAGAAACACAAAGGCTAGTGGCCAACTGATAGGAAATGGAATGGATACACATTTCCCCTACACTTCAGGCTTTGTAACACCTAGAGGGGTGACCCTTTAGCAATATCAAACAATCTAGACACAAAAGTAACAAGATATTGCTTAACAGATGATTCTCTCACATAAATATGTTGAGAACCTAAAATATCACTTAATATTGGCAAGATATTGAATGAACTTCATCAATCAACATGGAGAACATGATAAACACAACTCAAAAAAATATATTTGAAATGGTTTTTGATTTAAAGAGTTGTGACCAAACTGAAAACAACAAAAACATGATAATGGACCAGTGCCATAAAAATGGGCTATGGATTCACATAACTAGCATTCATCTTTCAGTGTTGAACATGCTCTGAAGGTTTGGAAAATTTTGTCACATTATGACAACCAAACCACTGCATCTTTCTTTGATAATTTTTCTTATAAATCCACCTGAAACATAACACTCTAATCACATTTGTCAAAGCAATTACACTATCCCTGAACAATAGGCAATAATAAAAGCAAGTTGTGCATTATTCAAGAAATTAAACCATTCATAGAATAGAAGGCAACAAAAAATGTAGCTCAAATGCAGAAAATGTGCATAAATAGACTAAAATAATTTTATTATTGAATCCAAAACAACATTACAATTCAGACATTGAGACAATTATCAGCTAAAATAAACATAACAAAACAATTTTGAACACACACTTTCAGATTAAAAATGACTAATAGTCATATTTCCCCCTAGCTTTACAATCTACCCATAGCTTATGCCTGACTTGCAGAGCTTCATAAATTGGAACCCCTTACAATGAGAGAATAATAGAAGATATAGAAGAAGAGAGGCAAGCAGGAGCAACCCTAAACTTGATTTGCAATTGCCATCTAGAAGCTCCATTTACTATTGATCAACTGAAAGGAATATTTCCTCCTTCTTCCTTTGCAACAATAAAAACATTCCCTCAAAAACTGCACTTTCTCATGATTGCCCAGTAACTAAAAAATAGCTGATGTGGAGATTCACCAAATTCACCTAGCTGCTCTTATCTCAGCCATTTCCTGTGAACAAGAGAATTATTTCATTTCTCAGCTCATTTCACAATGTAGTGGCTGCACTTTATTTTTTCGCACATAATAGTCCTCTGATTATAAATTGAATAAATTTACTTTGAGGAAATATACTCCCACTCACCTTAAATATTTTAAATGATTCATTTAAAATATTTAATTGGAGAATTACCCATATCTTGCTTTATCAAATGTATTTTAGTAATTGAGTAAAATATTTATTCTTCTGCAGCAAAGACTATTTACTCCCATGCACTATTAAATATTTCATATGTGAAATATTTCACTCTTTATATTTTACTTGCTCGGGCAATATTTTAAAGTTTATGAAAAATGCGTTGGGCCCACCTCATTTTAATAAAAAATCATTAACCCTTTGAAAAATTCAAAATGGGCTCCTCCTGTGCATTCTCACCAATTCTCACCAACCTCACACCTTTTTTATGACGTCACAACTTATTGTGCGAGGCCAGCGAGGTCGACCCTAAATTTCAATTTTTTCTTGGTTCAGGCATTCCCAAGCTGTCCATCTCATTACTAGCGTAGGCAACATCTTCTCCAAACTACTCTGGCCTCTCCTCCTACTATGTACATCATGCAATCATAGCACCCTCCAATCCTCTTGCTGGTGGATACACCGATGCTTTGTTTAGGCCGCACCCCTCCAAACAACACATTGGCCTACTCACATGGCATGGGCCTCATACCTTTGCCTCCAGGCCGCACCACTTTCTGCTGCTCCAAACACCCAAGGTGCCATCCTCCTATTTTGTGTGGGCCTTCCTTTCACTGGTGCAGGCCTCCTTGTTCCTCTTTCATATGCATGTGCCTTTCTATTTTTGTGTGGTGTGCACCTCCACATTTCTCCATTGCCCGCGGGTTACTCACCTCTCATCTCCCTATTTTAGCAAGTTGCACCCCATCTCATCTCCACTTGCTTGGAAGTTCCCAATGCATGCTCCCCATTCACACCCCATATTCACTGGCAATGTCCACACTTGCCAGTCGCATTTGCTTGAAAAGTTTCATAGGAGTTTAATCAAGACATCTACTCTGTGTATTGCCAACAATCCTAGAAATTCTTATACATTTTCAATGCCACATCGAATCGGCCCCTTATGGCTGTGTGTGGTTGTCTATTCTTGCTCTGTATCAAACTCAATAAAAGGTTTGAGCCCCTTTACTTTTCTTGCAAACTCAAACGAATCCCTCCACAAATGTCTGGCTTCCAACAAACATTGTCATAAAAACTCAAGAAAGATCCGCAAATGTCACATACATTGAAGCCTCTAATTTGTAATGCTAACATCAAGGGATATTTGCTTTGAAGAGTCCATTATCGGTTCCTGCCTTGCACCGAGCTTCTTGATATTCTTTTCGTAGTTGCATTGAATGCACTTCTGGACAATTATATAAATCCATTTTCATTAGTGCAAACGAAAACCACATACAAAGCCTCTTCACTCCATGTTTCCATTTGTCTTTGGTGCAACAACTTGAGCATTCCTCATCATATATATCATTTACTTGAGAAGGAATTGATTCAATTACCTAAAATTAATCACAACATGATATTAGCTCGTAGACCACTAAAAATGCATCATGATTGGTATTCACACCAATAGATTCCCTATATGGAGTATCAACTTTAGTGCCATGAATATATTATGATCAATAAAGGGACGCTCATGCTCAACAACACTCATTAATTTCAATCTCTGATTTCCCTAGATTATTTTCATTATGTTGTACAAAACCTTGCATGCACCTGAAACATTGAAGGTACTTATGATTGTGCACCCCTACATATGTTGATCAACTCAAAACAATCTATTTGAAGTGATTACTACAGTGCAACTTGTATGATCATGTTTTGTGCAGAGCATGTCGGTTCCCAATGTGGGTCCGACTAAATAAAATTTTCATTTTCAAACAAGTTTTATGCTCAAATCAATCAGACACAACATCCAGATGAATGTGAAGTGAAAACATGAACTGGGTCTTCATCAAAATCTGTGTTTGATACTTTTGCAGAATGGTCAAAACAGGACAGGTTGACTCTGGAATCGCTTTTGAAAAACCATTCAAATGACCTTCGGGAGACATAAAAAATTGAAAGCCTATACCCATTTAACCCGAGAATGTAGTGCAAAAAATGGCTCAGAGAAATAAATCACAAGGAAAAAGATATTAATTGACAAAGTTGACCAGTCAAGATTTTTTGAAACAACAACTGTTCTGCACTGATTACAATTGATCCATCTGCCAATTTGTAAAAAGAGTTAATCAACTCCTGGAAAACTTCCATCAGACATAGAAAATAATTTGGGTACCCTGAGCAGATGTTCAAAAGTTATTAATGATTGAATTTGGCCTCTCAAAAAGGCTATTAGGAATGCAGATGCAAAACTGAACAAACTACATTCGATTTTGATCTGCTAAAAATAGTAAATCAAATCATGAGGCTCTGAAAACTGACACTCAAGATCATTTAGGTATGGAGAGCACAGAACAATGTTCATTTTCCCTAGACATTCAATTGGTTGTGAAATCCAAGCTCAAACAGGAAGTTGTTTCGCAAAACATACAGTCAGCAAACAACAAAATGGTGTCAAAACCCTCCAGCTTCAATTTTTGAAACTGTGTCAAAACTTACCGTAGAAAGTTGAAAACTGAAAAATGTGCTCACATAGGTCAACTGAATATGTCTGCAAATGGTATTTGCACGACAATCAACAGGCTTCAAATTATAAGCCTCCAAAGTGGGTCCACCAGACTGATTCATCAGGTGCACTTCTGAAAGTGCATAAGCAATTTTTTTGAAATAGGCATCTCAAATTTGCAAAATTTGAGAGTGCCATTAGTGGCTCTAACTAGGGATGTATGCCCCCTGTGGGCATAGCAAGATTTGAGATCTTTGGAGAGTAGACCAAAAGCTGAGTCCAACAGTTGTCCTCAAACTGTTCCTTCATTTAACCTTGTTTTTCAACTTCATCTGATGACCCTGGGCCACCAAATGAAAAATGGGAATCAACATTTACCTCTGTCAAATATATTTCTATAGAAAGAGCTGATCCCCCTCAATCTATGTTTTCCTTTGTCATACCACAGTAACATAGGTGACCTTCTTACAAGCAAAACAATGTGGTGACCATTGAAACTTTCCTAATTACAAACACTGCCACTAAAATTTCTCACAACTTTTCTGAGCATACCACTGCCAGTATAATCTCTATCATTCTTCATTGCATAATTAGTCATAAATTGCAAGATTTCATCATCACATGACACATGTGTGTTATACTCATCATATGAAATATGCTAAGATTGAGAATAACATTTCCTATTATTATTCTCATTGTCATGTTCTATAAAAATACCTTCTAGCTGAACTGGAAACTGAAAATATTCAAACTCCTCCAAGTAGCTTGTATCATGATATTCAACCTTACCTACAACACCTATTTTAAAATTAAAATAGTCATAAGAAGTACCTTCAAGGCATTCATCAAATTGTTCATTTTCTTGCTCAAGACTACATTCCAACCATGTTCAAAATGCATCACTGGAATTCTCCACAAAGAGTGGGTTATTTCTCCACCAATAGATTTCATCATTTCTCATCTCTAGGGAAGTTGGAGGCTCATCAAACAATGGAATTTCCCTTATATTCATTTTTGACATAATAATCTCAGCCTCCTCAGCATGAAGGTCCAAATCCTTCAAGTCATCATTACATTCAAACTCACTAGAGTCACTAGTAGAGCAAATAGACACATCTTCAATATTGTTCCCATTCTCAGATTGTTTAGTACACACATCTAACATTTATGCCATATCCACATAATCTGAGAGTGAAATCATGTCCTCCACATCTTGCATGCTAACATTATCCTCATCTGATATAAAAATTTTCAAGTCTACTTCATTCAAGCTAGTATGACCATCATAAGAAAAATCAGCATGATCAACCTTGATTATTTCTGGTGAATGTGCATGAACATGCCCCATGACACTAAGCTTAGTATTGGAAAATCTTTCAACCTTGGTAATATTGTAATCAAGACTACACGGTTCTATCACACTGAATGATGAATACATTATCTCACTATCACTCTTATCTCCAAATAAATTACCAAATTCATCAAAGCCATAGGATTGAAGATGGACCCTCTCTGTGATCTCATTGCTAGAACAACTAGTAGTTTCATTACATGGTGTGATATGCAAAGCATCTAAAACTGTTTCCATATCTTTATCAGCTGTGTTTTGAGGCATATTTAAAACTTCATGACTGCAATCCATAGGTGGATACATCCCATTTTTTGGATGCTCACTAAACTATTTCCCATCAACATGAGGAGTAGTCACAACTTGGAACAAATATTCTTCACTCACATCATTTGAGTCATATGACTGCATTGCACATTGATCATCCTTCTTATGTAGAGATGAAACTTCCATCTTTGTCTCTTACAAGCAGCCATGAGAAACAAAAGCATAAATAGGTTCATCACCTTCTTCACCATTCCCATCAACATAAGGCTCGTGATCAGAAAATTGAACACGTATATGTTCATCCTCAGATTCTTCATCATTGACAGAATCAACATACTCCATTAAAAGAAAATCTGAATTACATTCCAATTTTGCATCAAATGCAACTGGATCCTTTACTTGTGGACATGTGATTTTATGAGAAATCTTGTCTTTACATTCTTGAGTTGAAGAAATTTCCTCCATATCATCATCATAAGGGCATTCATAATCAGTAGAAGAGTAATCAATTTGACCTTCATCAACATCCTCATCACAAGACAACTTATCACTGCATAAACCATGCTCATATTCCTCAGAGTAGGTTCTTGAACTTCCATCTTCAATGTCTTGATCACTGATTTGTGAGGAGATGTTTTCAACAGTTGCATTATCTTCATGAACCAAAACATGACATGGAAAGATATCTTGTATCTCTTTCATTTCTTCATCACACAAGATATTGGAAGAAAAAATTTCATGCATATTCATTTTTTCATCATACCATGCATCTTCCTCTTCATTACTATTGCAAGGATCTACACATGTGTTGATTGTGAGTTGATTGCAGTTAATTTCCTCATTCATACAACATATATCTTCATATTTTGACACATACTTTTCATTCTTGTGTATCATGTTTTGACTTTCTTGAAACAAACAGCTACTACCTTCATTTTGAGACACTATATTATGTACAGATTGAAATGATGGAGAAATTGGAGCAACAACATCATTACCCTCTTGACAAGAACTTTTATTAGCTGATCCATGAGTTCTATTTTCTTGAGGTGTGTTAGAATGATCAACACTCACAACCCTATGTCTTTTCATTATTGAATATCTCAAATTGTTCTCAATATCTATAGCAACTTGATATGCTTGGAGCAGGGTTGTAGGCTCTTTATCCCTCAACATATAGCTCATTTTTTTGTCAAATGCTCCTAAGTACACAACCAAACATTCAACATAATTTGGCCTTATGTTTATCAAAATCTCTCTAATGATCATTGAAAATATGAGATTAAAATATGGGATTAACTCATCTTTTCCTTTGTCCATGTTCATGAAGTTTTTCCTTACCAAAATAGGGTTAATCCTCTCTCCAAACTATTCCATGAACACTACCTTGAGCTCTTCCCATGAATGAACGAAAGAGGTTGGTAAATAAGAGAACCAATCTCTTACATCTCCTCTCAAGGACTAAAAAAATAGTCTCATAATCATCCATCAAATTTCTGAACTCTTGCAAATGTTTACTTGTTGATTCAGCCTTATCACCAATGAACCTTGGTAACTTATTTATGACTTTAGCTGGAATGTCATTTGGGTAACCTCTAAAGTTACTGAAATTGATAACTCTGTACCTTCTAGTGCTGAAACCTCTTTGATAATTTGGCTGGGACTGATCACAAACCACAGTTCCATCTGAAACCATACTAGGGTGTATGTATTGAGGCATCTTGATATGCCTTTTTTAAATTTAACATATCAACTCTATAGTTGATCATTCATTGCCCTATTTCTACCTTTCACAATAATATTAGAATACCCTAATGCATGATTCAAATGAATTTACACATAATATCTATTTAGTGGGAAAAGTTAGAACAAACATACTTCTCCAACAAAGCACATAGGCTGTAAATTACAACTCAAAAGTATGAAAACTAAATATTATTGTCCCTTCCCTCTTTTAGTACTAACTCACTCAATAGGGAGGAAAATGTTTTCTTAGAAGTTCAAATATGGTTCTCACACACAAGTTTCTTGAAAACCAAGAGTGAGGAATACCTAGAAACTTTGCAGCTGCTACAAGTTGTCTTCCTGACTAGTAATATTTTTTGTAGATCTAGAACTTTCTTCCAATTTTCAACAGGTTCTATCAAATAGAGTCACCACCTCTTTTCACAAAGGACTGAACTTCAAGTAGTATGAACGTCTTTTACATGTAAACTTTTCTCTGAGTTCCTTTCCACCAGCATAGAACCACATATTACAAAACTATTCAAGTTCACTACAACAAAATCTTCTCCAAGTTTAAAATCCTTCAAAACTTTGAATAACTTCAGAATGACAAATCATAATATGACTCTATAACCATCTGCAACTGGAGATTCAGAATCATCCCCAACAGATTTTTTCATTCTGTTGGTGTTTAAAAAATAAAACCCAGCTAGGATTTGCAATTCTCTAAGAGGTAGCCAACCTCTATATTAAATAACCACAAAGGCTAGTGGCCAACTAACAAGAAATGGAATGGATACACATTTACCCTATACTTCAGGCTTTGTAAGACCTAGGGGGGTGACCCTTTAGCAATATCAAACAATCTAGACACATAAGTAACATGATATTGCTTAACAGATGATGCTCTCACAAAAATATGTTGAGAACCTAAAATATCACTTAATATTGGAAAGATAGTGAATGAACTTCACCAATTAGCATGGAGAACATGACAAACACAACTCAACAAAATATATTTGAAATGGTTTTTGATTTAAAGAGTTGGGACCAAACTGAAAACAACAGAAACATGATAATAGACTAGTGCCGTAAAAATGGGCTATGGAGTCACATAACTAGCATTCATCTTTTAGTGTTGAACATGCTCTGAAGGTTTGGCAAATGTTGTCACATTATCACAACCAGACCACTGCAACTTTCTCTGATAATTCTGCTTATAAATCCACCTGAAACATAACACTCCTATTACATTTGTGAAAATAATTACACTATCCCTGAACAATAGGCAATAATAAAAGAAGCTTGTGCATTATTAAAGCAATTACACCATTCATAGAACAGAAGGGAACAACAAATGTAGCTCAAATGCAGAAAATGTGCATGAACAGACTCAAATAATTTTATTATTGAATCCAAAAAAACATCACATTTCAGCCATGGAGACAATTATCAGCTAAAATAAACATAAGAGAACAATTCAGAACACACACTTTTAGATTAAAAATGACTAACAGTAATATTTCCCCGTAGCTTTACAATCTACCCATAGCTTCTGCCTGACTTGCAGAGCTTTCAGAAATTGGAACCCTTTACAATGAGAGAATAATAGAAGATATAGAAGAAGAGAGGCAAGCAGGAGTAGCGCTAAACTTGATCTGCAATTTCCATCTGGAAGCTCCATTTACCGTTGATCAACTGAAAATAATATTTCCTCCTTCTTCCTTTGCAGCAATGAAAACATTCCCTCAAAAACTGCACTTGCTCATGATTTTCCAGTAACTGAAAAACAACCCATGTGGAGATTCACCAGATTCACCCAACTACTCTTATCTCAGCCATTTCCCATGAACAAAAGAATTATTTCATTTCTCAGCTCATTTCACAATGTAGTGGTTGCACTTTATTTTCACACATAATAGTCCTCTGATTATAAAGTGAATGAATACATTTTTATCAAATATACTCCCACTCACCTTAAATATTTTAAATGACTCATTTAAAATACTTAATTGTAGAATTACCCATATCTTGCTCTATCAAATATATTTTACTAACTGAGTAAAATATTTATTCTGCTGAAGCAAAGACTATTTACTCCTATGCATTAAATATTTTATATGTGAAATATTTCACTTGCTCGGGCAATATTATAAAGTTTATAAAAAATGCATTGGGCCCACCCCGTTTTAATCAAAAAACATTAACCCTTTGAAAAATTTAAAATGGGCTCCCCCCATGCATTCTCACCAATTCTCACCAACCTCACACCTTTTTTATGACGTCACAATTTGTTGTGCGAGGCCAATGAGGTTGGCCCTAAATTTAATTTTTTTCTTGGTTCGGGCATTCCCAGGCTCTCCATCTCATTATTGGCTTGGGAAACATCTTCTCCAAACTATTTGGGCCTCTCCTCCTGATGTGCGCATCATGCAATCATAGCACCCTCCAATTCTCTTGTTGATGGATACACCCATGCTTTTTTCACGCCGCCCTCCTCCAAATAGCACACTGGCCTCCTCACATGTCATGGGCCTCATACCTTTGCCTCTAGGCCGCACCACTCTCTACTCCTCCCAGCACCCAAGGTGCCATCCTCCTGTTTTGTGTGGGCCTTCCTTTCACTAGTGCAGGCCTCCCTACTCCTCTTTCATATGCACAGGCCTTTCTATTTTTGTGTGGTGCACACCTCCACATTCCTCCATTTCCCACGGGTTACTCACCTCTCATCCCCTTGTTTCAGCATGCCATGCCCCATCTCATCTCCATTTTCTTGGAAGTTCCCAAGGCCTGCTCCCCATTTGCACCCCATATTCACTGGCCATGTCCACACTTTCCAGTCGCATTTTCTTGAAAATTTTCAGAGGAGTTTAATCAAGACATCTACTTTTTGTATTGCCAACAATCCTATAAATTCTTATACATTTTCAATGCCACATCAAATCGGCTCCTTATGGCTATGTGTGGCTGTCTATTCTTGCTCTGTATCAAATTCAATAAAGGGTTCAAGCCCCTTTACTTATCTTGCAAACTCAAAAGACTCCCTCCACAAATGTCTAGCTTCCAACAAACACTGTCATAAAAACTCAAGAAAGCTCCACAAATGTCACATACATTGAAGCCTCTGATTTGTAATGCAAACATCAAGGGAGATTTTCTTTGAAGAGTCCATTATCCATTCCTGCCTTGCACCGAGCTTCTTGGTATTCTTTTCGTAGTTGCATCGAATGCACTTTTGGAAAATTATCTCAATCCATTTTCATTAGTGCAAACACAAACCACATAGAGATCCTCTTCACTCCATGTTTCCATTTATCTTTGGTGCAACAACTTGAGCATTCCTCATCATATATATCATTTACTTGAGAAGGAATTGATTCAATTATCTCAAATTCATCACAACATAATATTGGTTCGTAGACCACTGAAAATACATCATTATTGGTATTCACACCGATAGATTCCCTATATGGAAGAGTATCAACTTTAGTGCCATGAATATATTATGATCAATAAAGGGACACTCATGCTCAACACCACTCATTAATTTCAATCTCTGATTTCCCTGGATTATTTTCCTTATGTTGCACAAAACCTTGCATGCACCTGAAACCTTGAAGGTACTTATGATTGTGCACCCCTCCATATGTTGATCAACTCAAAACAATCTATTTGAAGTGATTACTACAGTGCAACCCATATGATCATGTTTTATGCAGAGCATGCCAGGTCCTAATGTGGGTCTGATTAAAAAAAAAATCATTTTCAAACAAGGTCTATGCTCAAATCGATCAGACACAGAACCCAGATGAATGTGAAGTGAAAATATGAACTGGGTCTTCATCAAAATCTGTGTTAGATACTTTTGCAGAATGGTCAAAATAGGCCAAGTTGACTTTGGAATCACCTTTGAAAACCAGTCAAACAACCTCTGGGAGACATCAAAACTTGCAAGCCTATTGCCATTTGACCCAAAAATGCAGTGCAACAAATGGCTTAGAGAAATAAATCACAAGGAAAAATATATTAATCGACAAAGTTGACTAGTCAGGCTTTTCTGAAACAACTTTTTTGCACCAATTACAACTTATCCATCTGCCAATTTCTAAAAATTGTGAATCAACTCTTGGTGAGCTACCATTAGACATGGTAAATAATTTGGGTACCCTGAGCACGTTTGCAAAAGAAATTTGCTTGAAACATCACTGATCAAAATTTATTAATGATCGAAGTTGGCCTCTTAGAAAGGCTATTAGGAATGCAGACGCAAAACTGAACAAATTGCATTTGGTTTCGATCTGCTAAAAATAGAAAATCAGATCATGATCCTCTGAAAACTGACGCTCGACATCATTTAGATATGGAGAACACAAAACATCATTCATTTTCCCTAGACAGTCAACTGGTTGTGAAATCCAAGCTCAAATAGAAAGTTGTTTCGCAAAACAAATAGTCAACAAACAACATAATGGTGTCAAAACCCTCGAGCTTCACTTTTTGAAACTCTATCAAAACTTACTGTAGGAATCTGAAAACTGACACACATGCTCACATAGGTCAACTGTATATGTCTGCAAATGGGTTTTTCACGAGAATCAACAAGCTTCAAATTATAAGCCTCCAAAGTGGGTCCACTAGACTGATTCATCAGGTGCACTTCTGAAAGTGCATAAGCATTTTTTTTGAAATAGGCATCTCAAATTTGCAAAATTTGAGAGTGCCATCAGAACCATTGAATGCATGATTCCTTCAACCTATTCACAAACATTTTTCCAGCATCTGTCATTCAGAATTCCCCTAAAACCACATTGTATTCTATCTTGGTATGAGAGGTACTAATGGAAGATACAAAACATGGCATGGTGGAAGAAGTCTGTGTCCCAAGAGTGGCTGAGACATTGGAAGTATCTGCTCCTTGTTCCACATTTCTAGATTTTATTATTATTTATTTCCTCCTAGATCTTTTGCTCAATCCATGAGTGGTTGGGGAATCAATTAATTCCCTTTGACATGGTTGATTTGGTTGCAATGTTTTAGGTGCTTTACTAGATCATTTTTCTATGTATCTGGAAAGAATTGTCAAGTCCAGAACATCCAATTTTTTTTTTGTATCTACCCCCAAAATGGAAGCCAATGCCTCTTTATCTTTGTTAGTCTCATGTTCATATATATATATATATATAATAAATTTCTTGTTTTAAATTTAGAAATAAAAAACTAAAAACTAAAAACCAAATAAATAATGGAAACATTTACAAATCTATAAATTGACAATGAATTACCTCACTGTGGCCAAAGTCTTCTCCCTTTTCTCTCTTCCCTCTATTGCTTAACATTTTGAGGCGACATAGGGAAAATTATTTTCACCTAGTCTATGGAGGAAAATGAAGTACACAGTACCAGGTATGAAAGCACACACTGTTAAGAAAAACAATTCAAATATGTTTGTAGTGCAAGGAGAATTTTTATGCATAAAAATGGAATTACAAAGGCTGATTGAAATTTTAATGAAGAAACATCATGTGCATCAAGTCCAATCAATCAAGGTTTTAAAGCAACTTTGCATTTGCATCTACTATCAACATATAAGTGGTTTTTCCACTTTTCTTAAAAAATTCAAGGCCATATGGTGTTTCTCTCCTTTAAAAAAATAAATAAATCAAATTTGTAAATCCCACATGGTTTTTGACATTAAAAATCCCCCAAAAATATTTATTTTAAGGGTATATGGTGAAGATTACAAGTTTCTTATTTTTAGTATGCATCATCCCTAGCGTAAACTTTAATTTTTATGGTTTGCAATTATCATTAGAGAATTTTTATGCTACAAATGGCACAATCGTTCCTAAACTATAAAAAATCATACAATTTTTGTGGCTTTAAATTCTATGGAAGTATTTATCATATCAATTGGCATTTGACAAAGGTTCCAATGTATGATTTTCGTAAAAATTGACAAGAATGCAAACCAATGAGCACAAGATTCAAATTCTAGGTGATAAAAACAAATCACACTAGCTAAATGAAAAAGGACAATGTTTGTAAGATTTTTGAAGAATGCAAACCAACGAGAATAGGGCACCTAACCAAACTCAATTCATTTTAACACAACCTATGGGTGGAATAAACATTAAATCTATCATTTCTTTTGATAAAAGATGCATATATATACCTACCTACACTAGATGATGCCAAATACTAATGCAAATAACACATGATACAAGGGAAAAAAACAAGTCACACTAGCTAGAATTAAAAGGAAAATTCTTACAACGCGTGACTCCAACAATCTCTTTACTTAAAAAACTCCATGAAATCTCTAGATGTAACTTCTAGGTGAAACCCTATAGTGGCTAAGAAGAGAGATTCTAGAAAGCTCGATGGAAAAAATGACATGTAGAAGAGAAATCTTCATGGAATAAATGACATGCTTTTCCAAAATTTTCACATGTTCTTCCCAACTTTTCAAATATTTTTGTAGGATTTTTTTAATTTTCGTTTTTGATTCATTAGTTGGTGCTATAGTCATCGAATTTAGCACCGATTTTAGTGCCAAATTTGAACCCTAAATGTAACCTCTTTGGGGTGTTAAAGGCGATGCAAATTGCACCTAATTTAGTGCCTACTTGTCCAAAATGATGTATTTTGCATGGAAGTCGATAAATAAATACCATTATTTTTATCATTTAATTTTTATCATTCATTTTAGTGTTGTTATTGCTCTCAACTCTTTATCCTAGGCAGGTCTTATTATTTATTCATTTTGATTTAATTAATTTTCTTGGGATATTTATGTGATGCATGTTATTCTTCCTGACATAAATTCATGAACCAAACATTCTTAAACACACTCAGGTTTCATCCTTAGAGTTTATCCTTCTACATTAAGGTTATAAACCTAAATTTTTTAAGTAGATATGATTCATTTTATACTTTATTAGGGCTTGGATGCACCCCTTTTATATGTTTCATTGCTAGTATCTTGATTAGGGTTTGGGATTTTTTGTGTAATCCCTTTGATCCCACTAACCCGCCCTTATTTATTTATTATTGATAGATCATTCATCATGTATTATCATATATATTTTTCTATTACCTTTATCCATGCATATATTACATATTTTGACATGTTGTTTCACTTTTTTAGATCTCATCATTTCATCCCAAAGTAGGTTTTAATCAAGAATAAGGAATCCAATCTCTTGTTTTTAAACAAAAAATATCTATGGTTTTAAAGAATTTTTGGAAGAAGTGTAAGGTAGAGAAACAACTAAAACTATTAGTAATAGGTTTTATTTCATCTAGGATAATAAGGGACCATGGAAGGGATGTTCAACTAAAATTATTAGTAATATGTTCTATTTGTAGCCAGCTTGTAAATAAATGTCTTTTTGATGTGAATTTGTAGTCATCTTGTAATCATAAGATTTGACCTCTAGTTGTCAAGATTCCACGTGTAAAATTTTTGTGAACAACAAAATGTTGCAATGTCCTATTTTTTTTCATAGTGCATCTTCATTGAAATCGAGTGTATTAACAAGATAATTTCAAAAATATTCTCTTGGTGCACAACTGTTATGTAACTATTGCCATTGTTGTGTATTACAGGATCCAAAGGAGGCCATGGATAGAGGACCTGGATGACGTAGAACTACTAAATCATAGAGAGGAAACTGGGTGGAAATAGATATGACAACAGAATCTACAAATACAATAGAGGTAAGAAAATAAAGCAACCTTGAAACCAAAGGAGGAAGATGTTTATGAGTTCACAAATGCTACAACATAGAGGAGATAAAGTCATTTTTTTTTTCATGAGGCATCTGAGGTCAAAATTATTGGTTGAAAATGCATAGGAATGGTGATTAAGTGATTCTATGATCAAAGGAAAATTTTAAAAATTAGGATGGCCAAAACATGATATCAATATGTCAAATATATGACTAATGTGAAATTTTGTGTTGGATAGAATATTTGTTGAAATGATATAATTGGTGTACTAAACATTGTTTACTATGTTGTGTATTATAGGGGTGAGATAAGGCCATGGAAGAAAATCATGTCATATGAAATGAGGACACAACAGATGAAGCATGGCATCAGGTACTCAAATTTTGACTTAACTAAGGAAAAAAAGATCTGATGGAATTTTGTTATATGCCCATCTTTTTTCACAGTATTATTGAAATTTATAATGTATTATCCAATCTTGACATAAATTAATCGGTGTTGTTGATTATTTTAGATGGAGATTGGAGCAAATGTAAATCCTGAGTGTTCAACTAGCAAAAGAACAAGATATGTACATGTACATAGACCTAAAACTGTTAAATCATGTAGATGATAGTGGGTGGAAGAAGATATGACAATGGATCAGGTAGACACAACAAATGATTGCATTGAACAAGAGGTTGGTCGGGACTATAGTACATGGGATGAATACTTTGAGAAAATTGTTGTTTGTGGATGTTCTATATGTCATGGAAAGAAACAATTCAAATGAGTGATTGCACAAAGAAAATACATATATGATGAGCTTCCAATCAGTAGTATACCGACAATCGATTCAAATCCAATAGGAAATTGGGTAAGGAATTTTCCAATTTGATATAAATGACATGTATACTTCGTTTAAACATTGTTTTATATTATTTAAATAACTATTTTTTTTCTTAATGGATAATTTAAGCATAAAAATCTTGGTTTAAGGTTTCTTGGATCACTGAATTCTAGTCTAGAGGGCAATGATCACTTATTTGATGATACATCTAACAAAAATATGTCCCAGTATACTAGCTCAAAAGATGAGGAATTGACAAAAACAAGTAATAGAACAAGAATAGGTGTAAAGATGAATAATTTTCTTAAAGACAAGGGGAAGGTGGACTGCATACCCTATGCGAATGAATGTGATGGAGATGATTAATTTCCCTTGAGTTTGAGATCAATTTACAAAGAGACATTTGATCATTGACTATATTATGCTTGGCCTAGTGATCAACAACTACCTAGAGTGTATGAGGTGTTTCAATTTTGGGGATACAACTACATGATACAACCCTCCAATATTCATGGAGTGAATCTAGACCTCTTTATTTTCCAAAATACACATGTGGGATCTAAACATAGAAACAATTCAGAAAAAACCACTAGGATAATATTATGGTCCATCATATTATAGTGGTGGAAGGAGAAGGCTAGTAGAATATAATCCTAGCATATTAGTGTATGGTCTAAATTTGAATATGTATACACATTGTATCCAATTAGAAAGTGGAAAAGAAATGAATAGAGGTCATCTTATGTATATAGATGGATGTGCATAGACACAAAAAAAATATTGCAAGATTTATAAATAGTAGTAAGGGAACGAACCCTACTATCAGACCGAATTGTCAATTTTTTGAGGTTATAAATGATAAAAATGGAGATATGGAAATAGAGGTTAATAGATTGATAATGGTTGAGGCTATTATGGACCTTACCATTGGGGATGAGTTATTGATTGATTACCCCCTCCCAAAACACACTCCTATGTGAAGGAAAAGGGAAGAACAAGTTCTCCCTAAGGATTTTCTTAAGGGAAAAAAACCAAAGAATAATAAATGAGTGTGGAATAATGTTTTATAAAATATGTTGTCAAAATTATGTTTTATTTAAATTATTGTACAAAAAAGGTATTCAATAAAATAGTAATCCATTATTCAATTGATGTATATATGTTCATACAATTTTTATTTTTATTTTTTAAGCCATATTTGATTATACTTCTTTGAAATTGATACAATTATGATTTATCTAATTGTTTCCAAGCATTAAATAATGATTGTGTTTGTTGATAGGTAGAATATGTTGATGAAACACATACTAATACCCAAGATCCAACTGGTTTACTAATATTTGGTTGGAATGATCCAAACTATCCTTTATACAATACCACGGTGAAAAGAGAAAGATTGAAGAAAATACTACCACCTGAGAAATTTGAAGAGATGATGAGATCCACATACACTGATGACATGCCACCTAGCCTTAATGAAGAAGGATTGAATGCAATTCTTACAAATTTCTTTGGGGATGGAAACAATGATGACAATAATGATCATATGGTTGACAGTAAGGATGATAGAAGGGGTAATTACCACCAACGCAATGTTGATGATAACAACCTGAAAGACTCCATCAAGCAAGCATCAAAGACACTCATGTTCAAATCGAGTGCAAGAAGAACCTCAAAACTGGAATGCACATTAATATTATTAGAAACTAGGTCACTATTTGGTTTCTCAAAAAAAGGATTCACTACCCTACTGAAGTGAGTTGAAATTTATTTCTTACTTTGAATTGTCAATTGGTGTACATAATTCATAAACATTCATCAACTTAATTTCTATTTCTTTAAAGGGATTTTCAAACCATATATTTTATATAAACAGTCCTAGTATAGATCAACATATCAAACATGTTCGTCATAAGTCAAACATTCAATTGATTTAATCTCTAGCAATCTTACAAGGCATTAAAAAATAAAATATTCCTTGAAAAGAATTTGTTTCCATCAACTTGCAGAGAGGCACATCTGTTGTTGGTTGAGTTGGGGATTGAATATAAGAAAATTTATTCTTGTAAAAATGATTGAATTTTATACAAAGATGAATATCAGAACAAGGTAGAATTCCATGTATTCAAAGAGAAGAGATATCATACAGATGTATAAGGTCCTATAGTTTCAAAGAAGATTTTACGACACATGTCAATTATACTTAGACTTCAAATAATGTTTCATTGCAAGTCACTTGCACAATTGATGGAATGGCATGGAAATAACAAGAGTAAATATGGATTCATGCGAATTCTAGCTGAATCAAAAGAAATGAAACACATAGAGGAACAATGGCCAAGAAAATTCAAAGATGAACCCCATAGTATCGGGTTTGGTATTGTAATTGATGGAGTGTTCCCATTCTCTTTCCTGAGCTCAAATTATAGTGTTTGGCTAGTCGGATTGATATTGTACAATATTCCTCCATCAATGAGTGTTAGAAAGGAGAAAATTATGTTGACTCTCATTGTTCCAAGAAAATATCTAGTTAAAAACATGGATTTTTATCTTGCACCTTTTATTGATGAGATGCAACTGCTATGGAAAGGCATAAGAATGTATGACATATCACGTCCTCCATCAAATAGGTCCTTCATGATGTATGGTGTGCTATGTTGGAATATTCATGATTTCCTAGGACTTGGTGTTTGTTTTGGTAAGATAAAATATTTACGTATTTTAACTCCTAATTTATTTTCATCCTAACTTTCATACTTAGTTTTATACTATTTTTTTTATGTCATTAACATTACTTGTTGATTTGTAGGGCTTCAAAAAAGGGGGATATTTGCATGTCCAAGATGTGCAGAATAATTTTAAGGGTGGTACTAAAGATCTACATGAATATATTTAATGAAACAACGAGGTTTTTCTACCACTAGATCATAGGTTTAGAAATCACCTGAAGAATCAATTTGATGAAAAAGTTGAAAATGAAGGCCCTCCCATGATTATAGGTCTAGGTGATTGGCTTAATAAGTATGAAGATGTTCAATTGAAAGCTTGGGAGGATTTTTTTGATTAGGGTGATTCAATTGAAGAAACAGAATAAGTTGTAGTTATTAGCCAAAATGAATGAAAAGGAAATGCATATTTTATGAGCTCCATAACTGGAAGAATCTATTAATATCTCACATATTAGATCCCATGCACATATTCAAAAATGTCTTAGATTCTATATTTCGACATATATCAAGAAAAGAGAAGGAAACCTTGTCTTCAAGGAGAGATATTGCTCTTTTGCATACCAAAATTGATAGAAAAAATTTGTGGCCAAATAGGGAAAATGAAACATATGCAAAAGCTCCATGGATTGTAAAAAAAAATGAGATAGGCCAGCTAAAAAATGTCATACATTCAATAAGAACACCTACTGGTTATGGGTCATCATTGGCTAAAGATTTTACAGTTGATAGACATATCATAGGATTTAAAACACATGAATTTCATAATTTTATGAAGGTATTATATATCATTATATAACATTTACTAGTAACATTTATTAATTACTAAATATATGTTGATATTTTGTTTTGTGAGAAAAAATTACTAATGACCTTTTCATAAATGTGTTTGATAGCATATTATGCCATTGGAAATTAGCGGGGGTTCCTTTCTTATATTTGACTTAAGGAATGCCATAAGTTTCTTGTCAGCATTTACAAGATATGTGGTTATATGAAATGTTCATGTGTGAGAAACATCAAGATATTATATTGTATAGTAATTTTTGACTAAAGGTTCATACTAATTTACTATTCTTATATTACGTGGGTGACCTACAAGGAGATCCACGAATGTGAAGTTACAAAATGGAAGAAGGAAATTGTAGAAATTGTTTGTGTATATGAGAAGGAGCTTCCTACAATTTTCATGGACCTACACGTCCATTTATTTATACACCTAGTCGATGACATTGAATTGGAAGGTTTCATATCAATGAGGTGGATTTTTTTATTTGAGAGGTATATGAAAACTCTAAAAATATGTCCAAAAAAAGGCACACCTAGAGGGTTACATGGTTGAAGGGTATGTATTGAATGAATTGTTTTTATTCCTATGTGAATTTCTTGGTAAGGATTTTGAAGATGGGCCACACTTCTGGGGTGAAGAACGAGCATCAAATATTATTGATGGAGAAAAACCACAATCTAATGGTGTTCAAGTAGAAATTAGTAAGTAAATTCATGATCAATGTGGTTCTTTTTCTTGCAATCAATAATCTACTCTCTAATTTATTTGAAAATAACATCAAGAAATTTGGAGTTTGAAATAAACATGTTTACATGTAATAGGTGTAGACAAAAGTGCTATAATTGACAATTTCATTTTGTACCACATGGAATTTATGAACAAATGGATTGATTTGTATGATAAAAAGAGAGAAGAAGTGTTAGAAGCAAGGAGACAGTTTTAGAGATCGAACCCAAGGAATACTCCACTTCCCACTGATCTACTTGGGGAATGGTGCAAAGATTGCATAGTAGAATGGGTTATTGAAAAAATTCAAAATCAAATAGAAGATGTAGGTATAGATTCAAACATAAAAAAGATGAAATCGACATGTTTAGAGGATGTGAAAGAAAGGAACAATTGGAATTTTACAAAATGTTGTTTCCTTACATTTTTGACACTATTAACTATATTAATATTCATCATTATATTTTTTTCACTAAAATAAATGGCTTTTCACAGGCGAGGAAATATCCAGCAATATGGGAAAATGGTCAACATTATTATGTAGAAAGTGTAGATGTAAAGAGAAGATCCTTTGATTGTGCCATCATGGTTGAATTCAAACAATCTAGTCGATCAAGCTCAAAAGATAAGAATATAATTGAAGTGAATCTACAATATGTTGGGAAAATACAAGAAATTATTGAGTTAGATTACTGCTATTTTAAATGTTGTATTTTTAAGTGTAGATGTTATGAAGCATTTTAAATGACATGAAGACATGATACCCATACTGGATTGTTTTCTATAGATTCCTCATGCTTCCTACCAAATGATAAGGAGCCTTATGTTCTACTTATTCATTGTGAGAAGGTATTTCTTTAACTCAAATAAGAAGTGGTGGTGATCATTAATCTATTAATTCATAGCTTATTGCGAATATACACATGTGTTTATTAATCAATAAAATTGTTATTACATACATCAAATATATGTATTTCATTCATGTGCAGGTATTTTTCTATGAAGATATTTTGGACCCGAAACAAATATTTGTCATACGTTATGATCCAAGATTAAGGCATGTATTTGATGATGCATTAGTGGATACTGAGCAAAAAAATGATGGCCAAGAAAATGAGAGAGAGGGATTAGAGAACATTGAAGAAATTGACATCCATGATGATGTTAAAGATGGCTATGTTCAGGAACAAGAAGGAAATAAACCAAAGTTAGATGAAGGTATGGAAGATAACAATATTGATGGTATAGAAAATGATGATCCAGATACATCTAGTAACAATATAGATGGTCTATAGTCAAATTTCAATGAGGATGAAGATGATGCAGGTCAAGATGAGGATGATGATAATATTAAATACTTGAAAGAACATATGAACATTGGCAATGATACACTAGATGACATTGTAGCATACATTAATGTTAATGACCAAGACTTCTAAATTTTTAGAGTTATTTACAATCCATATTTAAAAAATGATGATTCTTATGGCCTAAAATTTGAAATGCTTCAGTAATAGTATTTGTGTTGATACAAATTACCTATTGCAATATCCTTAAATTATTCAATCTTTGGTATGAATTGTTGGCAGAAAAAAATAGTATTACTTGGATGCTTCTTCCATTCATTTTGTATCAACATATGTTCGTGAAGACATAAAAGTTAATTAAATATTAATGCACGTAACTCACAATTATTTAAATAAGAAACTTTGGTAACTTCATTATTTTTGAATAGTTTCCATTTTTATGTTGAACATAATATTGAACATGTAATAAGGAAAAATAAGCTCGAAATTTCAAAAAATTATCAGCTCTACCAACATCCACAATAAATGCTTTACTTTATCAATAGATTAATTCACATTTAAGCATAGTATTGAGGCTCAATAAATGATATTCATTCAAGTATAAGAGGAAATAAGTATGAAAAACATAATAAAAATACAAAATCATAACATAGTCATGGATAATCTCTGATAATAAGATGTTCTCCTTTATATTGCTTCAATTGATATTATACTGCTCTTCTTTAATAATCCCAATGTTATCCCCTCAGGTTATTGTGGAAGTATGAGAGGAATTTTAATTCTTAAGTTTATGGAATCCAATAAAAAAAAATCTCTAAAATTACTTTCAATCCTTAATAGGATCGAATTAAAGTAAACTATTTGAAAGGAATTTAACTTACACCTAACCAGAAACAATTCAAAGCATCCACATAATAACAACAAATTTTCCCTGATAAATCTTACAGACTTAAATAACTTGAAAAGATCACTTTGGAGATAGTAAAGCAATAAATAAGAATGAAAAATTGACACAACAATTGAACATTGAAAATAGATTACGAATTATAATAAGTCATCTTCATTATATTGCCTTTTAAATAATACACATTATAACCGATTTTTTTAAATATGAAATGGATGGGAGGATGGGTGCAATCTATCTTCTTACTAATTTCCACTATAATGGAAATGCAAATATGAATGATGATCTTCAATCGGGTCTTGGTCTCCCTTTATATATGGGAGACAAAAATTTATAGACCCATACAAAAAGGTATGATGTTTGATGACAAATAATTAATTAACATAAATGAAAACATAAAACTTTAGCACCTGAATGTATTGATCCATTAATCTTCTAGCAGGTGCTCGTGGCCACTTAAGATCTGTTCAAGGCTCCTATTCCATGATAATGCACCACCTGCAGAGTGTATCTCCCTTATGATGTCGACTGGTCTTTAAGCTCCAATGCCTGCCCCTTTGTATTTATTGCCTCTCTAGTTTGGTTGAGGAATAAGTTGAAGGTGATGGATGACGAGTGTATTCTTCATCAACATAATTTTCCCCATTGTAAATTGCACCCTTCATATCATATTCCACATACATCATCTTTTCAAGTTATTTATGTGTATTTTGTAACACCATCTCTTCGTAGTTTATTTCTTGCAATGTAGTAGGTAGATACATGGCGAGCTCATGCTTCCAATCATCTTGCTCCCTAGGATTTCCCAAGGCTATCATAGAGTGTAGGATGTAAATCAAAATAGTCAAGGTCCTCTTTGAGCCTATTGTGGTATATGTTGTGTGAATCCACTAGCTTATTGTATGTCTGCAATGTCTAACCTTTCATGGGTTTCTCATTTAGGAGCTCCTCCCTTTTTCCAATCATCTGTCCTTGAAATATTTCATTATCAACAAGTGTTGAGTGTGTTTGTTTAAATAATTTCCAATATTCATCAGCATGATCCACCATCTTGTTGAATATTTCTTTGATAATCTCAGAAACAACATTATATTTAGTGGTTTTTATCCCTGTTTCAAGTTCCTTTCATTTCTCTTGAAACTTTTGATGATAGTGTTTCTAGTAAGCTACATCTACTAATGCATCCAATATTATTTTTCCACTCTCTACCCATGGGGAATATAATTTTAATCTAGAAGAGGAAGATGGTTTATCTATGTGACTAGCCACCTCCTTCCTTAATTTATCATTTTATTTTATTAGTTTTTTAATATGGGCCTTAGTGAATTTCGCAACATTTATGTTTAGCTCAACTGTTTCAAGGGGGTTAGTGTCCCCTACCCTATGGACTGAAATATGTCCAAACAATTGGTTTGGATTATTGATGACAACAGGACTTTTATCTTGAGGATACAAAGCCCTAATTAGCAGGGTGGCTTCATCTGGGTTGTACCCTGATCCTGAGTAAATTTTATCACTTGCATTTTCCATTAGATGCATTTTTTTGTCTCCTCTTTTCCTAAAACTATCAAACACTATTACAGAGTTGATATCCCATCTTGGTAAGAGTAGTACCCTAGCCTCTTGAAGTATTTTTTGTCCCCTTTCAGGGTGATAGATTCTAACTCTTTGTCTATTTATTTTATCAACTCTTCCAAGCTGGTTGCCTCCTACTCAGGAGTGATATCCTTCATCCTCTATCTTAACATTCTGCCTTTATGCTCATAAAAAAATTATCTACATTAAAAATTCTTGCTCAACCTTAACTCTCACGTCATCAAAGAGATCATATGATGATTCAAATTTGGAAATGTTTCATTTTGGAGGTGGCTCATATTGTGTAACTACAGGGGTACTTATCTGTTTGACCTCATCATCATCATCATCAATCTCTTCTTCATCTTCTTCACTCATGGATGTATCTACAGAGAAGTTCATTTTTGGAGTGGGATGTGAGGGTATGTAATCAAGAGGCTCTATGTCCTCAACTTGCATTCTTGAATAAGTTGTCTAAGGTTCTTCAAAGAAATATAGGGGTACATCTTTTATTAGCTCATCCACATGAGTGATGAGCTGCTCAATTCTTTCCAGAAGATCATGTACTTCATTAAATTCCCTTGAATAAGATGGGACATTTCCTTTCTTCCAGGTCTCAACAAGCATAAATTTTTTTATATGCAGTCATCCTATCTTTTCTTGAGGCCTCATCATAATTTATTATTACATCATCAACAGAGAATTGGTGTTCATACCCTAATATTCCTTGCTGACAATTTTTCCTTGTGAAGAAAAGCCTCTGTATCAAAATTCTTTCTTTCCTTACCCAACAGTAAATTGCATTTTTCCAATTTTGTATCTATTTCTTCATACCCTTCATAGGTGACTACTGTAAAATATCCAAAGCACAAAGTTCTAGGAATGATAGACTGCTTATTGTATCTCTTAATATATTTTTCATCAGATTTATCCAATTGTCTCACAATTTCCAAATAGGCTATTATGTCTAGAACTATTTTTGGCAATAGATGTGGGGCTCCTTCAAACCCATAGACTCTAATCATTGATACAATTAGGAAATGCATACAAATCCCCCTAGTTATGATTTACCTTTTTCCTAGGGTCCTTTTTCTTTGGTCTCAAGAAATTCTATATTTCAGGGGACAAGTTATAATTACATGCATGTCCCAACAATTTCAACAATGGCTTGATTAAATATTCCTCAAAGTACAAATAATGTGATCTACCATATCTGATATCCCATATCGAAGTCCACATTTGTACAATTTTATAATTCCCACTTTCATCTACATGTCTTATCCTTAATTTTTCTCCCCAAAATGTTCTAACTGGTCCTGCATGTAGAAGAAAATGCATAAAGAAATCATAATGTTTAAAATCATGAATGCTATCACTGTTGGTTTTGATCCTTCCCATCCTTAGGTTCAAAGCATTGGCTAACTAACCAAAATAGTAAAATGGTCTGGAATATTTTCTTTGTATGTCTACAAATAGGACCATTGAGGCAATTGACATGATGGGTGGGACCTCTACTTGTTGACACTTGTCTAATTGAATAATATGTATATTGAAAATACTCTTCAAATAAATCCTCATGAAATGGAGGGTTTTCATTACTTGAAAACCTTCTGAGTTGGCTAGCTTCAACCTTGAGCTTGTGTAGTGGTAGCTTCCATCTTTTGTAGCTTGTGTCCATGTGATGGTACTATGTTAGAAGGTCTTTGATTGTAAATGGTAAATTCATATAGCATTCCAATTGAAAAAAAATAGATATGAGATATTTGGAGATAATGAGAATGTCAGACCCATCATGTGATTGAATAGATCTTCTTTTAGGGTCATATTTGTTGACTAGATTTTTAACCAACTTTGTATTAACAAACACATTAGATACCACTAATCTTCCTAGGTTCAATCTCCATAGGTTGTAGACTAGTTGAAACCTATATTGTTTCCTATATGGTATATGAATAACTCATATCCCCACTGTGGTGTCCACACATCTCATAAACCTTTGTGCTTGTCCCATAACTTATCCATGGAAGGATTTTTTTGTCCACTCCTTTTAGGTCTTAGCCCTGACCTCAAGCATTGGTCAATTAAGTCCTAGTTTAGAAGTCTTTTCTCTATTTTTTTTCTTTATTTTCAGCATTTCTGAGCTTTCTTCCATTATTCAATTTTCTTATAAGTCTTTATATAAGAAACTTCTTAGTTGGTTTTTGTATACTTACTTAGATTCACTTTCATCGGTTTTAAGTTGTGCAGTAATGGAAAGTTCCCAACCTCCTTTCATCTGCTCTTACATCCAACAAATCCTTTTCAAGTATTAATGAAACGATGTGATCAAATTGAGGCATAACTCACTTAGCTCTAGCTCATAAACACTCCACTTGTTATCAATCTTGTCATCAGGAAGAACATTTATTTTAAATATCTCAATGATATCCTCGAGACATCACATTAGTCGAAAGAAATCACCATTGTTGCATCAACAAGACCATGATTCCATTTTCACTAATAACCACCTTCTTCATCAATGAAATCCTTCCTTTTGAGGTATCAGCGGGACGCCAGATAATGTCTCCTCGATGTGCCCTAGTTCCTCCGATATCCTTCCTTAACATGTATTTGATGGTTCATAGTCTTATCGAGTAATCGAAGAGACCCTTGTTTTCCTTCCACCGATAGGTGTCACTTCCTCCGATGCCTTCAACCTTTTATTGTTGCATTGGGGGAACCAAAATTTATGTTGGCTTGATAGACTTTTGATCCCTTGAAATAGTTTCACCACATGTTGAACTTCATTACTATATAATGGATCGCTCCATTGGTGGGATGTTGTATTCCCTTCTACTGATATGTTCTAGTGCTACCGATATTATTTATTTAATATGTTCTAATCCCTCGAAAATGCACATAGGACCAAGCAATCATGAATTCAACCAAAAAATTATCTAAGAAATAATTTTAAATAAAATTTATAAAAACATTATTAAAAAGAATATTAATCAAATTGTGTTATCTCATTTGTTATGCATTACTCTTTTTTTTTTTATTTGTAATAAGTAGCAGAGTTGCATGAATTATAGTGAGTGCAAAAAAACACATCCTATTAGCCTAGCTAGCAACTTGGGAATATTCAAATGGCACTGAATGCCCGTGAAAAAAATAAAAAATTAACAAGATCTACCATAGGCTACGAATTGAATAACGAGAAAAACAAGTCTATACTGATTCAAAAAACTAGAAAAAACACCCAAAATGCTAGAGAAAACATGACCCAATAACGTTTAGGGTATAGGCTTGAGGGTATATGGTTGAAGGATTAGGGTAGAGGATATATGGGTTGAGGGTTTAGGGTTTAAGGTTGAGGGTTGAGGGTTGAGGGATTAAGGTTGAGAGTTGAGGGATATTTTCATGCAAGTGAAATGTAGGCAAGCAATTGAAGGCTAGTGAATATTGGGGAAATATTTTGTGTTACAACAATCCTAATCCCCTGACCCTTAATCCCCACTAGAATAGAACAACTAGGTATTAAATTAGGCGCTAAATCAGGCACTAATACAGGTGATACACTTAGTTCTTAGCTCGATGATAGAATAGGCACTAAAGTACGCTTCAAAGTAGGCACATAATTAGACGTTAAATTAGGTGCTAATACCTACACTACAGTTGCAGCTAACTTGGTGAAAATCAGCGCTAAGCTTGACACTATACTTGATGTTAAATTTGGCACCGAACTTGGTGTTAAACCCGACGTTAAACATGGTGCTAATGTTAGTTTTAATTAGCACCAAATTTAGTGCCCGCTTGTTCTGGTCGGTGTAATAAATGCTTAAAATAGTGCCATTCCAATAAATAGTGCTGACTTTTATAAATAATTGGAGAAAAATGCATTAAAATAGTGGGTAGAAGCAAAAAAAGGAGCTAATCACAAGGATTTGTTGTAGTGATATAATACCATCTTATAGCAACACGATAATAAAATGACATATCTTTAATTGCAATTTTAAGGTGGGATCTGTAATTATAGTTTTCCATAAAATTTCATGTGCATCATGAATTCAATGTAGGAATGATTGGATAACAAAAATAATTATCAAATTTAACTCATTATTTTGTAAGTGGTTTATATTGATTTCCAAAATTTTAAGTCTCTCTACTATTAAAATACATCTAATTTATTTTATTGAATATTTGATGAACATAATTAAACTTATACATCTATTAGTAAAACACTACACAAAGTGCTTTGAAAAAAATAAAATGTAATGCTTGATCAATGATATGTATAAATATCTTTCTTATATTTATATTAATTTTTGTTGCTAATATATTATAGTATAACGATATAAATCTCTTTGAACCCATAAAGACTTTACTTAATATAAAGAAAAAAAATTAAAATTATTCATAAAAAAATAAATTTTAATTTGAAAAATATTGACATGACACGATTATTTAGAGTTAAGAGAGAGCATTAAATTGGTCGAAAATATTATGCTTCAAAAGATGATGTTTTATGTATAAAAGGAATCATAAACAGTCCAAAGTATTTGTTTTCCTAATTCATTTCAATCTCTATAAAGCACTTAGCCTTATTATTATGCATAACTAAGAATATAGCAATCCATCTCACAACCTGGGAAGCCATGATCATATGCTCAACCAACCAGTATAATATGGACTGATTGTTGTGTTAAGGTAGGCAATATAGTCCTCAAATGACTCCTTTTGATTTATAGCATTAGAATTAGGCTTAATTCAAATATTTTATCACGGTGGTCGTGCAGCCCTTGGCTTGTTTCTTTGGATTGTAGAATGAGACGAAGGATAAGTTTAAAGTTTGATATATCCAACTCCGAGTGATGATAGGAGTGGATTTTAAAAATATTTCTTGTGTTCTTCATGAAATCGACAATGAAGTAGAAATGATTGGAATTTTCTCTATAAACAAATGTTTGTTGGGTCATGTCCATTTCAACTCTTCTTTGTTTTTGTTTTGTTTTGAGTTTTTGTTTTCTTTTTTTGTGGGTCTGCGAACAATTGAAATTAATGTAATCAATCATTATTTGTGTAAGTATGCAATGGATGCAGGGTCAAAATTGTCACTTTTATATAGATTTTAATATATTCTATGTGCACCAATAGTTTGGTCAAATGGTTGTAATCATTGATCTCCTGACATGGGCCAAATATATGTTGTTCAATGTTTCACTTCAAGCTTTGACTTGGTCAATGATTTGAAAAATAATTTAATTATGATTTATACAATCATATTGTAAATGAATGATTACTAGCATCGCATCTACATGTATGCAACAATTAGTCAATAGGTTTCCACTACAAATGGTTATTCAATGGGAAGTAAGGGGTGATCCCACAATAGTAGTTTACAATTTTTGATCAAACTGGACACTGAAATTATTATTTTTAACTAAATCTTCACATTCGGGTACCTATAGCGGTTAAACCATGAGGAATTTGAAGATGATGTAAACTAGA
The DNA here is from genome assembly GCA_007115665.2 of Sequoiadendron giganteum. Lineage (NCBI taxonomy): Eukaryota > Viridiplantae > Streptophyta > Pinopsida > Cupressales > Cupressaceae > Sequoiadendron > Sequoiadendron giganteum. Next base: position 533,410,295 of record CM021108.1, read on the forward strand.
GTCTCATCAAATTTTGTCTGTATATTCTAAAAATATTTTTTTCAAAATTTTTGGAATCAGATTACACTTCTTTTTCTATCTCCCACAAAAATTGGTTTTTTCAGAAAACAACATTTAAAAAAAGTGATGCACACTGTATAATGCATAATTTTTTTTCCATGAAGGATAAAATTCTAATTCTTTCGAATTTAGATTTTTAACTCTGATATCTAGTGCTTCCACCTAGTTAAATAGTTTTTTATTGAATAGTTTTTTTTTAATCAAGTTTCGAAGTCAAACTAATTACAATTCAGACACTGCGCGATTGTATAATGCGTAACGTTTTTTGTATATATTGAAATTCAATTTTATTTTTTTTGTTGGATCAAGGAATTCAATATCTGATGCACTCATATTTTTCAATTTTTGTTTTGATAATTTGCTATTTTTCCACATGTGCAAAACATAGATCTTCATTTTCGATGAAAAACCTATGTTTAATAAAACTAAAAAAACAAATACATAATAAAACCAAAACATATTAAAATTATATTCGCTAGATAGAACATTCTGAGGAATACCATAATCATTTGAAATAATTTTTAAATGAATTCATTTGATCCCCCAAAAGGTAAATCAAAAGTGATTTTTTATGAGCATTTTGATAGGTGTAAAGGAGACTCATTTATAGGTATGGTTTGAAACTAGCAAGGTTTTATCCAAGGGGTTTGATCTAAGGTGGTTTGATCAAATCTTCTTCAATTGGAATCCTTAAAATGGAACTTTTTATGTCTTAAGTCATTATATTTTCTAAAAATATGTGATTTCAGCAAAAAAACAGTTCCTTTCAGAAATTGTAAACCAACTTTGTGGCATCACCCTAAGAAGCAAACTTTTTTTTGGGATGGAGTGTGAAATATAAATAATTAGTAATATTTGAAATTTTTTGATTGAGTTGAGAAAGAGAAAGTGTGTTAATAATATAGTATGAAATAATGTGAGGCTAATTCATATTAGTAGGTGAAGCTTATGATTTTGGAGTTTACCTAAGATAAAATAGGTGGAGTAGACCATAATGAAGAAAGATGTTGAAAAATCAATTTATATATTATTATGGATAATTAAATGGATAGATGAAGTAGATCAATACATATGTATTAAAGTTAAAGGCAACCTATGTGTGCATTGAAAGATATCAATTTGTATCACCTAACTTGAACATATTATAAATCACTTAATTTTGGTGTAGACATTATTTTATATCTGTTCATTTAATTTGAGCATTGTAAAGCATTTTAAACCTCATGTTATAGTCTAGTTGTCTGTTTTTATCTCACACGCAATGCATGCAAGCTCAAGAACCAATTGGATAAAACAAAAAATTGATCTTTGCATTTCCACATCAAAATTTATTAGTTCAGAACAAAATAAAAATGACTTAGATAAAACAAAATAATTAATGGATGACCAAATAGAATAACAACTTGAATTATTGTCCAAATAAAAAGAAATATGTAAATGTATTTATTCAAGTAGAAAGAAAAAATATTATATTGATAAATTTTATACCATTTGATCAGCACAAAAAGGATTATATAGGGGTAAATATCACTTAGAGAGTAAAGGTGTTCGTAGTCCAATCAAAAACTCACTAACACCATCTTTGATCTAAAACAAACAAACATAACTGACCAACAAAAAAATGCATTGACATGATAGATATATTTTGCATTGTTAGAATAATCGAATTAAAAGGTATGCCTTGTTTTGAGGTGACTTGACCAAAGTCTCAAGTGCTTCCCCACCACTTGCTATGAGATGAGGAACATGTTATTATAGAGTATGTTTCTAGAAGCCAAGTGTATACAAGGATTTGTGTACACATGTATCTATACAACAAAAAATATATGGCGTTAAAAGAGAAAGCACAAAACTCATGCTCGTTATCCTCCCTACCAAATTGGCATCATGGAGCCTCGTGGACTCTAGCCAAACCCCTAAGCAAGAGAAATATGAAATGCCCACGAGAAATTTCATGGAGTTCCATCATACATCACATAATAACATTGAAGTTGGGGGAAATTTGGTGTTGTCATATATGATCTCTCATATTGTAGTGTTTTTTTTGCTGTTGTAACTTTTAAAAAATAGGTATCCTAATTTTTGAATGTTTTTGCATGCTTTAGCCTAGTTCCTTCTAATAGAAGACAAGGGTATGTTAGTGGATGGGCAAGCATAATAAAAAAGGAAGCATAAAAAGTGAGTAAGTATATGTGTAAAATCAATATAGACAATGTGAAACCAAAAATAAATAATAATATTTACAATTGGTTCACTGAATATATTTATTGATATTGGAATTTTTTTGCACTTACGTACACTATTGATGGTGTTTAAAAAGGGAAAGTAGCATTGGATTGAGTTGTTCGACCATGAAATAATTTGAAATGGACAATTTACAATACACTAATTTTCTTGAATGTCTATTGTATCTGTGCAACATTATAAAGGAAATAATATGGGTATACAATAAAAGAGGTTAGCATTATCTATTGTAAATAGAAAGAGATAAAATATAACATCTTGAATACATGGAATCCTAGAAAAGAACTGTGTATAAATAATCCATTGTAGAAGTTAAAAAGAGAGCCACGGAAACAACAACAAATGTAATTGATAGAATAGAGTATGTTTTTGGTAGACAAGTGCATGTGATAATTTCTGTGTCCATGTATATAAGAAGCAAAAAATATATGACAATGGAAGGTAAAAGCACTAAACCCACACTCGTTCTCCTCCCTACCATATCAGCATCATGAAGTCTTGCAGGCTCTAGCCAAACCCCCAAGCAAGAAAGGTAGGTAAGGTCCATGGAAAATCTCATGGACTCTTATCATATATCACACAATAACAAAGTTGGGGAGAAACAAGTATTGTCAAACAAGATCTCTAATATTATAGTCTTTTTTTTGCTATGACAACTTGACAAAAACAAGTATCTTGATAAAGAATTGGTATCATGGGATTTGAAGATGGCTAGAGAAACAAGGATAGATGAAATATATAAAAGAGTGTATAATAACTAAAAAGGTGCATCTAGCTTCAAAAATATATATTTTTATAGATTTTGATTTGCAAGTAGTTATATTTGCATTGCATGGCTAAGATGTCTATGCATAAATGTGTTTGTGAAGCATGAGAACATATAAAAGGGTAATCCCACAATACTAGTTTACATTTTTTGGGCAAAGTGGACACTGAACTGATTTTTTTTAACTAAATCTTCACTTTCGGGTTCCTATAGCGGCTAAACCATGAAGAAATTGAAGATGATGCAAACTAGTCATTTGTGAAGTTTTTTCTATAGAATCTAAATATATTTTTTTCAAAAATTTTAAAATCATATAGCACTTTTTTTCATCTCCTTTGAAAACTAGTTTTTATCAGTAAACAACATTTTTAATGAGTGATGCTCACCGTATACAACATAATTTTTTTTTTATGAAGAATAAAATTCTAATTTTTCGAATTTAGATTTGTAACTATGATATCTAACTATGTCATTTGATTTCATAGCGTTTTATTAAATATTTTTTCCTTAATCAAGTTTTGAAGTCAAACTAATTACAATTCAGACATAGGCAGACTATATACAACATAAATTTTTATGTATGTATCGAAATTCAATTTAATTTTTTTAATGGATCAAGGACATTAATAACCATCCTGAACATATTTTTATTTATTTTTTGATGATCTTCTATTTTTCCACATGTGTAGAACAAAGAGCTCGATTTTCGGCAAAAAACCTACATTCAAAAGAAATTAAATTTAATTAAAATTATACTTTTTTGGAGGCTTATAATAAGGATTGCATAATTATAAAAAATGAATTTTAAATGAATTCATTTGATCCCCCAAAAGGTAAATCAAAAGTGGTTTTTTATCAGTATTTTCATAGGTGTAAAGGAGACTTCGTTATAGTTATGGTTTAAAACTAGCGAGGTTCTATCCAAGGGGGTTTGGTCTAAGGTGGTTTGATCAAACGCCCTTTAATTGGAATCCTTTAAATAGAACTTTTCAAGGCTTAAATCATTATATTTTCTAAAAATATGTGATTTCAACAAAAATCAGGATCTCCCAGAAAGCATAAACCACTATTGTGGCAGCACCGAGGTAGAGATCGATCATTGATAATTTGAATGTTAGTTTGGGTTGACCTTTCTTTCTCTTTCATATTTTTTCTTTAGCTCAAGGAACAAATATGTTGTAATGGTTAGAAGATTCTTCTCTCCAATAGAATGCCTTTTGGAAGGTGGGTCGATTTTCTTCATCAAATGGAAATATTTCATCTCACTTTTTCCCTCCATTTTGAAGATGTAAATATAACTGCAAAAGGTAATGTGTGTATTGCGGTCCAATGAGAGGGTGACATGTGTACAAATTGGTTCAAGGCTTGTTTTTCTCCCTTATTTATAAAAGGGAATTCAAGGCCAATTGTACAGGTCTTTTTTTGAATTATGGAGCTGAGTATGCAAGTAGAAAGCACAAAGATAATGAATTTTGAGTTGATGTCTTAGGTTTTGAGTTAATCTAGCCAAAATTTTCAATTGTATGGTTTCTAAACATGTCTGAGTTAAATATGTAAGTCTCATAAGGTCATTGTCCCATTCATACATTTTTTATGAATTATTAATGAGAATGCTATCAAAGATCTTTTCATTAATGTTCATTGTTTTCTTTTTAGGACTTTAGTCATAATTCAAATAGAAAATGGATAATAATTATTTATTAAATTCAAAGTAAAGCATAATTTATACTAGTATAAAGTTGTGAATCTCCTTCAGAAACCCTTTTCGTTTCATCAATTTTGGATAAAAAAAAGTCATCAGCCACATGGTCCATCATATCACTTACATATCACAACTTTTTAGCCCATCATGATCTTGCACATACCCATATTGATACAAGATTTGAACTAGGTTGTTTGGTAATAAATACTGAAGACAAGTAGATAAATTGTATAATAGGCATGTTATAATGATAAGTTTATTATTCATGTATTTTGCTCTCTACTTATTGTTCCTTTTTATATGTTTGTACCTTTGGTGTTATACCCATTTTGAAGACTTCAAAGATATTATGGCTCTATATGGATGGAGAAATTGGTAGTTAAATATACATTCTTTCGCAAAAAAATATGTTTAGGGTTAGTAATTTTTTTTCCCTTCGTTTATTGTTTGCAGTTATCTCTATAAATCTTTGGCATTATATACCCATTAACAAAGGAGCAATTTTAGATTAACATATGAGTAATTGCATATATATATGTAGAGGTTTAGTATGAAATCATAAAGATATTTAAGATCAAATTAGTTTAGTGGTTGTTAAGTATTATTCTAATAGCTCTTTTAGAATTTCTCTATCTATCTATAATATTTAGTACCAAGTAATGTAGCTCAAATTTTCAATTAAGTCTGTGGCATTATAGTCATTTTGCACAAGTTATTGCTATCCATTGGCTTTACATGTTTTTTTTAATGTAGGTTTAATACCAAAGAACATAGCTTAAATTTTGATTGACAAGCCAATTCTTACATATATTGCTTGTCTTGTATCAATATGTTTAATGTGGGTTTTCAATTATCTATCATTTAGTTGTGATTCTTAAGTGTTTTTCTAATAGTTATTTTACAGTTTCTCTATTTTGTCTATAATATTTGGTGCCAAATAGTATAGCTTGAATTTTGAATTGAGAAGCCAATTGTTACATATATTTATTGTGTTGTATCAATATCCACTTCCCCATAACATATTGTTCATTATTGTAGATCACTTGTTATATTCTCCATGCTCTTAAGTTTGTTGGAAGTGGATTCACTCTAAGAGGGGGGGTGAATTAGAGTGAAATAATTTTAACTTTTGATTTTGAAAGCACAATGAAACTTTTACTAATTTTAACCCAATGTCACATATTTGTTTATGCAAGTGAACATTAACACTTTAGATCAGATTGACATGAAACTTGACTAACATTTACAACTCATATTAAAAGCATCATATGATATTGTTCAATTAAAGCTTTATGAACAATCTTGTTGTGCTTTATGAAAAAAACTATAAAAATTCACAAAATGGAACTTTCACTTGATTTTGAAAAACTTTTGAGCATTCATAAAACGAACACAAAATGCAAATGTAAATTTACTTTATGAAAGACTTTTTGCATCAGTTTTGCACAATTTAAATTTGCATGACAGACTTGAACAACTTAATATTAATCTTTTGAACAACCTTAAAGCATCAGAGCATTGACCAACTGAATGAGCACAATAACACATCACATAACACAAAGATTTCTTGAGTGGAAAAACCCTTATGGGGTATAAAAAATAACTCACTATAATTTCCCTTTTATTAATCAAAGAGCACCAACTTTGTAACAATGGTGGAGCACCAACTCAACACCTTTTCTGAAGCACCAAATTCATAGGAGCACCAACCCCACAATTTACAAAGTCACTATCTAAATTGTGTATACAAAAATGACCTTACAATGGCATTTACATTTGCATTCCCAAAATCACAACTGAATACATAAGTATAAAATATATTCGATGATTCCAACTACAATAAGCACTGTTCATAACAATATCACAATATTTTTTCACATATCTGAATGATATCTCTGCTATAAGAACCAAAGATTTTACAAAATAAAACCCTCTTTCCTCTTCTCAAATATTACAGATATAACAATAATATGATCAACAAATGCTCTGAATTTTCCTCATACATTCCAATTTGAACAATGGCTTAAAGTCATGTTTAAATAGAGCACAAAATAAAAAATGAAACCCTTGTAACTGAAATGAAAAACCCTCGAGTCAAGTGACTACCCTCGAGTTAGGGTTTCATCAAATTGAAACAATAAATATTTCTTTCCTCTTCTGAATGAAAGACAACTGAAATAATCTCCTTTCTATTCGAGAAAAAAATTGAGAACATGTAAGTAAAATTTCTTTCACTTTTATATATATTGCACGACTAAAAGTAAATTATCTTCAATTAACTTATTCACATTCAATTTTTTTTTTTGTAGAAGTTACCTCATGGTGGTTTGAATAAGATCGCATGAAATCCTCTACATTTACCTCTGTTTCCAACTCAAGCGAAGACCACCAACTTATTTCCCATCTTTCACTGTCCATGATACCTCAAGTTCGAGAAAAAATTCACAGCCACGGTGACAAAATAATGTAACTGAAATCATTTCATGGCAGCGAAGCTAGGGTTCAGATGTTCAATGAAAAACATAACAATGCCTTTACCCTATTTTCCTTTAACATTGAGTATTCAACAAAAAACAATAATCATTTGGAATCCGCAAACTTAAATGTAATCATTTTTAAATCCACAATCACCAACTATAACATATTATATCATGTCAAAGTCTACGTGAGTTATGATAACTCATTTACCAATTATCCAAGTCACCATGCAACAAAATGATAATGTTGGCATTGCCAAATAACATGTGAACAAAAGAAAATGACTGTCGATGAAAACTCATCAAGTGGAGCTCGATAAAATATTTACCAGGTTGACCCAAAGTGTTGTGAAATATGTACTCTTAAAAAACAAATAGAATGAGCAATAAAACCCGATACCAATAAAATATGACCAACCTTCAATCCTTTATTCAAAAAATTGATGGAAATGCCAACTTGCCAATCACTTTATAAGTGATATAAATAATATATGCCTTAATGCCGACCAAGGATTTTACCATAAAAACATCACTTATAAACCATGTGCCATGATATATAAATATGACATATGAATGAAACACAAATAATGTCACAATGATAACCAAAGTAAGCACATGTAAGCCAAAGCTATATATAGCTATATGAGAATGAAATGGAAGCATGATCATAGACAAATATGCAAGATGAAAACTTGGAGATCACCTTAGCAAAATATAGCTCAATATTCCGAACCTATCAAACTAGTACTTTACCACCTATCATATAAATGTGATCAGAACCTCAACTGAACTAAACATCACAAACACCTAAAAAAATAACCCTATGAATGCCATTATCAACCTATTCTCGAAAACTATATGCTCACTGACTATGGAGTCAAAAATGAACATGTAATGAAAATCTTATGAAGCTATATACAATAGCTAACTCATGAATAAAAATTTGACCATGTATGATTACTAGGTATAGCATGAAATATAGCTTGAAAGAGCCCTATGAGAATGCAATATACCTCATGTGAACTGAAGCCAAATTCCATAGAACCAAAACCATATTATCTTCAATCTGAGTAGTGATGTAACAGAGCAATTACCTGTATATGTCTGAATAGAATCAAGTAAGCACTGAAATTCATCATGCCAAAATGAGTCCCATCTAATTCAGTATCAAAATAATATAGTGATCAAACATATAAAATGATATCACCTAAAAGCCAATACCATAAACCAACACTTGTAAAAGCAAGATAAACTTTATCTGCACATGAAGCTCAACCTGATTAGTACCACAAGATATAAAAAATCTGAATGTAAACCAAAGCCATAATACTATCCAAAAGCCAAGGTACTAAATGCCAAAATCAAGAGTTCCAAGCCATTTGAATGTAAACAATAATTCCAATGTCAAAAATCAATCTTAATCACCAAGATGCCAAACCAAATCACAGTTTTGACATCAAGGACAAATAACAAAAGATAAGTTCAACAAAGTCCCCCTTTTTCCTTGATGGAAAAAACTTAGCCATCTGAACCAACCATTGAACCACCATTTTCTCCTCCTTTTTGTCATAGGGAAAAATGAAGAAACCTATAATATGTCATGAAATACAACCAACCAATACAGTAACCAGTTGTATAAACAATGTTCACCAAGAAGCCTTGCTCCCCCTAAACCACAACACTAAAATGCCACTGAGACATGCACATAACCTACTCAATAATACCAACAACATCATTAGGGGTAAGATTAAGCATGAAAATCTCTAAGAGATATTTTGAATATGCACTTTCATTGATAGACCAAACAAACACTTTCATTGTACTGCCACTATCCAAGCAACCTGAACATGTCATGGTGATCTTTGTCAACAAGGATTGAAGATCACTTACTTGAACATACCACCTTTTGGTCATATTAAACTTCATCCTCCATTTTCAACAATAAACACATTGTTACCAACATGAATAACCATTCACAAATGCATATCCTGCTATAGCAAACATATGGCAAACATCAGTACCAATATATAAAAGTTGAGAATAACTGAAACTAATTTCTTGCTATGAAACATGTGAATCAACTGTTCACAGTATGTGCTACGTAGATCATCTAAATGTTTCACCAAAGCCAACATTTTCATCAAAGACAAACAACCATGATAAACATCTGAAAGCCAAATAACCAATGAGTCCTATTGCAAACACACTTAGAGAAGAAAACAAAGATAAGCAAGTTGTAAGAGAGAAAACATAGAACCCAACTCCCCCTACAAAGAAGCTTCACACAAATATTCCTTTTTGATTCGTAAGTCACCATTTCTTTTCTCAAGATTATTGAAAATGTACAAATTCTTCAATCAGTGACTTTGTATCTTTGATTCATCAATTTACTGCAAATTTCTCCATGAAAAAAATATCATAATAAAACATAGTATGATGATCAAATTTATTGGAAAATGAAAAAATGAAGTATACTACTACCAAACCAGATTTACAGAACCACTGCATAATCAAAACTTACTTACTGGACTAGTAGTATGATTATTAGGCCAACTCATTTTTATTGCAACAAACCTTGTTCTTCAGAAAAAAATCTTTCATCCTGACCACCACGATGACACAAAGCAACCAAAAATGTATCATATAGTCCACACAAGATCTACACACAAGTCTCAAGTCATCAAACAATCAGTATCACATAATAATAAACTATCAAAAGAAAATATTGATCATTAGATGCATATTGAACTCTTCATCTTCCAAGAAAACCCAAACTTCTATCTATTTTGTTTGACTTTTGTCAAGTACACATATTCTATACAAACAAAATCAATGTAAAAAATGTTACACCTACAACCACAACTGCAGAAAACTAACTTTTGTATGGATATAGTAAATGCTTAGTATGTTGTTCATGTTTTCCAAGCACACCACTACAAAACTCGACATTTACCATTAATTTCTTTCAACTAACTGTCTCTATCATTATTTCAATTAAGACCTCAAACAACTCACTGTCTTAACATGCTATGTTGCTGAAACATCATCATATAGATCAAGGCACTGTATTGTATCAAGTTGTTGTTAGATATGGTTTCAATGTATCAAAAAATGATGAGACAGTATAACAAGAATTTCTGACAAAGAAAATAAACACTTCTTCACCGTTCAAGCTTCTTAATCTCATGTATCTCTTGAGTAACACAAACCATCACTGATTCAGTCAAGCACATAAAATATTGTTCCTTCTAGAACAAACAATACATTACAACAAAGTAAGGTTAATAACAATTTGTCCACAAATGGTGGAAAGCGTAATGGTGTCACAAGTATATTTTACTATGGACACTCCCAAAGAAACAAAAAGCATCAACTGCTGCAATATGAATAGTCATATGAGAAATCATCTTCTAACAGAATGATGATATATATGAACCATAGCATTAAGACATTTATCATCAACTCATTGTCACTGTTATCCCTAGCATAGACAATAAAAAAATATGTGTCTTGCATTTTGATGATAAATAGGCTATGAAACAACAAGATTCTACTACTTTTTCTTTGATATCAAAAGGGGGTTATTCAAAATGCATTAATCATCTCCCCTTATCTTCATAATGCCTTTTAAATGATTAGAAATGATTCTTGTGCAACATGCACAAGATTTAGTTCTTCCTTTTTCTTTTCTTGCTTCCTTCTCCAGACCCTCAACAATTCTTTCCTTGACTTAAACAGATTATCTAATTCTTTATTGTTTCCAGATGCTTCCTTCCATTGACCCCTGCAAAATTTTTCTTTATGTCCAAAACCATTACATCTATAGCATATAGTCAAAGACATAATATCTTGTGTCACCCCTTAGAGATAGTTTATCACAGTTTATTGCAATATGACCTGATTGACTACATTTGAAGCATGTGACACTACCATAGTTTCTTTGCCTATCAATTTTCTTCACTTTGAACACACACTCAGATGCTTTGTGGCCATACTCAAAACAAGAATAACAATAGCCTGAAAAAGAACATACCTCATCAATTTACCTTGCCAGGTAGAGTGAGATTATGTGAATCTTCTTGTTCTTTTTCTTCCTTCTTTGTTGATATGCTCATATTGTTTGTTTCCTATAGTTTCAATATTAGAAACATGAAAGTTTAAATATATATTTGTTCTAGGTGTTTTTCTAACCTTAGAGCACTGCCCTTCTTCTAAGCCCAAACCACTTTTGTCACTAGGAGCTTTTGTGCACCAATAATTTTATCCAAGGACATAGAGCCATTCTCATTAATTTTCTTATCACTTAACTACTTTGGTACTTTATCAACATTCCTCAGTAAAACCACTTGCCACTCAAGTTTTTCTATATTATGTTCTCTTACCTTAAGTTGGTTTCTAACTTCTTCGTCAATTTTCCCAGCTGGGTATGTGTAGGATCATGATGGGCCAAAAAGTGGCAATATGATGGGTATGTGGCTGATGACTTTTTTTTACCCAAAATTGATGAAACAAAAAGGGTTTTTAAAGGAGATTCTCAGATTTCCACCAATATAAATTATGCTTTACTTTCAATTTAATAAATTATTATTATTCATTTTCTATTAAATTACGACTAAAGTCCTAATTTTTAGGCTGATTGAAAAACATCTATAGCTTTCAAACGGTATCATATTTTTTGAATCCAAAACATGCGTTGCATTCTATGCTTCACATACTATAAGATAAAAAAATAAAAAAATCAATTTCATGAAGTTTTGACCAAGTTAAGGTGGTCAGACATACAAGTCTTTATATTTTTTTAAAGTTGTCATAAAAAAATTATAATTAATTATTTACTTGAAAAAAAATTACAAAAAAAATGCATCACATTGGGATATGAGTCTACTTATATCTAAAATCTTATAAAAAAATATTATCATTTTAATGTGGTTAGGGTGGTCAAACAAAAACTTACTTCTTATTTTTCCCTGAAATTGAAGTACTACTATATTGAAATTTCAAATTTTCCCCAAATAGATTTTTTTTTTTTGTAAATAAACCTAGTAATTTAGAAGCTACATTCAATTTTCTATAAATTCTATTCTTACATATTTTTGAAATAATATAGATAACTTATTCAAATTTTTATTTCAAGTTGCCTAACTATGATTTTTCTGAATTTTTTGCCACTTAAGGGCCTATTTTTTCCATGATGATGCGGCACATACCTAGCTTCTTCAACTTTTATCTTTGATTCTATAAGATCTGAACATATCTTATCCTTGATATATTTTTCTTGTTGAAGTTGCCTTTTTAAATTCTAATTTTCTTTTCTCAGTTGCCTTTTTAAAGCACACAAGAGTTCACCTTCCAAATCAAACTCACTTTCTTGTTCATCATTATCCTGTTCAAAATTCACTTCACTAAAACAATGATATTCTTTTTTATTAATTTCTTGGCCATTTGAATGTTCATTGATAATCTCTATAAATTTAGACTCAATCTGATTTTCTTCATAATGATAAAGTTTTGCCAAACTATCACTATCAGATGACCCACAACATATTTCAGTACAGGTAAAGATATATCCTCTTGCAATTCACCAATTTGATTCATTTCAATCAACTTATTCCAAATTTCCTTTGCACTACTATAATGAATTACTATTGCGATGACTTTCTTGGCAAGTTATTAAAAATAACATTTATAGCTCTAACATTGAATTTGAGAGCTTTCTTCTCCTCAAGTGTGGAAGGAGATGTTGCAACTTTTTAATGCAATCTCTTTCAACTGCAACCCACACTTCAAACCCTAAAGAAGATGAATAAGTTTCCATTCTATATTTCCACAAGATAAAATTTGTACCTTTAAACTGAGGTGTTCCAAATCTAGGACACTCTACCATTTCAAAGTTATTGTTTATGAATTCTTCCTCATTACTACTCATATTAGATTCATGCACAACATGATGATTAGCATTTTGTTGTGAAATTTTTCCCTTATTTCTTCTACCTTTTGCCATACCAGACACAATACCCAATTCCAAAAACCTTAAGTCAATTATACTTTATTAAACAAGAACTGGGCTCAAGTCAGGAAGCACCTTCTTGAATTCAAGATATGATTCAAAGATTTCCAAATACCAAAAACAATCCTAGGTATGAAACCTAATGTAGGACCCTATGCTTTGATACCACTTGTTGGAAGTGCATTCACTCTCAGAGGTGAATTAGAGTGAAATAATTTTAACTTTTGATTTTGAAAGAACAATGAAACTTTTACTAATTTTAACCCAATGTCATAGATTTGTTTATGCAAGTGAAAATTAACACTTTAGATTAGATTGACATTAAAAACTTGACTAACATTTACAACTCATATATAAAGAATCATATGATACTATTCAATTAAAGCTTTATGAACAATCTTGTTGTGCTTTATGAACATAACTACAAAACTTCACAAAATGCAATTTTGACTTACTTTTGACAAACTTTTGAGCATTCATAAAATGAACACAAAATGCAGATGTAAATTTACTTTATGAAAGACTTTTTGCATCGGTTTTGCACAATTTAAATTTTCATGACATACTTGAACAAATTGACTTTAATCTTTTGAACACCCTTAAAGCATCAGAGCATTGACCAAATTAATGAGCACAATAACACATCACATAACACAAAGATTTCCTGAGTGGAAAAACCCTCATGGGGTATAAAAAACAACTCGCTATTAAAATTTCCCTTTTATTAATCAAAGAGCACCAACTCTACAACAATGGTGGAGCACCAACTCAACACCTTTTTTGAAGCACCAACTTCATAGGAGCACCAACCCCACAATTTACACAGTCACTATCTAAATTGTGTATACAGAAATGACCTTACAACTACATTTACATTTGTAATCCCAAAATCACAACTAAATACATTAGTATAAAAGATAGATTCCAACTATAATAAGCACTGTTCATAAAATTATCACAATATTTTCTCATAAATATGAATGATATCTCTATTATAAGAACTAGAGATTATACAAAATAAAACTCTCTTTCCTCTTGTCAAATATTGCAGATATAACAATAATATGATCAACAAATGCTCTAAATTTTCCTCATACATTCCAATCCAAATAATGGCTTAAAGCCATATTTAAATAGAGCACAAAATAAAAAAATGAAACCATTGTAACTGAAATGAAAAACCCTTGAGTCAAGTGACTACCCTCGAGTTAGGATTTCATCAAATTGAAACAATAAATATTTCTTTCCTCTTCTGAATAAAAGACAACTGAAATAATCTCCCTTCTATTTGAGAAAAAAATTGAGACCATGTAAGTAAAATTTCTTTCACTTTTATATACATTGCACGACTAGAAGTAAATGATCTTCATTTACCTTATTCACATTCAAATAAAAAACTTGCACAAGTTACCTCATGGTGGTTTGAAACAAGATCCCATGAAATACTTTGTGTTTACCTCCATTTCAAGCTCAAGCGAAGACCACCAACTAATTTCCCATCTTTCACTATCCATGATACCTCAAGTTTGAGCAAAGATTCACAACCACGGTGACAAAAATCTGTAATTGAAATCAATTCATGGCAGCACAGCTAGGGTTCAGATGTTCAATGAAAAACATAACAATGTCTTTACCCTATTTTTCTTTACCATCGAGTACTCAATAGAAAGCAATAATCATTTGGAATCCGTAAACATAAATGTAATCATTTTGAAATCCACAATCATCGACCACATAATATGCCATGTCAAATTCTATGTGAGTTATGATAACGTGTTTACCAACTGTCCAAGTCACCATACAACAAAATGATAATGTTGTTTCTGCCAAAGAACATGTGAAAAAAATAAAATGATTGTCGATGAAAACTCATCAAGTGGAGCCCAATAAAATATTTACCGTGTCGACCCAAAGTGTTGTGAAATATGCAATTCTTAAAAAATAAATAGAATGAGCAATAACACCTGATACCAATAAAATATGACCGGCCTTCAATCCATTATTCAGAAAAATGATGGAATTTCCAACTTTCCAATCACTTTATAAGTGATATAAATAACATATGCCTTAATGTCGACCAAGGAATTTACCATAAAAACATCACTTATAAACCATGTGCCATGATATATAAATATGACATATGATTGAAACACAAATAATGTCACAATGATAACCAAAGTAAGCACATGTAAGCCAAAGCTATATATAGCTATATGAGAATGAAATGGAAGCATGATCATAGACAAATATGAAAAATAAAACCTTGGAGATCACCTTAGCAAAATATAGCTCAATATGTTGAACCTGCCAAACTAGTACTTTACCACTTGTCATATAAATGTGATCAAAACCTCAATTGAACTGAACATTACAAACACTTAAAAACATAACCCTGTGAATGCCATTATCAACTTGAATACCCTTTCTAGAAAAATATATGCTCATTGACTATGGAGTCAAAAATGAACTCCATGTAATGAAAAATCTTATGAAGCTATATACAATAGCCAACTCATGAATACAAATCTGACTGTGTATGAATAACAGGTATAGCATGAAATATATCTTGAAAGAGCCCTATGAGAATGCAATATACCTCATGTGAACTAAAGCCAAATGCCATAGAACCAAAACCATATTATCTTCACTTTGAGTAGTGATGTAACAGAGCAATTACCTGTATATGTCTAAATAGAAGCAAGTAAGCACTGAAAGTAATCATGCCAAAATGAGTCTTGTCTGATTCAGTATCAAAATAATATAATGATCAAACATATAAAATGATATCACCTGAAAGCGAATACGATAACCCAACACATGTAAAAGAAAGATAACCTTTATTTGCACATGAAGCTCAACCTAATTAGTACCACAAGATATAACAAATCTGAATGTAAATCAAAGCCATAATACTATCCAAAAGCCAAGGTACTAAATGCTAAAACCAAGAGTGCCAAGACATCTGAATGTAAACAATAATTCCAATGTCAAATGTCAATCTCAATCACCAAGATGCCAAACTAAATCATAATTTTGACATCAAGGACAAATAACAAAAGAGGAGTTCAACAAAGTTCTATTTAATGTGGGGAGAATAGAAGAGGTGAACTACAATAATATGTAAACACATTGTTCAAAAAGAACATATAACATGTTCTATTCACACAAAACGTAAAACTGAACATACCTTCACAGCCACTACACTAATTTTATCTTCAATACCTTTTCATACTAACCCTCTCCATATCTATATATATATATATATATATAATTGCTCCTATGTTAATATGCATTTAAAAAATATACATATGTAGGGGAAATTGTATGTGTATGTTTATGTAGTATAACATTCAAAAAATACACTCTTCACAAAAAGAAATATGTTTTATGATATTCTCTTTCTCTCATTCATTTGAAGCTCTTTGTAACAAGTTGTTATTGTGATAGTTTAGCTATTGTATTCTTGATATCTTAAGCCAGGTAAATGTTTCTGTCCATTCAATTAAGGATTGTGTCTCCATGTATTTTTATACATGGCATGACACTTTCAGAGTTTCTTATTCTATTATACTTGTGACAAGAATTGGCTTTAACTTTCAAAATTCTAAAATTTTGTAGATTGGTATAAACTACAAACATGAAATTGAACCATACCTATGGACTGCTTTCAATTTTTTTTGGTTTATGTATTTTTTTTGACCTCTAGTTATTGTCCCTTGTTATCTATATGCATCTTTGGTGCTATACACATTTTGTACAGCAGAAGCTCTGTATAACAAACTATTCATAGTCGTAGTTTATACCTTTTATTCGACATATGTTAAAGCTATATTTAAAATGGGTTTTTGATCATTTGTCATTTGAGAAATTACAAAAGAGATATTAGAAAAACACTTAAGAATCACAGGTAAATGAAAGATGATCGAAAACCCACATTAAATAGAACTTTAAGGGAGGTAGGAAAACATAAACAAACAAAAAAAATTGAAACTAGGCCAAAGGTTTCTATACATCCTGAACATCTATGTGTGATTCTGTAATGCCCCGCCACGCAACCCTAGAGGAAGTTTCAATTCACTATAAAAGGGTACTAAATTTTTTTTTATTAAAGTGAATTAAACATACATGTTCACCTATAATTGACAACATCCCCTAAGGCTACGTAACTGAGATTACTTAAATCCCCATTGACATACATCCTCTAAATTACATTGCATTAAATAACTCAAGTAATAACATTCATTCAACATAAGTAAATACAAGATAGGAATAGAATATCCATAACGTATATCCATTACATAAATCCATTACAAGATTACAACCCTCATTCCCAGAATGAATCAAAATACATAAGTATTACAATTACATAATCCACCTCATAACAACAAGAGGGGTAAAACAATTCATTACAATAGAATTACAATAGTGCTAGAAAAGAATAACAAGATTCGCGAGTTGTCCAACTAGATGTCTCGCCTCCACGAACTGAAGAACAAGGGGGACCCAACAGTTTTGGAGCATGTTCCACCCAACCTAGTGGTACTTGAAGGCCCACCCCCCATGCTAGGAGATAGTAATAATGCAACATGGACAAGAAATCTACTACCTCTAACCAAAGGCAGACTCATACTGACACATGCTGACTCAGCCAAACATATGCACAATATAAATCTAACACTAACATGGTTACATTGCTTCCAGACATATTATAATCAAGTGGGCTAAAGAAACCATACACACAACATAACTCAATGTTATCCTAGATAGAGTGTCATCACAAGGTTCGTCATGAGATCTCCTCTAGGCATTCTTCATAGGCTCCGATAATCCTGGTGACCTCAACTGAATCCCAGCCCTCATACTCACTCAAGTGGAATTAACTACCTCTCGTGAGGACAAGATGGTTGATCTTTCCATTCCAAGCCTTCTCACTCACCCCAAGTCTAAACAAGCCCTTGTGTCTGTGAGTGAGGTTAATTTATCTTGATTAATGTGAATGCATCCTAGTCATCTAAGTACATTACTTTAATTATCACTTATTAAAAACACTTCTAAAGGTTACCCGGTTTACCTCTTTGGGCTCCGGCCCCTAACAAAAGCCACTCTTCTAATGGATAACATACTACTCAAATCTAGACTCCAAGGGTGACTCAAATACTATAGAATTTGAACAACACAATCTCTCCTATTCTAGGAGGCGACAATAAAGAATCCCACTCCAACACTTGGAGGAAAACAAACTCATACAACACTACCCAAGGGAAAACGAACATTAACTAACAAGGGAATGACCCACATCCACTAGAAGACTTCAATATGCATAACACGATTTCTCGTTCCCAAAGCATTCAATAAAAGGGAAATTAATATAATTTAAACACCAACCATGAAATAAACTATATTTGGATATCTAAAATCCATGTGCTTATCCAATGCTTCTCACAGAAAATAAAATACTATCATTCTAAATCTTCATTAAAACACAATAATTTCATCATTAAAATAAATACTTTTCGCAATGTTATCCAATCATGCTCAATAAGAATTTCAGTTTTAATTTGCTGTCTAATTACTTGCATGTGTTAATATGCCTAAAACTAAACATCAATACATATATATAAATATACTTAAACATATATATTAAGTAACATTCCTTAAGCGTTTAAATATAATCATGTAATTTAAATATACACTCTATATTAAAAACATGCTGGTATCCTATACTAATTAAAAAAAAACCCTCTATTTAATTATAATTACCAGTCTGAGTATTTAATTAATTCTGGAAAAGTCAACATAACTAATTCTAAAAAAATAAATACCTATAAATATATATATATATATATATACATATATTAATCATATAATATTTATATATACATTTATATAATATTTATATATATAATTAATATTAAAACTAAAAATCAAGACACGATTTTTGAGCTACCTCGGATGGCGGACAAATACACAGTCACCTATACACAGGTGCCAAAATTTATTTCAGATAATAAAAAATAAATAAATAAAAATTTCTAAATTTAAAAAGAGGGATTAGAATCCCATAAAAACAAAATCCAAGTTATGTGGGGGTGGCTCTATCATGTGACAACGCGTTGCCCAAAAGGTTGGTGCACTATCCCATGACATTGACCCTCCCACAAATACATGTGGGCGGTGGTGTCATGGCCATCGTCCACTTTGTGGATTTAATAAAAAAATTTATTGTTATTTTTTTTTTTAATTTAATTTTTTTATTATATATATTCTTTTTAAAAACATAGAAACCCAAAATAAATCAATATCCATATTTCCATATTAAATCCTAAATGTTTGAAGCACAACAAACATTGAATTTTCAACAATGAATCTACGAATTTTGTTTATTGAATAATTTCCTACAATAAATTTAACAAATTTTCTCAAACCATTAAATTGAAAATTGAATTGAACAACAAGTACAAAACCTAGAATCTGAAGCTACAGAAGAAGATGAATTTCTTTGATTCAAGCCTCCTCGAAGAATTTCCTCAAACGTGCAACAAATCCATTCCAAAACCAAAAATTGTTTCAAACCCTTCTTTGTGCAAATTTTCCAAAATTCCTTCTCTGCTCTAAAAAATGAATTCCCCCCCCCCCAAAAGCTTCTCTTTAAAATTGAAAACATGCATTCCACATAAATCAAAATTATCCAATACAACCCTAATTCCCATTGCATGCAAAGTTGAGAATTAGATATTCATTTTCTTTTTTAATTTTTGAAAACCCAAATTGAATTTAAAATACAATTTCAATTTCCTTTCAATTTCTCATGATTTAATTTAAATTAATTTAACCCAATAACTTAATTAATTAATTTTAATTATTTAATAACTAAATTCAACCTTTTTGAGATTAAAATTTAATCAATTAAATAAATTAAAATTTAATCAATTAAATAATTTAAAATTTAATTAAATTAAATTTCATTATAAACTTTTAAACATAACATCAAAGCATAATTTTAATTTAATATTAAAATAATCACTACTCTTTCCAATGCAATTATTCTAAACATTAATCTAATAATAATGCATCTAATAAAATCATATAACATTAAATCAAGTAAACATGACTCACAAAACAGGACTATCGACACACTAAGGCTAGGGCATAGACCTGACACATGTTACCTAGCTACTATCTCCCTTTCAACTTAACCGTTGGATCAACATACTCAAACCTATGAGACCAGGTGGAGTCGATGTCATGTACCTACAACTTGAAATCAAGTAAACAACATTATACAGTATGTCCAACATATAATACACACCGTGAAGAAGAAATCACGAATTCACAAGGCGCTTACAAGCGAGTGATGAGAAACCATCCTCTTCACCAATCCACTCATCAAAGACTGACATTACATCATAATCAATAATCACATAATAGTAATATCTCATGCTAACTCTACTAACATCATAATCCATAATGCATGTGAAACAATAATCAAATAACCACATCACACAATAATAATTGTCGCTCAATAGTAGTGATCAAAACACAAACAACAAGGTGTGTCTAGTATCATAGTAGCTGCATCCCAAACATATCATAAAGAAAAATGAACAAGAAGCAAAATGGAGGGGTATTACAGATTCTTAAGTGTTATTCTAATACCTCTTACAAATATTACATAGACTTCTTGTCTTATACCAAAATGTTTCATGATATTATTTTTCCTCATCTATTTGTAGCTCCTTCTAACTGACTGTTAATTGTCGTGGTTATTTTGTTTGGATGAAACATGTTATATCTTTTGTATCAATATGTTTCCCAATTTTCTTTTTTCCTCATTTGTTTGAAGTTCTTGATAACAAATTATTCTTTAGGATATTCCTTTTTTGAGTTCCCCATAACAAATTGTTCATTATCGTAGTTTGCCTCTTCTATACTCCATAGTTTAAATTTATATTTAATGTCATTTTTATCTATAATATTTAGTAGCAAATAAGTGTTATTCTAATACCTCTAAAACAATTTCTCTATTTGTCTTCAATATTTTCTACCAAAGAATGTAGTTTGAATCTTGTATGAATATGTTTCAAATTTTTCTATCTATGTATAAGTTTAAAAAAATGGACAAGATGTCCTTTACATAAAAGAATTTAGAATCACATCATATAATTTTTTTCATAACCTAAATAAAATAGGTATCATTATAAAGAATTAGGTTAAATAATTGATTTGGCAAGCTGAAAAATAGTTGTATAAGAATGGAGAAATGCAATCAACATAATACAATATGCTGTGTATTTGTACCAGTCAACCTATGATGGTGCAAAGAAAAATAAAAAGTCCCATGCTCATTCTCCCTCCTTCCATATTGGCATCATGAAGCCTCATGGGCTCTAGCCAAACTCCCAAGAAAGAAAAGTATGGAAGACACATTAGAAATTTAATGGAGTCATATCATATATCAAATAATGGCAAAGTAGGGAAAATTTGGGTGTTTTCATATATGATTTCTTATATTGTACTATTTTTTTTGATGGGACATGTAATGCCCCACCAAGTAACCCTAAAGGAAGTTGCAATTAAAGTCTTAAGTGAACCAATTTTTTTTTTTATAAAGTGCATTTAACATACACATTCACTTACTAATTGACAACAACCTCTAAGGCTACAAGGTTAGGATTACATAAACCCACACATACATATTACAAATAACCATAGCATTATATACTTTATGAAATAAACATCATACATCATAAGAATACCACATAACATAATAAGATAATCAACCAAGGTACAATCTCATAAACATTAACTTAATCCAATAGTTACATCACTCATTCCCAGAATGAGGAAATAGTACATAAGGTTACAATTACAGAATTCCACCTCATAACCATAAGAGGGATAAAATAACTTATATAAATTGAAATATTACAATGCAAGAAATTACAACAAGAACCACAAGCTATCCATCTAGATGTCTCACCACCAAGTACTGAAGATCAATGGGGACCCAACAGTTTTGGTGCATGTTCCACTCATCCAAGTGGTACCCGAAGGCCCACCCCCCATGCTAGGAGATAGTAACCACGTAACATGGACAAAGATCTACAACCACTAACCAAAGGCAGACTCATACTGACTCATACTGATATAACCAAACAAATGAACTAACAAGTACAACTCAATTACAATACAAGTACAAATCAGGTCCAACTCCATTACAATACAAGTACAATACAAGTACAAATCAAGTACAACTCAAACATCACTGACATAGGTCACATTGCTTCTAGACATAATATTAATCAAGTATGTTCATAGAACCATACACATAAAAAAATTAACAACAGTTGTCCTAGATAGAGTATCATCGCATAGTAGTTATGAGATCTCCTCTAGGCATCCTTCATAGGCTTCGATAATTCTGGTGGCCTCAACCAAATCCCGGCCCTCATACTCACTCATGTGACATCAAATACCTCTCGTACTGACAAGATAAATGACTATGCCATTCCAGGCCTTCCCACTCATCCCAAGTCTAAACGAGCCCTTATGTCTATGAGTGAGGATTAAATTATCTTGATTAATGTGGAAGGCATCCTAATCATCTAAGTACATTAATTTAATTAACACTTGATTAACTCACTTCTGAAGGTTACCCGGTTTACCACTTTGGGCTCCAGCCCCTAACAAAAGCCACTCTTCTATTCGACAACACACACCCAAACAATCCACCAAGGGAAATACAAGTGCATACCAACTAGGCATTATAATCCACTCCAACACAATGAGGAAACAAATGATAGAGCTCGCTCCAAATATCTTGGAGGCAACAACATATAGTCCACTCCTTTCATAGGAGGCACAAAACATCCCCCTTCATGGAAACCGGGTAAAACTGAAAAGACACCATGCACTACCCAAGGGAAAACAATTGGATGGAATAAAGATTCAACAGCCCTTATCCTCTAAGTTCTTCTGGAAGACTTATAATTTAGGACTAACACTAAATCCCAAAACCCACAATGCAACTTGATGACATAGCAACAAAAGCATTCAAGTCATTAATCAAATCTAATATTTGGATTTCCTAAATCCATAGTCATTCAATAGGTAACGTTAACAAGGTCAAAGACACACTTACAGGGTTAACTAAAATAATCATATACCCATATTTCTATTTCCATTATAGGAAGTCTTAAACAATTTAATTTTACATCCCTTTATGAAATACAGAGAAACTAGAACATTTAAGGCAATCACGAGAAAATTCCTATTTTTGGATATTCTATATCCATATCACTTTCATATCTCATTCACAATAAATTAATTGCTCTAATTAAAATAAAATAAATTAAAATAGCTATTTGCCTCATCAATATAAACAACTTCTTAATTTAATTTTAAATCGACACAAAGCCATGCAAGTAAACTCTCTCCATTCCCTAACCAAAATCTTACATCTCATTCAATTCCCTATTTAGAACATGCAATCACTTAAATATAATAAAATATCGTTTCTCTACCCATTTATCCATATACACTAATCAATCCATTTTAAATCTTTGTTCAATAATATATTGCATGCATCTTATTAAAATAAAATACGATAATGAATTTACACTTAATATATATATACATGTGCTCCGTAATATATAGACACCAAATATATATATTAATAAATTTATTTATATATATTCTTTAATATTCCAATCACAATGATTAAATTGCTCTATGAGAATAAATAAAACATAATAAATATTCAATTCTTCAATCAAATATTCCTTCTTATATCTTCCATTGCATGCAAGTAATTATTCAATAAAACACATTAAATATACAACTTTATCTATATGCTAAAATGTACAAGTAATCCATAACAAAATTAAATATATTTAAATAATCTCAAATCAATTTCAATGTTTACTTTTTATACCAACATCAATCTATGCAATCAAATCTTTTCAATTTTCTAACCATACTCTATAGCCCTTCAGTTTTCTAAATCAACCATGCAATTTATAAAGATATATTTTTCCTTATCTATCTAACCACGCAATTAGACCTACTATTCAAAAAAAGACTACTTGCAAAACTCAATCACATGCATAAAAACAAAACATCATAAATATTGAATATACTCTTGATAAATGATTACTTATGTACTACTTACACACACACACACAGACACACACACACACACACACATATATATATGTTAATATATTTTATTAAACAAATACATTTTTTAATAAATTATATTAATATTCAATAACTAATTTTCCCATTAATTAATTTATCTAAATATTTAAATACAACTTCAACGTTTTAAAACATTCCTTCTAAGTAATCAAATTATAGACAATATTTATTAGTCATTTCAACCACTAATAAATTTAAAACAATATTAAATATTATTAAATATTCATGATAAATAAATATCACATATTTTATTAAATTAAAACTTATTACTCAAAAACCATCTAAATCAAACGAAGGGCTGCTGATTTTTTTTTTTTACAAATTTAATCACTATTTATGAAATCCTTAAATCCCTAAGACCTGGCGGACGAATCCCGAACCGTTCGTGCATTCCAGTCAAGGTTCTCGGGGTACGAACAGGGCTATAGAGAGAAGAGGCACACAAAACGTAGTTCTCATCCCATATAACATTGGGGTTTCATCGAACAGGAGAGGGAGAGGGGGGCATGGCTGTTCATTCGCCGCTCCCCAAACTCCCATGAAGGCGGTGAAGGGAGGTGTGGAGGGGGTCTCCCTCCACTCAATTGCTCCCATATGGGGGCGGTTGTGTGGAGGTAGATCCTCCCCAACATCCGAACCCCTAACACATAAAGCAGCGAATTAAATTCGCTTTACATTGCGACAAAGGTTGGCTAAACCAAAAAAAAATAGCGAATAAGATTTCGCTTAGCCCCTGAATGGACCTGCCTCACAGAATATTCAAAGCAAGAAAAAAAATACAACGACTTCTAGATCTGCCCAACCATGTAATTTTATTACGCTGTATGGACGGCGAATTCTATAATTTAGAATAAAATTTTCAAACATAAAATATAAATATAAATGTATTATATGATTATACGTATGTATATATATATTTAGCAATATATATGTATATATGTATGTATATATAATATATTTATTTAATCAGAATTTCAACTTCAAGATAAATTGAAGAAATTTTCCTAAAACATTCACTACAGGTAATATTATGCAAATTTTTCAGAGAACATCCAAATTTTTCCAAAAGTTTACAAATTAATTATTTTAATCCATTTTATTGAATTCTTAAACAATAAAGTTAAAAAAAATGATCTGAATTAAAACTCGAAGTTTCTAAAACCCTAAGGTTTCTCCCAGCAAATTTTCACATAGATTTTTCAAAATAAATTTGATTTCCTATAAGGGTTACATTTTCTAAAAACATTCTAAATGTATTTTTCAATCTCTATGTTTGATTCCAATAACAAAACAATAGATTTCCTTAAATGATTTAAATTCAATTGAGGTTTTCACAATTTCCACTCAAGAATTTTCACAAAGCAAAAACTGTAAATTTATTTAATTCTTTTCTTCTAATAACAAATTTCTTTCCTAAAACAAATTTAACAAACAAATCTTTAATTACTACTATTTTAAAAGTAACCAAGAACAATAAAAACACAGGAGAAAACCTGATTCAAGAAGTTACAAGAAAGATGAATTTCTGACGCAAGCCTCCTCCAAAATTTTTCTAAATTTTCTTCAATCCTCCAATGAATCCAACCCAAAACCCAACAAATACATACATACTTTTCTCACATCAAATCTATAATCAAACATTTCTTCAAACCCTTCTCTCTACAAACTTTTCCAAAATTTCTTCTTTGCTGTAGAAAAATGAATTTTCCTAAAGACCTCCCCCAAAATTAAAACATACATTCCTTATAAATCAAAAATACCTAATACAACCCTAATTCACATTACATGCAAATTAGATATTAATTTCAATTTTCGAAAACCCACTTTCAATGCAATTTCAAATAATAAATTAATTTCCGAAGTTGCAACTAATTTCCGAAATAAACATTTAATTACAATTTCTAATTTAATTCCCACAAGTTGAAATTAAATTCCAAAATTAATTTTAATTCTTTTATTTCCTTTCATTTTCTCACATCACATTTAATTAATTAATTTAATTATTTAATAACTAAATTCAACCCCCTTGGATTAAATTTAATTAATTAAATAAATTAAATATAATTAATTAATTTAAATATAAACTTTTATCCACATTGCATAATTTAAATTAAATAACCATCAACATGATTTTAATGCAATTATTCTAAATATCTATTTCCAAATCAAGAATCCTTCAGAATTAAATAACATTAAAGCAAGATAGACAATGACACGACACACACGACTAATGACACACTAAGACTAGGGTGTAAACTTGACACATGTTACGTAGCTACTACCTCCCATTCAACTTAACCGTTGGCTTGACACGCTCGAACCTGTGAAACCAGGTGGAGTCGATGTCATGTACTTGCAATCTTGAAACCAAGTCAACAACATCATACAATATATCCAGCATATAATACACACCGTGAAGAAGAAATTACGGATTCGCAGGGCGCTCGCAAGCGAGTGATGCGAACCCGTCCTCTTCACCCATACACTCATCAAAACTAACACTTCCATCATAATTCCAATAATCTCATAATAACATCTCATGCTAACTCTACAACATCATTAATCCATAATGCATGTGAAACAATAATCAGATAACCACATCCCACAATAATAGTTATCGCTCAATAGTAGTGATCAAAACATCATAACAAAATGTATCCAATATCAAAGTAATTATAACCAAACATAGCATAAAGAGAACCGAACGAGACGCAAAATGGAGGGGTATTACAGGACAACTTTTAAAAGATGGGTATGTTGATAAAGAGTTTCCTATAGATATTTTTTCCCATAAGCTGAAAAGATAACTGTAGGAACATGGACAAATGTAATGTGTACAATAGACTATGTTTATTGTAGTCGAGTGCATGCATGCATATATATAGCAATAAATATATCGAGTCTATCTACCCATGTACAAAAAAAAGAGTTGAATGTATAACTTAGTAAAATATAAACTTATAAAACAAATCTTTTTTATGCTTACAACTATGGTCATATTTTAGGTATAAATTATCACACATATGGTCTTCATATATCCTTTTCCATCTATGCTTGCATTGATCCCAACATGATATTACTGCAAAGCAACATTTTATTAGAGTATATCAAAATATGTCTCTTGTTAGATGTGTATGGAATGACAAAAAACCATTGCAAAATAACTTACAACAACAATAGGAGGCCAAATGTTGTATATTGTTGAGGATAATACTTGTAAAACCCTCCAATTTTCTATCTAACTGAGGTGGATGGTAGGATTTGTCAATAGTCTGCTATCAAAGCAATGCGATAATGGCTCATTTCACAATGAAACCAAAACAATATACATCCTCAAATTGCAACAGTGAATATTTCATTTACTCTTCATGTGCCATTGTGCAATAGCGCTAGGATGCATTAGCCCTCATGCGAGAAAATACATACCATTCTATTTTCGTTGATCGAGGCAACCAAGTCCACCACTGTCAACCCACGTGGTCAACAGACTCCACCGTATTTGTAAATAGGTCCGTCCAACCCATCAAAAATTGCATGGAGGCTTATCATATATTAGAAAAAAATGTAATGTAGACAAGACTATATTTTTTTGAATGTAATATATAGGAAGAGTGAAAGAGTGGAATGCTCAAAAGAGAATTTTGTAAATCAACATTTACCAGCTATTTGAATCAAATAAAATTAATTGAAAAGATAGCAAGAACACATAAGAATATGTGCAAGAAAATCATGAAGGACAAATGACAAAACTCGGGGTATATATGCACAAAAAATAGAAAACAAAACATAGTTGCAGAATTTTAAACTTATTAGTCAAATGCAAGATAATCTTTTGAAAAAATTTCTAGAGTATTTGCATATATAGTTTAATATACTAAAATATCCAAAAACTGTTACTAACTTATAAAAATTTTGACCTCTACTTATTGTTGGTTGGTATCTTTGTGCATCTTTAACACTTAATGTTTTTTGTATGTGCATATGTATCAATTTGTAACAACTGCAACTATTTGCTTAGAATACTGCATGTTAAAATTGGTTGGAAGAGAATTGTATGCAATGTGAACCCTATGTGAAAACCATGAAGACTCATGGGCTTAATAGAATCGACACGCAAGAAAATTAGAAAAGACTGATGGTGAATTTGATGGAGTATTGTATATATCATATAGTGTTCAAATTGCAAAAAAATGATGATTTTAATATATTATTTCTTAGATTTCAATGGTATATTTTATAGAAATAAATTTAGAATAACATAATGCAAATGTGATAAGTTTAGGGGAAATTGGTATCTTGGTAAAGAACTTTGTATAAATAATCAATCGGACAAGCTTAAAAGATAGTTATACACACATGGAGAAATGCAATGGGCAGAGCAGAGTATGTTTTTGGAAGCCAACTGTATGGAAGGATTTGTTTACATATCTATCTATCAAGCAAGAAATATTTGGTGTAAAAGGAAAAAGCACAAAACCCATGCTCATTCTCCTGCCTACCATATTGGCATTATGAAGCCATGTGGTCTTTATCAAAACCCTCAAGCAAGAAAAGTATGAAACTGTAATGCCCTAAAAGTTGCATAAGGGAAAAACCACAACTATTAATTTTTTTTTGTTAAAACTAAGTTACAAAATACTAACATTAACAACCATACATGTGCAGGACACTTACAATGCACATCGGTGAGGTTTCTCATGCAACATCATCACCGTCGTGACACGCGAGAGCAGAGTAAGGGTACAAACCTAATTTGGGTTGGCTCCAACCATAGGGTTTTCTAGACTCTAACTACCATTCAAAATTTGATGCTCACTTTTGCATAAAAGTTAATATCCTTGATAAACCCCCATGGTCTGGGTTCACACATGGGAAAATATATGAATATCATCAACTTGATTTACTATTAATCCTAAGGATTAATTGACCAAACATTATTTAACTCGATAGCCCTATCCCCCTTTAGCCATCTCGACGATATTGATGTCATTCACATTTAACACTTTACCTTGCACTTCAAAATATGAAATTGGATAAAATATTTATAATTTACTTACTAATTATTAATATTCTATTTTTATTTATTTATTATTATTGTTACTTTAATTTTATTAATATAATATTATATTCATATATATACACATTTTAAGAATACATTTAAAGGTTATGAATATAAATAATATCTTATATAAATAAATTATATAGTTTATTTCCTTACAAATACATATTATTAATTTCTCTAATGGAAAGAAAAAGGAATTTAAATAAAGAGATAATATCTTTTAAATAATTCTTAGAATTTACGTGGTCTATGTCCTTAAATAAAATCTTATTTAAAGTAGTAGAATCCTTAGTAAAGGTACGTCGACATATTCCCCTCACTTATTTTAAGGGGGGTGAGTATGGAAATTTATTACGATGACCCTTGAATACAAAGTGTATTCACGTGGTGGTAGGCAATGGGGCCCGCATATGGATTTTCTTTTTTTTTCAATGCCACACACAAGACACTAAACTAGCAAACAAATGTATTCATTTATTTTGATGTTAACTATAACGATGCATGAATATCGGAATACATTATGCATAATATTTAATGCTGATTTATATATTATTTCCAAAGTTGTTAACTCTTGCGTCATAAGCAAATACCCGAGGAGGTGTACCTTTCTTTGCATATGCTATGAATGAAATATAATTTCGAGCAGCCATGATACCAAAGAACCAACGCAGGTCACATGAAGTTAAAGTGTTGAAAAGAGAACGACGTTAAGGGGAAGGAGACGTGTAAACCAAGCAACAGACCGATCAAGGTTCCAAGGCAAGTTTGACTGATCAAAACGATTGGAAGATATATTAGAGAGAGAGTGTTTCACTCCACATATCTCAAGTGACACTAACTAATCAAGATAGGTGGCCTTGAAGAGACAGGTCAATTAATTCTAAACAATCATATAAGACGAACTCCTCCTTTTATTCGTTACAAGTTTCTCGCTGCACATGAAGCAGCCAAAAAAAGCAGCGCATATATCAACTCGATTCTTGGAGTCATTTAAACACAAGACCATCGCAGAGATACGTAGAAAGGACGAAATTACACAACACTTCTTTTAAATGCAAATATTCTAAACTACCAATAATAAACATGAGCACACTGCAGTACAGACATTGTTTATATCCCGATGCTGCGCCCACCAATCGCTCTCTCACTGGCGTGTAAGTTGCCCAGTACTTAGCTCCAAGGTCGTGTGAGGTGACAACTTTACTCAGAGCACACATCAACTATTCCTTATTCATTGCTCAATACCTTGCACCTATTTAGACGCCCAAGCAATCCATTGGTCTGCAATTTCATTTAGAGACGTAACAGTTTTCGATATAGCTCCAGGGAGAGTCATACTAAGGACCTCTAAATTTGACTACCTCTACCACACCAGCTAGAAAATTAAGTTTGTAAAATCAGCCAAACCTACATAAGTATTTGTTTTTAACTCTTTATTTGTTCATTTCATTATTTTCTTTCACAGATCGATTTATTGAATTTAAGTATTGCAGCCAGAGGATCTCAGACTCCCCTATCACCAAATAAGAATTTAGAATGGGGCTACGATGGGCCGATTGGAAATCAATACTCAGCCTTCCACAAGGATCATTCGAAGGGATCTTACCTTTCTTTCAGTCTGTGCATACTCAAGGCAAGCATATTAAATCAATGGGCGCTAATGATTAGACAATGTGCAGTCCCATATCATTATTGTTAAGAGAAGGAAATGGGAGTCAAAACACTACCATGGCAAAGGTATAGACACTGATAAATGTACTGTTATATATTTAGATCAAGTATACTGTATCTCCATATTCTCAGTTACATGATTTGAAATTGGTTGCACATAAAGGTACTCAAAGCAATTCTGTAACCTTATACAAAGCCACCTGAATGCATTTGTCCACTTATATTAGAAACAGTCTTACACAAGTTTTTTTATTGCTCTAGAACTCTCGATCTAACCGAAGGAATGAATACATATTTCATCTTTTTATTTTATTAATTTTGCTGTCTCAAGAGTTTCAAGATTAAAACATTGCTTAGATTACTCAGATTCTGAATTAAAACCTGTAGAATAATGCCTTCAACCTTCCAACTTTCTTGTTACCTATGCATCTTCTACTTGGATAAGAGTGACTACGCCTGTGTATAACCTCCAGACAAAACCTTCATAGTTTCCTGATTGCTTATGTAACAAATATATCTTTTAACACCAGAATAACAAATAAACAATCGTTACTAACCGAATGCTTAATAACTAGCTCCATACATTTCAGGCATATTTTGTTTCACTTAAACACTTGGAAAACTTAGAGGGAAAATGCAAAACGTTATGCCTCTCTGCATTACATAAAAACAGAGATAGGCTTCTTCTATCTAACTATCTGTTCTTTCTTTTAATCCTACATGCAACAAGAAGGGGTCTGGACATTTATTTAACAAGGTAATATTTAAATGTCTTCCACTTACACTACAATTTAAATCAAGACTGTCAACTCAATTTAATTTAGATAAACATCACACAATATCTCATATAAACTTAGTCCTTTCCTACCACAGTTTAACCCAGAAGTTTATTTAATTCTAATGTATATATATTTTTAAGCTAGTGTAAGTTCATACAGAATCAGAATAACAGTTCATAACTTCTATGCTAGGTATAAGACAAATACAACTATTTCATTTCATCAAAGTAAATAGAAGCATCATAATTTTACTTAGAAGGAATACATGGGGTATTTACAATAATGGAGTCTATTTGCGCTTGAGTAACATACATGGCACTTTTTAAATAGAATGATAGTTCTCCTTACGAATACAACTATGCATGTTTGAACTAACATGCACTTTTGGGACATCATGACATTCGTATTATTTCCAACACATTCTTTACTCCACAACAGTTAAGTTACACCTCAAATCTGTGAACTCTTCCAACAGTATCACCTACACATAAAACACATTCGAGAAACAACTTTATTTATGGCCATTGGTGTGCTCACCTCCCAACCTTTGGTTGGAAAACCAACCACCCCCGAGCTAGGAGGCAACTATGGGAACCGGGTACAACAAAACCAAGCAAAACGATACTTACACTCACATGATACACACAATATTATTTTGACACCCACCCAAGGGATTTTCACACAACTTTAGGATTCCATCAAGAATCCAAAGTGGGGAATGGAGGGTGGACTACGCACTCCATATGGGGATTCATAATGATAGCAACAAGAAAAAGTCAATAGCATACTCCCATCATTTCAAATGCAACCCTTCTTTTAATATCTCTTCTTTCTCCAAAACCCATAACACCAAAATCATTTCAACCATTTTACAATTACATATGGGTACTCATACCCTTTTCGAGCCTCTCCTCTCAAGGAGGGATTATATTTCCCCATGGAGGTTCCTACTCCATACCATCCCCAACAAGGGACTCTCTACCCAAATTTTGGGTGAGCCTATCCCTATACAACCCTTTTCCCATCACATTAACCACATTCACCAGCACAAGAAAACAAGCACAAAAATCATTTTGAAATAAACATACAAGCAAAACACAAGGGATAAAATACCAAGCACATTTTTACATACACATATAATCCTTTCGAATCAAACATAAAGAAATAGAGAAAGTGGTGAAATCTACCTCAAAACCAAGCTTAGGGAAAGATGAGTACAGGATCCACACAACTCCACTTCTTCCAAGCTTTTGCTTCAATCTCCTCAACCCCCAAAATTCAACCAAAATCAAGAATGCAAAAAGAATCCCGTAACCCTTGTTTTTGAGTTTATTTTATAGGAACTCAAGTTTGAATTCCTTTGAATAGGGAGCTGACATTTGTCAACCTCCCATTCACTCTCCTAGGCACACTCACCCATGTGTGCTCACACATGTGTGAGATTTTGGGAACCTTTCAAGGCAACTTGGAGAAGTGGGGATGGAAAGAGACTAGTCCCTATCCCATTCCCAAAACCTTATTTTCGTCAAACCTCCTTAAGGCCTCAAAAAGAGTGCCCAATCTTGAGTTTGATCCAATATTTTGAGCTAAAAAGGTACCTAACCCATAGGTACCTGCCCTAGGGACGTTAAACCCATAAAAACACTTAAAAAATATCACTTTCAATCCCCAAAAAGTGCCTAAAAGTTCAAATCCGAGATTTTCCATTTGGATGGACAACTCACCTCCTAGATGGAATGACATGGAAATAAAAATCAATTTAATAAAATTCATACTTTATATTACAAATAAAATACATCACAGAATGAAACTATAGTCCTCGAAATGGAATATAGTTTGGTTTAACTAGTTAAATCACTCAGGGTTCCCAAGGGTCACCTCCTATTTCCATTGGCCATGGAAAGTGTACCTGGACACTCGATGCAAATGTTAATCCATCCATGTAAATCATATTCATATAAAAATCAAACTATTTCATTCAAAACAAGTTTCATAATTTACATAGCATAAAGATCCAATAACATAATTGAAAAATCATTAGCCACCTATCTTATCCCATTTTCATTAGCCATAATTTTCATACTCATACAATTGTAACATGATTGATTCACATCACTTGTTTTATTCATTCACCATTAAGTTTCTAGATTCAAATTAAACAAACTCAATAACCAACATAAAATTAGATCAATCATCATAATCAAATTACTAAGCATGTAGCATAATCAAAATAAAATCATCATATGAACTTAAACATTTAAATATCCTATCATTAATGGTATCAATAGGTATAGACAATAACCAAACTCAAAATAATCCAAGTACTAGATGTAGCATAGGGGTGGGCCTCACAGAAACACCCATGAGTAATTTCATGGAGTCTCATCATATATCACACAATAACAAAGTTGGGTAAATTCTAGTGTTTTCATATATGATCTTTCATATTGTAGTGTTTTTTGCTCAAAGTTGGTGAAAATATGGTGTTTTCATATATGATGTCCGATATGTGAAGAGTGTATTCTTATGAATGTCATATACATAAATTATGAAACAACGAAATGTTGAAAGGAGAAGTGGGAAGATTAATATTTATGGGTGCATATTCACATAGTGAATTTAACATAAATTTTATTGTTGAACATACAAAAGACATTAAATAGCAAGAAAATTATATTTAATGTGCAAGGCTGAAGAGGATGGAAAGCATTGAATAAATAGGGGCAACTTAATGTGGTAGGAAAACTTAGAGTATATAGCCATAGAAAATGGAAAATAGAGCATAGGTGCATAATTTAAAACTAATCAATCAAATACAACACAGTATTCTTGAAAATGTTTCGAGAATAGTTAAATATATATTTTAATAGATTGGAATGATCAAAACATGTCACTGATTTATACAAGTTTTATCCTCTGCTTATTGTTCCTTAGTATCTCTGTGCATCTTTGGCATTATACCAATTTTTCACAGGCTATTACTTGGTATGTTTATGTAAAATTTAACTTAAAATCCTTCAAAGGAGGATGGTATATGGTATAGAGCCAATTTGAAAAGAAATCTTTCAAAACCTTTTTTCGTAATTTGAAATACAAGGCAGGGACAAAAGCATTTCACGGGCATTGGAGCTATTCCAACCGTGCCTCTTCGTTGTGATGTCAAGTAGTGTATTTGTTATTTCTTAGTCTAGAGTATCTCTCAAATGATCTAATGTTGGATCAATGTAGAGTCTTTCAATTTATTTAACAAGAGAGATAGTTGTAAAAGTTAACCCCTGCCTTTCTTTCTTTCCTATGTTTATTGTTGCTCTATCTAATTTTAATCCTTGTTCTTTATGTATTGTGATTTCCCATGACATGGTGAGTGGAATTTATGTCCAATAGAATTGGGTTATAGCTAGGATGGGGATGTTTCTTGGATTTTGTAGGTCCCATGGTGGGCCAATGTAATTTTGGAAACAAAGACCAACATAGTTAGGCAGATCTGGTAGTTTACAACATGCATTGTACACAATAGTTGTAGCAAGACTGAGGGATCCATTGACTAGGTTGACTTGAATCCATTATTTTTTTGTTAGCATCACCTACTCACCAAAACAAAGAAGCAGTTTTGGGAGAAGTTAATCATCATCTCCATAGTCAGATGTCTTTTTTTGTGCTACTTGAGTAGTGCTAATGGCTATGAGAAGGTTTAATTGTTTGATCATTTTTTATTGTGGAATACAATAAGTTATTTGTGGCAAAAAAATGTGTTGTAACACCAAATTATTCTCTTTCATGGGTGAGAGAATTTTATTTGTTTGTTTCTATGTCACCAAAAAGTGTAGCATTGACACTTTTCAGTCATTTGGACCCTTGCCTATGGATTTTGGACCCTTTTTAACCTCTTTTTACCCCTTTTACAAGCCTTTTGCGAAGGTGTTGTAAAAATTTTTCACACTTTCCTAGGCTTTACATCACTAAATCAACCCCTTTCTTATTAGATAATGACCCCTTAATGCATATATAAGTCCTATCTTAGTGTGTTTCATGAGACAATCCCACTAAACAATAATAATCACTTTAATTCCTGACATACAATCAAAAATTCCGAGGTGAACTAGGTCACCACCTTGGGCGACCTAGTCCCATGTGGCTTAAAATTGAAATTTAACTTAAAATTATTTTTAGATTTTGTCTCTTAAACCCTAAGGTTGGCCTGTATGGTGTTATTTCAGGAAAATTAGGGCATACCTTGTATAAATAAGGGTTTTTCCTCTCATTCTAACCCTAATTTAATTCCAACAACATCATTCATCTTCTCAAGCACTCACCTCTCATCCACTATTCTCCTTAAGCAAGCTAGGGTTTCTACATTCTAAGTCATCAAGACATATTGCTGAAGCACTTAAGGGCTGAATCCTCCATTGTTGCAACTCAAGAAAAATTATCATGGCAAGATAAAGTCCATTATTTCATGCTTCATTACATTTCTATCTTCATTTGGTTTAATTACTCAAAAGGGGTTTGACCAAGGCAAACCCATGTACTCTAACAATCAACATTTATTATTTCTCTTTGTGTGTGTTTGCAAATTTAGGTATCTTGGAAGCTTGGAGATCATTCAAGAGTGGATTGAAATCTTGTGGAAGACACCTCCTTGTTGGATAGGGAAAAACATCCAATAAAACACACCTATAGAATGAAAATCAAGGTTTTAGATCTAGACACTTGGAGAAGTAGAAAGTGCAGACCGAAACCTCTAGATGAGACTTTTAGAATTCTCGAAAGGATGAAAGGGACTAGTTCACCATTAGTGGAAACCTAGTCACACCATACATGCATTTTAGGGTTTTTTGTAGATCTAAGCATCCTTTTTGGTAGAAACAAGTTCTAGCAGATTTTCACAAAAAAAGGACTAGGTGACCCAAAATGGTGTAAGTGTCCTTCTTGGCTTCTACATTAGTTTTTCTAGGGTTCCAAATCTTTATGCCATCCCTCTTCAGCCTCTAGGTTCACATCTTCCTTTCCCTTCATTTATGTTACAATTTGTTTATATTTCTTAGTTCATTTGCATATCATACCGTGTTTTCCAGCACCTTACATTTCTTAGGTTTTAATTTATCTATATTCCATTTCCAGCATTTAGGCATCCCACACACATCAATATAAGCCCCTAACCCCTTTTTGAATTTAACCCCTATGCATTTTGGCCTAGTTCTTTCTCCTTTTAGGTGAAAAACCTTAGAAGTGTAAGAAAGTATTAAGGTGTCAAAATCTTCATTGCATTTTGGTGAACCCTACCTTTGAATACCCTTCCCTTTTGGTTTAGAGTCCTTTATTGTCCTAGAATTAGCTTGCATTACATGATTGCATTAGTTAAGTTGCATTCTAGGGTTTTGAAATTTGCATTACCGCAAAGTGCATATAGGTTGCATTTTTGCATATTTAAACATTAAACATCTGTGAAAATTTTGCATTTTCATGTTAGGTCTGCATTACCCTATACAAATACCACCCAAGTCAATCCAAAACATCTAAAAAATCTCAAAAAATTCACCAGGTGGACTAGGTTACCACTCTGGGAGACCTAGTCCCTTTAGGCCTCTGAAATTGTTCTTTATACACCTGAAAACCCTATTTTGATGCTTATGTTTTATGCCATTATCTATTTGTATCACTTGGTTGTCTTTTTGTACCATGCATTTCATTAAAACTAGCTTCAATTAGCTCATTTCATGGATTGTACATTTTCAATTTTGCATTTCCAACATTTTATTTTCAAATCATTGCATAATATAATCAATAAATTCCATTATTTGAAATATGAAAATTGCATTTCATTTTATGCCTTTGCATTGCATTTTAAGTTTACATAGATTTTTTTACATTTTAAATAAGAATTCATGGTACTTGTCGATAACATTAGGTTATTTTCATTTGTTGCATTAGTTCCTAGATCATTTAAATCGGATTCTTTAGAAAATGAAAACAACACTTTAACATCACATGCACCCACTCACAAATTTAGTGATAGCAGGCCCTTTCGTAGTGATGACTTAGACATGTTAGATGAATTCCTTAATGACTCCATATCTTCTAGCTCATCCAATAAAGCTTTGACTGATGAGGATACAAACAATGATAATCATTCAATGGTCATAGTTGTCATTCTCTTGATATCTCTCCCATTGGTGACAAAGGTATCTTGGTGAAAGAAGACACAACCATTGAAGATCATGATGGTATTTCTTGTCTTCCTCATCCTTCATCCCCTTTTTAGCACATTAAACAACAATAAGATGAAAATATCATCCCCTTACCTAGTCTCCCTCACCATAACCATCAAACTTTCCCTTCTTCTAATATCCCTCCTCAATGCCAAGAGGATATGTTGGTGTTAGAAGATACACCTATAACAACTCATGATAAAATTGATCCTCCCTTCCCTAATTCTCCCACCCTTTGGGAGAATCTATTTGACAACCATAGTGGTCCTTCTCTTGATGTTTCCCCCTGTTGTGATGATGCATGTGATGAACCTCTTCCAAGCTCTCATACTAGGGTAGATAGTATGGAAAAAGAGAATGAGACCCTTGACAATAAAATAGAACCCCCTCCTCCTCATCCCACCATTGTTAATCCCATCATTGATCATTCCCCTACTAGCGATCAAGTCATTTTAGCAGAACCAATCCTTGCATGTCAAGAACATGAGGCTTGTAATTCTCCTAAAAACTCTCTTCCTAGAGTGGATATCATGATGCAAGACAAGGATAATATTGACTCTCCTCCCAAAGGGGATGTTAATATTATTCAACCTCAATTGATCTTTTACACACCTTCACATAAACCTAAAACTGAATTCAATCTCTACCCACCTAAGCATAATGTGTTGCAACAATTGAGTCATAATACCATTGCTCATACACATTACACAAGAAACAATCTGCAATCGCAGCAACCAACCTCCACTCCCTTACCTTCATCCCATCCCATCTTACCTGCTGCCCCTCGCTTAAATTCCCTCATTAGGGAGTATGACCTTGTTGATCAACTAAGGAATAATCCAGCTAAAATATGTTTATGGGATCTTATTCAAGCCTCCCCTCACTATCACAACATGATGTATGATGCCTTACAACAAATTCCAATCCGTTATAATGCACAAGAAAATGATATCACAGCTATGATTTAAGGCTTGAATGTTGACATTGTTCTCCACCAAACTGATCTCCCTCCTTTGGATGTGCAAAAAAAAAGCTCAAGATTTCATGATCATATATCAATACAACTACATAGGTATAAATAAAACCCTTGTTGATAACGACTTCATTGTTAATGTGTGTAGTGTGAGTCTCTTGGATAGGTTTCATATTGATAAATCAACCATTCAGCCTACCTCCTTAGATATCATTGGATTTGACATTGTAGGACAAAAGCCTCTTGGTGTGATCACTTTGCCTCTTACAGTCGGAATGGCCACATTAGACACATTGATCCATGTTATGCCACATGGTGTTTCATATAACCTCATTTTGGGCAGGCCATGGATTCATGCAATGAATGGTGTACCTTCCACTCTTCACCGAAAAATGAAGTACATCTACAACAAAAAAGTGTACACACTTGATGTTGATCTTGAGCCTTACAGTGTCTTACAACTTGAGTGAAAAAAATCCAAACCTTTCACCACTTCAACACCCACCTTTTGATCCCACAATACTGGTTTACAATTTTTGGGCAAACTTGACACTGAACTGATTTTTTAAACTAAATCTTCACTTTCGAGCTACTATAGCGACTAAACCGTGGGGAATTTGAAGATGATGAAAAATAGTGATCTGTGACATTTTTTCTATAGATTCTAAATTTTTTTTTTTTCAAAATTTTTGGAATCATATTGTACATCTTTTCCCATCTCCTTCAAAAACTATCTATTTTAAAAAACAACATTTTTAAGGAGTCACACTCACCGTATACAACATAAATTTTTTTGTATGAAGGATAAAATTCTAATTTTTTTGAATTTATATTTGAAACTATGATATCTAGCACTTTCATTTGGTCTCATAGTGTTTTATGAAATATTTTTTCCTTAATCAAGTTTCGAATTCAAACCAATTACAATTGAAACATAGGCAAATTGTATACAGCATTACTTTTTTTGTATGTATCAAAATTAATTTTTATTTTTTTTAATGGATCAAGTACATCAATAGATGGTGTGAACATATTTTTTAAAATTTTATTTTGATAATCTGCTATTTTTTCACATGTGCAAAACAAAGAACTTGATTTTTTCAGTGAAAAACCTATGTTTAATAAAACTTAAAAAACACATACATAATATAACAAAAACATATTAAAATTATATTTATTGGATAGCTCATTCTGAGGAATAACATGATCATTTAAAGTAAATTTTAAATGAATTCATTTGATCCCCCAAAAGGTAAATCAAAAGTGATTTTTTATCAACATTTTGAAAGGTGTAAAGGAGACTTCGTTGTAGGTATGGTTTAAAACTAGCAAGGTTCTATCCAAGGGGATTTGATCTAAGGTGGTTTGATCAGAGCTTGTTCAATTTAAATCCTTAAAATGGAACATTTTAAGGCTTAAATCATTATATTTTCTAAAAATATGTGATTTCAGCAAAAGTCAGAATCTCCAAGAAATTGTAAACTAGCTTAGTGGGATCACCCCCGGAGGTTGAAACAAGTGGAACCCATACAACCAAAGTCCTTAGATGATGATTGGGGTGCCTTGGACTTCACTCTTTCCTTAATGGGAGAATCCAAGATCATACACAATGATTCTAAAAAGGGAAACACAGCCTTGTCAACACAAGACTTGCCCAATCCTTCGCATGCATCCACCTCAACCACATTAGCACCAATGCAAACAAGGAACCCTCACCCAATCTAAAATCATTGAAAAATATTTATGGAAAATGTTATGAACTCATGAAACAACTTTTCTATAGTGGAAAAGGATGTGGTGCTAACAAACAAGGTATTCACAACCCTATTGAGCCTCACATGCAAATAACAAATCATGGTCTTGAATTTTGGCCTTTGATTGAAATCATCAAGCCTTCCTCCAACACCCACACCATCTCAAACCAATACCCTTCTAAACCTACCTTAGAAAGTGATCCTTTGAAAAATACAAAGGAATCTTTTCTTAATGCCAATGTCATCTCCGAACCCACTACTGATTCAAATTTTACGCACTCCTCCAAAGAAGTATAAAAAATCTCACAATCTATAGCACCTTGCGTAAGTATGACATGCTATACTAAGAAAGACACATATATACTACACAATAAATGAACACCTTCTACCTTCGATCAAGAGGGTATCTTGTCAAGACTCCTACAAAATCACTTTATCTCTCTTCCTCCCAGAACTCGGAAGAAATGTTCCACCAAAAATTCCTTTTGTTTAGGTACCACCGAGTTCATGGTCATCACACTAAGGAGTGTAAGGACTTGGGTAGAAAAAATCAGCATCTTAAGGGTTGTGGCGCTCTCCCTTATGTGAGAGCACCTAATTCCTCTAATTGATACTGATTTTCACTTAGCCTTGCATTCCCCTCAATCCTTTCAACTCACTCCTTCCCTACACTAAGTGGAGGTAAGTGGTTCACTAGCCTTTTCCCTCGTATGCCACTTGTTGTTGTCTCTTTTTACATATCGTTAAACTTTGATGAACATATAAGAGAAAGCTTGGGATGTGGACAACATGTCTTAATTTGACTCACACGTGACATACACACTTTCTTCATGATGCAACTTATCGGAAACATATGACTCGACATAGGGCTTTCTGAACAAGCTCTCGTGTACTTTTCCTCTTCTAGTTTAAATCAATTTCTCACAATATGGTGTTTAGAAATTCCTTTAAAGTGGGGGCATACATCACCATTCACATTTCATTGTGCGATTATATTCTTCTTGCAATTCCCTCTCTTGGAAACATTAGGTACAATGTTTCTCAAGATGAGACATTTTCATTTTTCCTCTCTTGCATACAAGATGAGTCCTTGCCTCTCTTGGATACAAGATGACTCAATTTGTACTTTTCCTCTCTTGGAGACATTACACATGATGTTTC
Source organism: Sequoiadendron giganteum (assembly GCA_007115665.2). Classification (NCBI taxonomy): domain Eukaryota; kingdom Viridiplantae; phylum Streptophyta; class Pinopsida; order Cupressales; family Cupressaceae; genus Sequoiadendron; species Sequoiadendron giganteum. Next base: position 533,452,359 of record CM021108.1, read on the forward strand.
TTAAGATGAGACATTGCATGAACTAAGCTAAATCCCTTTGAACAAAATCTTTACAAAAATCATTTTATTTTGTGGCACCTTATCAAAGTTATCAAGAGGTATAACTTTGGTATGGTTTGAGTGGGAAGCCCAACCAACGGCACAAATTTCCCCATAGCCACCTTTTGGTACTTCTCACCTAATGGACAACCAAAAGTCTCATCACCCTAGATTGAGTATGCATCTTCATCTTCTTTTTGGACAAACAACCTAGATCTGATGCACAACTAGCTGGACAAATAGTCGAAGCTTCATCTAACTTTTCACCTTTCCTCCTCTTCATTCTAGTTATTTTAATTACATGATCATGCATCTTTCTTTGGTACAAATCATTCACCCTTGGATGTGTCCTCTTGGATTGATTTATTTTTGACTTAGAATCTTGAATATTGGAGGCTTTACCACCTCCTTCTTCTTTGTCAATCTTCGCCATCTCCATTGGGCCACTATAGTGCAAGTTTGAAGCAAGTTCATCCTCTCACTAAAGTGGGGGCTAAATGTGTCACGAAAAAGTGTAGCCTTGACGCTTTTCACTCACTTGGACCCTTGCCTATGGATTTTGGACCCTTTTTAACCTCTTTTTACCCCTTTTCCAAGCCTTGTGCCAAGGTGTTGTAAACATATTTCACACTTTCCTAGGCTTTTCATCACTAAATCAACCCGTTTCTTATTTTATAATGACCCCTTGATGCACATGTAAGTCCTATCTTAGTGTGTCTCATGAGACAATCTCGACAAAAAATAATAAACACAGTTTAATTCCCAACATCCAATCAAAAATTCCAAGGTGGACTAGGTCACCACCATGGGAAACCTAGTCCCATGTGGCTTAAAATTTAAATTTAACTTAAAATTATTTCAGAATTTTATCTCTTAAACCCTAAGGTTGGCATGTATGGTGTTATTTCAAGAAAAATAGGGCATAGCTTGTATCAATAATGGTTTTTCCTCTCATGCTAACCCTAATTTCATTCTAGCAACATCATTCATCTTCTCAAGCACTCACCTCTCATCCACTATTCTTCTTAAGCAAGCTAGGGTTTCTACATTCTAAGTCATAAAGACATCTTGTTGAAACACTCAAGGGATGAATCCTCCATTGGTGCAACTCAAGAAAAATCATCATGGCAAGGTAAAATCCATTATTTCATGCTTCATTACATTTCTATCTTAGTTTTTCTTAATTACTCAAAAGGGGTTTGACCCAAGCAAACCCCTATACTCTAACAATCAACATTTCTTCTTTCTCTTTGTGTGTGTTTGTAGATTTAGGTATCTTAGAAGCTTGGAGATCATTCAAGAGTGGATTGAAATCTTGTTGAAGATACGTCCTTGTTGGCTAGGGAAAAAAATCCAATAGAAGACACCTTCAGACCAAAAATCAAGGTTTTAGATCCTGACACTTGGAGAAGTAGAAAGTGCAGATCGAGACCTCCAAATTCCACTTTCAGACTTCCCGAAAGGCTTAAAGGGACTAGGTTTCCATTAGTGGTGACCTAGTCCCACCATACATGAATTTTAGGTTTTTCTATAGATCTAAGTACCATTTTGGCAGAAATGGGTTCCGATAGATTTTCACAAAAAAATGAGTAGGTCACCCAAAATGGCGTAAGTGTCCTTCTCGGCTTCTGCATTAGTTTTTCCAAGGGTCCAGATCTTCATTCCATCCCTCTTCAGCCTCTAGGTGCACACCTTCCTTTCCCTTCATTTCTAATATAGTTTGTTTATATTTCTTAGTTCATTTGCATATCATAGTGTGTTTTCTAGCACCTTACATTTCTTAGGTTTTATATTAATCTATTTTCCATTTCCAGCATTTAGGGCATCCCACACACATAAATTTAAACCCCTAACCCCTTTTTTCATGTAACCCCTATGCATTTTGGCCTACTTCTTTCTCCTTTTAGGTAAAAAGCCCTAGAAGTGGAAGAAAGCATTAAGATGCCAAAATCTTCATTACAGTTTCATAAGCTCTTCCTAGTTGTCATGGAGAGTCTCACCATTTCTTATATGGAGAAGAATTTCCCAAAATTTTTTTTGGGAAGGACTATCTCCTTGTTGGAAGAAAATTGTGTCCAATGTTACTAAGTCTGTGAAAGTATGCCATAAGGCTATAGCTGATGAGCGTGAAAAATAAACAGTATCCATGACCAGCGACAACTGGGAAAGATCACCAAAAAGGATGATATAAATACCACCAAATGATTGAATTGGGTTATTGGGGAATACTTGGCACAACTGGTTATCTATTTTGAGTAGCAACTTTGAGCATATAAAACTCATTTCATTTGTCAAAATGTATTGAATATATTTAAATTGTTCTTGGAATATTGTTAATGGTTGGCCTTGCAAAGGATTCATATCCTTTATGGGAATGCAGATGGTTGTATGTATTGTGGAGGCCCATATGTTGTAGGCAACAACACCTATAGGGGCCAATATGAGTAGCAAGATATTGGATCTAATAGTAGAGGCATTTATTTATTATCATATACAATTTATCAAAAAGGATTTACTAGTGCCAGTTGTTCCTTGAATCATCATGCGAAGAGGGCCTTTGGGGGAAGGTTGCATGTGATGGGATTGGATGATTTGAAGAGCTAGTTGTTTTTTTGGTTAAAGCTGATGGGATGATGTATTTATAGGCAATGATTGTATCGTAGCTTTCTCACACTATGCCTTGATCAATGGAATGAACTAAAAAGAAATATTATGAAGTTTTTCAAGCACATGGTTTGTATTCCATGAATGATTCATATCAAAGTCTCACCTACCCAATATTTGGAGCTAATTTATATTAAAGTTAATAGTAGCACCAAGCCAAGAGAAAAATTCCCATTCACATTCATCCATAGAAGGTTGATGGTTCAAATCATCACTATCACTGCCATGTTCTTCAATCGTGGATGCAACTCGAATTTCATTAACATGCCAAGGATGATAACCAACTATTTTAAAAGCTTTCCAATTTTGTATGATGTATTATTTGGCAAGATCTATATCTGCACATATGTTTCAAAAAGGCTTCTATAATAGAAGTTCAGCCCAACAAAATGTATCAAATAGTTTTGTATCTTCAAGGGGAATAGTCTTGAACAAGGGGTGCACAAGAACAATTGAAGGCTAGTGTCTCAATTTCCATTTGTCCTTTTTGCAGTGGTCTGAATTTGTATATAAGTGGACCAAGTCAATTAGGGATACAACACCTAACTCTAGAGACATTTGCATATAACAATGAATATAATTTGTTGGTAGGCCTTCATCAAAATCATATTTATTTATATGGAACCATGCCTTTTTGCATAAATTCAAGCAAACATATTGTTGAATTGAAGTGACAAGGGGAAATTTATGTAAAATATGGCATGTCTCCTATGCAAAGATGTCATAGACTACAATAATATTTATCATGAATTTTTGATATGCAAGTAGTGCTCTATCCTAAACTATATTTATATTTGCAAGTCTTTTCAACATATCAAGGTAATTTTCTTATTTCTTCTAAGATTTAGCTACATATTTGGAGATATAATTTAATACACTTTTCCTAGAAATAACTAGATGGAAGTCAACATTGGCACGCCAAATTGCAAGCATGGGCAGACTATGAATATTTAGGTGATCACAATTTCTTGTTGGCTTGTAGGATTTGTTAGACTCGACATCAAATGTCAATGTAGAGGTAATTTGTTGCTGCCAAGGTGCTTTATAGCAGCATTATAATTTCTCTCCTTTTATCCTTAAATAAATATATTTAGAGAATTTTGTGTGCCTTTGAGCTATATTTAGAAACTCTTCATAATCTATGATTGGATCACTAGAAATAATCTGGGTCATGGAAAGTAAGCACAAATTTTCTTCAAAATAGTGATACATTTTGAGCAATGTTTGTGCAAGGAAATGTGGATTCCAAGCTGAAACATATCTATCAAAAAATTTCCTTGCCATGGTAACTTCATGGTGATTGGACCAATCAAGAGTGTCCATGTTCAAAGCTTCTAGAAGCCATAAAAAACCATGCACATGTGAAGAGCCATGATGTTTTCATTCATATCTATACCAATAATCTTTTGTGTGCAAAATATTTTCAATCACCTCTTTATAGAAAATTGAGAATGTATGATGCAAATATAAAGATGTTTTATGTGGATTTTGAATAACACTATCTATCAGGGTATTTGTTGAAGGCTCCATCACCAAACGAGCCAAAAAAGAGAAAATATTTTGTAGATCAGACCGTTTTGTGTCTGCACAACTCAAAGTGAAAAAAAGGGTAGGTATCCCAAGTTGTTCAATCACTGGAGATAGATAGGATCAGAAAGAGTTCCAAAAAGAGCGAGTCCCACACAACGATGCACCAAAACACATCAATTTCCCTACTATTTGGTCACCAAAAGCAACTTGAAGTCCTTCACGCAATGTACACAAAGACTTTGGGATTTTATCTTCCAAATCCACTTAGATGAATATAGAAATCGTTTTTTGACTGCGATGTCTCATTATCAAGCTTTAGAGGAAATACCTAAACCTGACATGTTTGGCAAATCCGTGGTCAAAATATCTCATTAAGTGGAGGGAATATTCATGCAACTAAATTTGAATATTCCCTGGTTAGAGGGGAAGTGTTGCTCTAGTGAGGAACAATGTTGAAAAAGTCATTGTAAATAAGCATTCAATGTTGTATTAATTAACAAGAGAAGAGGTAATTTTAGGCTAGGACAAGATATTCTACTCCTTTTTTTCAATTCTTAATACTTATTTGATTGCTTGGAGCTCTTGTGTAGAATTTGGAAAGAAAGGGATAAATTATGAAAAAATTGAAGAGTCATTTTCATGGTCAGTAACATTTGTTGAGCTGGTTCATGACATCAACTCTTTATTAGAAAATTTCTCTATTGTATGTAAGAAATTGGAGACATCAACAGTAATATCAAGTAACATATTAAGAGCGTCAACATCAATCTCAACATCATTGTAGTATTTTTCATATTGAATTTTATATTTCAATGCATCCATGGAATGATCTTTATTAACATAGCAGTCATAGTTTCCACCTTGAATGGTGGTCTGTTGTATGATCACAACCTCAAGGTCTTGTAATCGATGTGACAAAAGTTTTACAATGATCAAGATATCTTGAGGAAAGCTTATCATGTGACGAATATATTTAAACTACCCTCCTCTAGTGTGGGACACTTGTAAAATTGGAGCCACCCTAGCAATAAGCATTTCTTCAACTTGTGTCAACTTTTTTAGCAAGAATGGTTGTGTGCCTAGGTCTATGCCATTTATAGAGTTGAAATGGTGGGATACTTTTTCAGAATAACATCTAGCACACATGGTTGTTGAACTGGATACACGGGTGTGCATCCCAATGTAGCTTTCTTTGCATATATGACAAACAACAAGGTTCGACAATGCATCTATGTGGTGCTGAAACCATTTCACCAAAGGAAGGTAGCAATCATTTAAAAATTATTTGAGGTGTTGTTGATGCAATGGTATAGTGAGTGGATTGAGTTGAGATTGTATATTGAACATATCTTGTGACATTGATATTGGTATGTTTTTGTCCCAACTACCATGCACACTTTGGTAGCCTGGGAAAAGAAGACAATCCAGGGAAAAAAGAGTGGGTTTTACCATTGCCAATGGGGGTTGCAAAGGAAGATTGACAACAAGAAGAGTTGTAAGTGTGCTTGTTGCAGTTAGCCTTTGTTGCAAGTATTTTGTATGATGCTTTGCACAAATTTTGTTTTTATGCTGGCTATAGTACAAATGGTTATGTTACTATTTTTTAGACTTTTTCAATTCAACAATTGATTGGACTATTGAACTTGAATGTATTTAGATGACCTAGGAATATACATACAAGCTCAACTAGATTCACATTTATGAATATACATGTATAATCATAGATATATTTAAAGTAGTAATTAAATACAAACATATCACAAAATATATGTGTATCCATGTGTATATAAATGTATATCTATGGATGATCACAAGAGGAATAACATGGTTTGAACATTGGAATATATAAAAAAATATATACAAGTATTCTACAGATTCCTATGTTAACCATTTTCACTATTTCACTATTGTTATATGTCACATTTAGAAGAATATAATATTGGATGCATGCAACTAGTCCAAAGTTGTGCAGATATGTTGCACTTTACATATTTTTTGTGCCTATATACCCTAAGTTTTCCTTACCCATCAAATTATCTCTGGCCTATTATTCAGAGTTTCCCACCAGGATTTTTGTTAGCCTAGGCATGCAAAACATTCCTCATCACCAAAAATGAATATGTCTGGAAGGTCAGCGATGAGTTTCCTAGGGTTGTTCACCACGATGGTCCATGGAGGTGGAGTTTGTTGAGCACATGGGATGGCGATGTTGGAGGGCTAGGCTACTTGGATAGGCATAAGAAAAGTGGAAAATTCTTGCTTACATTGTTGCACGATGGCAATGAACACAATACGAGGACGTATACCATTTATAGAATTTCACTATTTATCTATAATATTTAGTAGAAAATAATGGGTATGTGCAGGATCATCATGGAAAAAATAGGCCCTTAAATGGCAAAAAATTCAAAAAAATCAAAGTTAGGCAACTTGACATAAAAATTTGAATAAGTTATCTATATTATTTCAAGAATATGTAAGAATAGAATCTATAGAAAATTGAATTTAGTGTCTAAACAACTAGGTTTAAAAAAAAAAAAATCTATTTGGTGAAAATTTCAATGCAGTAGTACTTAAATTTCAGGGAAAAAATAAGAAGTAGGTGTCTGTCTGACCACCCTAACCACAATAAAATGATAATATTTTCGTATAATATTTTAGATATAAGTAGAGGACTCATGTCTCGATGTGATGCATATTTTTTTGTAATTATTTTCCAAGTAAATAATTAATTATAAATTTTTTATTACAAATTTAAAAAAATATAAAAACTCGTATGTCTGACCACCTTAACTTGTTAAAAAATTCATGAAATTCAATTTTTTTTTAATCCTATCATATGTGAAGCATAGAATGTGATGCATATTTTTGATTCAAAAAATATGATACTGTTTGAAAGTTATAGATGTTTTTCAATCAGCCTATCAATCAGGACTTTATTGGTAATTCAAATAGAAAATGAATAATAATTACTTATTAAATTCAAAGTAAAACATAATTTATATTGGTGGAAAGCTGAGAATCTCCTTTAAAAACCCTGTTCATTTCATCAATTTTGGGTAATAAAAAAGTCGTCAGACACATACCCATCATATTGCCACTTTTTGGCCCATCATGATCTGCACATACCCTAATGTAGCTTGAATTTTGAATTGACAAGACAACTGTTATGTACATTGCTTATCTTGTATCAATACTTATTAATAGGAGAAATTACATGTATATATATGCATAGGGTCAGTATGAAAGTATAAATATATTAAAAAAAATTACTTTAGTAGCAGTAAAAGTATGCTTAGTTTTGCATTTTGTGTGGATGGGACATGTTATCTACTTTTCGTTAACAGTGTATTTTTTTGAATGCTATACTACATGAACATACACATACAATTTCCCCTACATATGTATTATTTTTTAAATTCACATTAACATAGGAGAAATTGCATATATATATGTAGAGGGTTAGTATGAAAACATAAAGGTATTGAAGATCAAATTAGTGTTGTAACTATAAAAGTATGTTCAGTTTTGGATTTTGTGTGAATATAACATGTTATATATGTTCTTTGTGAATAATGTGTTTACAAATTATCATAGTTCACCTCTTCCATTCTACATATTTTAAATTTCTATTTAATGTGGGTTTTTGATCATCTGTCATTTTCTTGTGATTCTTAAGTGCTTTTCTAATAGCTCTTTTACAATTTACCAATTTTTTTTATAATATTTAGCACCAAATAATGTAGCTCGAATTAGGTACAGCATTGAAGTTATCCATTTTCTTTGCATCCTTCTCAACTTTAGACATGGAAGACAATTTTTTTATTGCTTGTTGGGTTCTCTATTCTTAGGAATACAATTTGTATTAAATTCAGCATGCAAATATTCACACAACAATGTTAATCTATAGGATTACATTTCAAAATTTTGGTTGGTTTGTTGTTTGTGCATATGCCATCCAAACACATGCAGTATTCTAAATATACAGTTACAGCTACTAAAAATTGATGCATATGCAAGTAAAATCAAAGGTGGCACACACATCTTGTTTGTGTATATATATACATATATATATACATATACATATATATACATATATACATATACATATATATATATATATACATACATATATATACATATATATACATACATTCATACATACACACACACACAAACACAGGGTGTAACCGTTACATAAATAATAGAAATTCACTATTTCATTGTAATTACTAGCATAATATGAAGGGTACTATTGAATAGTTTCCTTTAATTATGATCATGTGCTTCAAAGCTCTTATCATAGTTTTGTGCACTCCATATATATGCATATATACATATACATACATATATATATATACATATATACATATATACATATATATATATACATACACACACACACACAAACACATGATCCAACCGTTGCATATATAAACTAATACATTCACTATTTCATTGTAATTACCAACATAATAGGAAGGATACTATTGAAGGGTTTCCTTAAATTATGATCATGTGCTTTAAAGTTCTTACCATAGTTTTGTGCACTATTTTGGGTATTTTTCAATGTATTGATTTTCAATAGACACATTGTACTAACACAGTCCAAACAATTTTTCAACTTTTCTATGAACATGTTGCACATACTACATTAGAAAATGATTTGATATTAACATCTAAATCCTACACCGTTGAATACTATAGTTCAATTCTATTGGGTTGTTTCTGAGTATTTTTGGGTCTTATCAACATAACACCAAAGATGTGCAAATATGACAATTGATTGTTTGAAATAGTGCTATGCACTATTTTTGGTATTTTTCAATGTTTTCAGTTATGATAAACAAATTGTAGTGGTAGAGTGTAGACAATTTTATAGCTTTTCTATGAACATTTTCCACATACTGCAATATTACATGTTTTCATATTAACATCTTATTGCAATGTTGTAGAATGCTATGAATTCAAATTTGGTTGTTTCTTTGCAGCCTACAAAGACAAGTTCAATCGAGGAAAATGTACTTGATCACACCAAATGGATAAAAGGAGTAAAGAAAACAAAGTTTACAAAGGGATGTTTTTATTTGTTGGAAAAGATCAATGTGTATCTACTTCTATGTATTTATATGCTTTACCATGGCCAGCCATGTGTGTATACACATAAAATATAAGAAAAATAGAAACATAAACAAGAAAGGGTATGTTCTATGCATTTATGTATTTGAGAATCACAAAATTAAAGGAACTGACAAGTAATGTTCAAGCTGAATACAAAAGATGAAGAAAATAATAACAAAAAATTTGCAACAAGTATAAGAAAAAGGAAATATAAACTTATGGAATTAGGATTTGAAGGTTGGCGATTGGTACCCTCAGAGCTAGACTCCACAACGGAACTTGTGGGAGATGTAAAAAAACCAATCTTGGGGGGCTCTAGAGACCCATCCACAAAGCATGATTATGTAGACATAGTTGTGGAAACTTTTACATGGATAAAATGATGCAATTTGAGTTGAATGATTGAGAGCTCTATTTCACAATAAAAATAAGAGATTAATGTATTACAACGTCCAATGGCAATTGGTAGATAACTTAGAAATATCGATAATCTGTTAACCATTTTATGAATTTGATTAAATGAAAATGGGTATAACCATTCCAATTTTAATATTGTCGAAACAATAGGAGATACAACAACAAGTTCATACAAATGATAAATGCAAATGTATATATCCCTATATGTATCTTTTTATCTTTTAGGTTGCTTATATATGTATGCATGCAATTTTTACTATATTTCTACATATACCTATATGTAGATATTAGTATATGTTGGTATCTAGTTCCTTCATCCTTTCTTATCCAAACAATAAGATATACAAAAATAAGAATAAAAATGAATAAGTAGATATATGCATTGAATTTCCCCTTTGTCTGCACATTTAAAAAACACACATATAACCAGATATATATCCATATGTACACATGTATATATCTATTTATATATACACTACTATACCTAAATAGATGTGTATACTATATTTATTCGTATCTATGTATTCATTGACATGCCTATATATGCAACAAGGGGCTCTTGGCCACCTTCGAACACAAAAGCAAAATGGTAAATGGTTGCTCATGGTGTTGGAAAATGGAAATGAAGATAGCGGGAGCAAGAAAATGCAATATTTAATGTTTCCAGCCTCAAAAAATTATATTGTTGATGGCTTGAACTATAGTTTTGTGCACTATTTTTGGTGTTTTTTAATGTATTTAGTTTTGATAGGCACATTGCACTGGAAAAGTGCAAACAATTTTATAGCTTTGTTATGAACATTTTACACATGCTGCACCATTAAATGCTTTGTTATTAACAACATCTCAATGCTATATCATTGAATGTTATGTCTATATTGTAGCGATTTTCTCAGAAGCTAAATAGTACTTATATATGTTATTTTTAACTCTTTTTAAATCAAAGTCTACATAAATATAAATGAAGATAGCATACACATCTATTTATATATACATGTGTATACATAAATTGATGTTACATTGTCAAATGAGCCATAGTGGTCTTGGTCTATATATATGGATATATATTTCTACCTATATGTATATTTTTAAATATGAAATGGGGAATTCAATACAATTTCCCTTTTCTCAATACTATTTAGTAGCATATAAGTGTTATTCTAACACCTCTTATACAATTTCTCTATTTGTCTTCAATATTTTTTACCAAAGAACATAACTTGAATCTTGTATCAATATGCTTCATGATATTCTTTTTTCTTCTCATCTTTTTGAAGCTCCTTGCAACAAACTGCCCAAGGTTGTTTATGAAAGCAATGGAGCTTGTTAATTATGTGGGTTGGTGGTGGTGGATTTGGTTGCCTCAATATGCGGAAGCAGAATGGTTCCACAAAGAAAACTATTCACTATGTAATAGTTGACAATCTATGTAACAACTAGCTTGTCAATTCGATGACCAATTTTACTAAAATATGGAGAATAGAAGAGGGAAACTACGATAATGAATAGTTTCCTTTGTGAAACTAGAAATTTAAAGAATATCATAAAACATATTGATATGACATAAAAAATCTATGTAATAGTTGGCTTGTCAATTCAAAATTCAAGCTACATTATTTGGCACTAAATATTGTAGACAAAATAAAGAAATTGTAAAAGACCTATTAGAAAAAAACTTAATAATCACAAGTAAATGGCATATGATAAGAAACCCACATTAAACATATTGATACAAGACAAGTAGTCTATATAAGAGTTCACTTGTCAATTCAAAATTTGAGCTATGTTCTTTGGCAGCAAACCCACATTAAATATAACTTGTAAAGCCAATGGGTAGAAATAACCTATGTAAAATGGGTATAATTCCATAAAATTAATTGAAAATTTGAGCTACATTACTTGGCACTAAATATTACAGACAAATAGATAAATTGTAAAAGAGCTATTAGAATAACACTTAACAACCACTAGACTAATTTTATCTTGAATATCTTTATGCTTTCATACTAACCCTCTACATATATATATGCAACTACTACTATGTTAATCTACACATTCTCCTATGTTAATGGGTATAACGCCAAAGATTCTCAAAGATAACTATAAACAATAAATGAAGGGCGAAAAAATTACTAACCCTAACGATATTTTTTGATGAAAGAAAGAAGATTTAACTACAATTTCTTCTATGGTAATGGGTATAACACAAAATATCCACAAAGATAACTACAAAAAATAAATGAAGGGTGAAAAAATTACTAATCCTAGGGTATGTGCAAGATCATCATGGAAAAAATAGGCCCTTAAGTGGTGATGAAAATTCAAAAAATCAGAGTTAGGCAACCTGACATAAAAATTTGAATAAGTTATCTATATTATTTCAAAAATATGTGAGAATAGAATCTATAGAAAATTAAATGTAGTTTCTAAACTACTAGGTTTTTTTTTTTAAACAAAATCTATTTGGTGAAAATTTGAAATTTTAATGCAATAGTACTTAAATTTTAAGGAAAAAATAAGTAGGTGTCTATCTAACCACCCTAACCACAGTAAAATGATGAAAAAAATTTATAATATTTTAGATATAAGTAGAGGACTCATGTCTCGATGTGATGCATGTTTTTTGTAATTTTTTTCCAAGTAAATAATTAATTATGATTTTTTTATTACAACTTTTAAAAAATATAAAAACTCGTATCTTTGACCACCTTAGCTTGGTCAAAACTTCATGAAATTCATTTTTTTTAAATCCTATAGTATGCGAAGCATAGAATGTGATGCATGTTTTGGATTCAAAAAATTTGATACCATTTGAAAGCTATATCAATGTTTTTCAATCAGCCTATCAATCAAGACTTTAGTCGTAATTCAAATAGAAAATGAATAATAATTATTTATTAAGTTCAAATTAAAGCATAATTTATATTGGTGGAAAGTTGAGAATCTCCTTTTAAAACTCTTTTCATTTCATCAATTTTGGGTTAAAAAAAAAGTTGCCAGCCACATGGGCCATCATATCACTTACATATCACAACTTATGGCCCATCATGATCCTGCACATATCCCCTTACCATATTTTTTGATGAAAGAAATAACATTTAACTGCAATTTTCCATCGATACAGAGCCATAATCTCTTTGAAGTCTCAAAAATGGGTATAATGCCAAAGATACAAACATATAACAAGAAGAAATGGACAATAAATTAATTGTTTATGCAAAATACCCTTGTAAAATGACTTATATATTCTAGAGAACAATAGTTTAAAAACCCTCCAATCTATTATAAAAGGGAACCGAAGGAAAAAAAAATTAGAATAGTTTGCTATCTAACCAACACCACAATGACTCTTTCAACAATGCAACTTAATCAATGCAATATTCAATGTTGCAATGTGGGAAAGTATACTCTGAAATGTGCAACAAAAAACTCAGTGGAAGTTTCAAACATATAGCCTATCGGCTAAAAATATGTATATTGTAAAATCTATATTTATTAAACATATAAAAATTGGGTTGGTAAGATAAATCATAAATGAACCTATAACATTGGGCTAATGGTTAGGTCATAATGCCAAGTCTAGAAAACCTACTCATTCAACCAAGGAAAATTATAATATGACATGTGTTAAACCACTATATTCATTGTCTCGAAAGAAATGGACGGACGAGAGAAGACGTAAGAATAAATATCTGCCTGAAAATAGGCTTTACAGAAAATGACAAATGTTGGCATGAAAATCTAACATAAATTGAACACATTCAATTTTTTAAAGCATGTGTGGAGGTTTAACTAAATCCTATATGTTTTGGATAAGATAAGAAAGGAAGGGCCCTAAACTCATACAAAGAAAACATAGGGAATTGAACAACTTGACAAAATAGACTAGCCAAACATAGCTATTGAGAAATATTTCCTCAAATGTACTGGTGTTTGGACCTTTACATTGTCAGTATCATAGTTGAATATCATCGGGATAGAGTCACCAGTCTCATTGAAATCCCCATGGACTATGTTCTAAGAGTGTTTAGGTTGTGTATTATTAGTGAAGTTGTATCGATGGGACATGTTGAAGTTGGTGATACTTTGAAGTCATTCCCTTCAATCTACCAATATGTTTTATGGAAAATTGTGTTAGTGTGATAAGGTGGTGTCAAAGGTTGTCGTCACAGAGTCTCCCTAATTCCCTGATAGACTATATGAGTTTCATTGTTGGTGTGATTGATAGTCTTTACCAAGACATGGATAATAGTCCTTTCATCATGTTGATGGTGCTCGATGGATGACTCAAATCAAGAGGATCCAATGGTTCCTACTATCTTGTGGTGCCTTGGTGGGACCCAGTCTATACCTTAGCAGGGATGTACAGATTGGTTCGACTGTGGGGACCATGGTAAAAAATATTGATATTTCAGTGTGACCTTTCTATATCATTGGAATGTGTTATGATGTTCCCTCGACATCGCAATGTGTTTGATCAACGGTTGTGGTTATAAGGATCCAACAGTGTCGGTTGGCCTATGGATTTTATGGGGGGCTAGGGTAGATGCTGAGGGAAAGTGGGGATTGGATGAGAACAAAAAAATCCAAGGAGGGCTCTTATATAGGTGACAATGAGAATTTAGAGAGATGTGTTTTCAAGTTTCGTCGATATTTTGATACACTTCAATAGTGGGAGAAGGTATGATAGTTATGGTTGTCAGCTCGGTAGGGAGATGTAATGATTGGCTTCCTAGAATGATTGAAGATTGTAATAAAATTCCATAATGCATTGGGAGACAAAGTTGAGAGTGAATCAAAGAAGGGCTATTTTGTCAAACTATCTCTATATGGAACAATATGTAAATATTTTGTAAAGGCTTCGAGCTTGTAATTGCATCTATATCTTTATTTTTTTGTTGAATAATACAATGATGATTTGGGATTTTGGAGTGTGGGGTTTTTTACCTAAAAGAGTTTTCCCCATGTAAATATGTGTGTTTATATTTTATGTTCCATCTTTCATTTTTGTTGATTCTTCTTATTGAATTTGTTTAATGCATGTTGTTGAAAGTAGTTAAAGCTGCAATAACTTTCCTTTAAGGGTTAATGTTGGAAATGAACTATTTTTTATTCCGTTTTATGACATAGTAGTACGTGTTTTTGAGGCAATTTGAAGAAATGAGCATTACTAAAGGAACTACTGATCTCAGATGATCTTTTTGAAATAAATAAACTTCCCACAAATGATATCAGAGCCATCTTCTAGGGTTTTCTGATTCTTAGTGTTTTTGGTTATGGGTATTCCTTCTATGATGATATTTTAATTTAGCAAACTTTAGGAAATATGAAGGAATCAATCGATGATTGATTCTTTGGTGAGTGAAAGTCATTTACTATTTTATTTTAGTTTCAGGAGACAACATGTAGCTTGAAGGATGGTGAAGACGAAGAAAATGGAGCTAGTCATATTGAACTAATGTGATTTGAAGTTCAAAGTTGACAACAATATAGTCCTAATGCATGGGGTGGAATATTTTTCTTTGTCGTTGTGTTGCAGAAAAGATTTCATATTGGGTGTCTGTGTGAGAGGCTCCCTGATGATATGGAGAAGCTTGGGTTGTTTATTCAGATTTGAAGTAATGCACTTATGTTAGGTGTTTTTTCCTAGCATTGGAAGACATTGTTTTTGTTACCCTAATTACTTGTAGGCTATGGATTTGATCTTTGGATGGTCTAGAAGCTTTTGTAATAGTCCATCTCTCTAAGATGCATATGCATGTTGGTAGTCATGGAGTTGGTCCATAATGGTCCTAGATTTTTTGAACTTCCTTTTCCTTTTATGGTTGTTTTGTACTTACATGGCCAACATTCATGTTCATTGAATCTGAGGCTTTTATAGATTTTCCTTAAAAGTCTATGGTTATGCTCATCTATGATAATCTAGATTATTCTAGTTTAATTGATATGTTATTTTTTATTTTATAATTTTGAATCATCTAGTTGTGAAATGGGTGTGGATGTGCATGGGTGTTTTCAAACATGGTGGTTTTTCATGTTTTACATGGTCAAGAAAAAAAACTTATGGTTTTGTGGAGCTGCAATTAAGCTATTTTTCTAGACCCTAGATTTTGGGGTGTCGTTGGATGAGATAGTTAAAGTTTTGCATACATGCTTCGTGCATGGTGTCAGAAGGTGAGATGATTTCTTTGTGTGAAAGTGTTGGTACATGATTAGTCACTGAACATTCTTGTGGTGATGCTTGTCGAATTCCTTGACTATGGTACTCTAGTTGTGGACCTATTTGGTGAACTAGATTAGTATATGATCTAGTGCTTGAGTCATGTTTTCTACATGGTTATTCTCTCTGAGATCTAAATTTTAAAGTTTCTAGTGCGATAATGGGTTTGCAAGATATATTGATTAGATCTATGGGTTGTACAAGATGTGGGTTTTCTTTACCTACATTTTTTTTGTGGGATAACTCAAAATTGTGTTGTCTATATCCACAAGGTTCGTTCAATGTTGATGTAGACTTGTTAGTTTTCCTTGTCTATGGTCACTTGTGCATTGTTGTGGTTTCTTTGAGATGAGAGGATGAATGATACAAGATTATCTAGATAGTTAGTTATGGGGGTTGGTAGCATGTGTATCACGATGCCATGAATAGCTTGGTATAAGATTTTAACAGTGATGGTATTTTTGCTTGGTCTGGAGATCTTGGTTCCACATGGTAGTTTTTGTTAGATGGACATGTTGGTGTGTGAACTTGGAGGATTATTATATTAAGATAATTTTGGTCATGATGCTTAGAGAGCTTGAATGTCATGGTTCAGTGGGAGATTTATTAGTGACTGTGAGTGAATTATCTTCTTTAGTGTTGTAGATGTTACTAGGAGCAACTCTTAGATCCTATTTCTATAGAAGGATTCTTTTGCATTTGCATGGACACTATTTGGATATGGTTCATCATCATGATATTGAAGATATGTAACATCTTGGAGCCATGTAAGACTCTTGGAGTTTTTGGTTGAGATGTTAGTGGTGCTCTGACATGTGATGTTTGTTTAGATTATGTTGCTATTATTTCATGATATACTCTCAATTCTAGATTAGAGTTTTGGCATGATAATTTTCTCATGAGACCATGGTATGTTCACTTGGAGCATGGGATATCCTAAGGGGGGTAGTAAGATCATGATGTCATGATATGTTCTGGATTTAGATGTTTGGAGCTTTGACAATGGTCTAGTGATTCTCTTTGTTTGGGTGCATTAGTCATATGCCATGAGAACTTCTTGATAGTGCAGTGATGCATTTGGAATTTAGTATGAGATGATTGTTTGCAGGTGATCATGAATACTTAGAGAATAAGGTGAGTTCATATTTCTCTTGAAATGAGAAAAGTGTTGTTGATATGGGTACTCTTGATGAGATATAAACAAAACATCTAAGAAGCCTACATCTTGGTTGGATATGAGTGCAACAAAGACCTATGAGGAGATTATTCTTCGAGTGAGTCATGATGACTTGCATAGCTTGGAGGAGTATTCTCATTCCCCACTCTTGGTCTACTCAGTGGCTTGTCACTTGAGAGGTAATGCCCATTGTTACACTCAAGTACGTTATGCTTTCTTTCATTCATATGGATCTTAAGTTTTTAATAGATGGTTTTGGAGGATTCATTGTGAGAGATGGATAGCATGGTTATCTCCTTGGGTTCATATTTTTCATTTATGATGATATAGGGGATTGTAGTGGCTTGAATTCTTGAGATGGGAAATTGAGTATTTTGATCTTCTCTGAGAAGCTTACATCCTTGTAGATATATGATGCATATGTTAATTTTGACCTCTTGAGGTTAAATGGTACCATTGGATTTTGTTATGGATTTTAAATTGGGGTTGTGAAGGAGATATTACTTCACATAGTTGGTAGTTAGATGTGTATGTAGAAGGGCATGCTACAGGTTTGTGATTTGTAGATTTTTCCTCTTTAGTCTAGTTTTTCTTCTTGTATGTTCAAGTTCATATGACTTTAAATATGAGATTTCTATGTGGAGCTATGATAATCACTCTTTTGTGGTCATGTTTTTTCACTTGAGTGATGACATGGAGGTTCTTGTATCTCTTTATTTTTTAAGATATGTAGGACATGGGAGAGCTCTTGGAAGATTGTTGAGAGAAATGTTTTCTTCCAGCAATTAGTTACAAGATCTGTAGATCATTGTGGGTGGTCCTAGGTACTACATGGCTACACTTTCTATGTGTTGTTATTGGTAGACTTGTTATGCCTTTCATCTTTTTAGATTTGACATTACCCATGTAGTGGGAGTTTGTAGATGTGTTTTGTATTCTTCGACTAGTTGTAACATGGAGCTTGTATTTGCAATTGATGCATTGGATATGTAGGTGGCATGAGTTTTCTGATGTGGATACCTTTGAGGTATGGGTGACTGGATGGATTAGCACTTGTTGTGGGTGCTATTTTTAGTTGCATGGGTTTTTTCAGTTGGATGGGAGTAGTCAGTTTCCTGGTTTTTGTTCTAGCTGATGTTTTATCTTGTTTTTTGGAGGATGTCTTCATACTTGTGTTCATGTTGGGGGATTTGAAGTTGATGTTGTGATGATTATGTATATCTTCTGCGCATAGTGAATTTGTGTTAGTATTCTATATCCTTTTCTTTCAGTTGGACCTCTTGTAGGTGTCTTATATTAGATTGATGCAAATACACCATGGCTCATTCATTTCCTTTGGTGGATGGTTGGAACCATTTCCTAAGATGGTGGATATCTTAAATGTTGATATAGTGACCTCAAGAATTAATGTGTAGGTATTTCATTATTTTTCAAGTGGGAGAATGTTGAGAAATAATTCCTCAAATGTTACTGGTGTTCAAGCCTTTTCATTGTCGATTTGACAGTTGAATATTTCCATAATAGGGTCACCAATCTTGTCAAAATCTCAATGGACTATTTCTTAAGAATATTTGGGTTGTGCATTGGTAGTGAAGCTGTATTGATGGGATAATATGAAGTTAGCAAGACTTTGAAGTTAGTCCATTATATCTCTCATTATTTTGTATGGACAACTATGTCAGAGTGATAAGGTGGTATCGAAGGCAGTTGTCACGGAGTCTCCACGATGCCCTAATAGACCATCTGAGTTTGATCATTGGTGTGAGTGATCATATTTTTTAAGACATGGATAATAGTCATTTTGACATGGTGATGGTTCTCTATGGATGGATAAAATCAAGAGGATTCAATGGTGCTCGCTACTTCATGGTGTCATGGTGGGACCCAGTCTATACCTTAGCAAGGGTGCGGGGATTGGTTCGATAGTGGTGACATGGATGTCATGTTGGAAGTGGGGATGACAATAACAAATATAGATATTTTTGTTTGACCTTTATATATCATTGTAAGGTGTTATGATGTTCCCGAACACAACAATATGTTTGATCGACAGTTGTGGTTATAAGGATCCAACGATGCTTGCTAGCCCATTCTTTTTGTGGGGGGTCTCGGGTAGACCCTGAGGGAAAGAAGGGATTGGATTAGGCTAAATAAATCCAAGTAGGATTAATATCTAGGTGATAATTATAATTTAGAGAGATGTGTTTTGAAGTCTTTTCGACATTCTGGTACACTTCAATAGTGGGAGAAGGTATGATAGTTATGATTGTTCAATTCCATAGGGAGATGTAATGATTGTCTTCCTAGAATGATTGAAGACTATAATATAATTCCATAGTGCATTGGGAGAGAGAGATGAGAGTGAATCAAAGAAGGGCTATCCTATTAGACTATCTCCAAATGGAACAAGATGTAAATCCCCTATAAAGGCATAGAGCTTGTAATTGTATCTGTATTTGTATTTTGTTGTTAAATAATGCACTAAAAATATAGGATTTTGGAGTGTTGGGGTTTTTACCTGAAAGAGTTTTCCCCACGTAAATCTTTGTGTTCATGTTTTATTTTTAGTCTTTAATGTTTGTTGATTATGGTTATTGAATTTGTTTAATACATGTTGGTAAAATTGGTTAAAGTTGCATAAAATTTCCTCAAAGAGTTAATGTGGGAAATGAACTATGTTTGATTATGCTTTATGGAATAGTACATTCTTTTGAGGTAATTTGAAGAAATGAGTGTTACCATGGGAACTATTGATCTTGGATACTTTTTCTAAGATGAATAAATTTCCCTACAATAGCCACTAGTCAAAAACAACAGGGCTAGGACAACAAAAACAAACGAAAAAGCATAGAAACAACAAGGAGAAACAAATCAATCCCCAGAGCTAGGAACCAAAGCCTCCAAGGGCTTGTTACATAAAATATTGTCCTTCTTAAATTTCTTCTTTCATTGCACTACTATCCAAGATAAATTCGAAACAAGATTAGTTGATTTAGAAGGGGAAGAGTCCCCTTTAGAGTAACAAACAAGTGGAGGAAAAGCTGCTTTAGGGAAAGTGTTTGAGACCAAGGCCAAAGTAGTAGGATTTGAAGTTACACTCACTAGGGTAAGTGCAAGAATTTGGATCCACATTCAAGAGGTGTCATTTTTCAACTTTAAAATAGGTACCTATTCATTTTTTAGAATAGGTACCATTTTAAAGTGGGTACTCATTCCAAAAAGTTTCAAGCTCATAATTCATTTTTTCATTTTTATTTAGGCTTAGATAAGACATGGTATCCCAACACTTAGACTTGGACCTACAAGTACAATGTCATGGAAATTTCAAGAGAAAAACCTTGGGAATATAGTTGATGAGGGTTTTTTCAAAAAAATTAATGAAAATAAAGCCCTCTATATATGACAATGTCTAGTTTTTAAAAGTGTAATTTTTTTATGATTGGATTAGTTTTTCTATTTTTAATTAATTTATGAGTAAACTTGTCCATAAAATCAAAATATTAGGTTTTCATACATTTTTGATAACTTTTAATTTGTTAATTTTCTTGTTAAAAAAAAAAATGACATCAATCTATAAGTAATTCTTTACACAATGAAAAAATAAATTAAAAATGATAATTTTAGGTCATGTTATGGTGTTTGTACACAAGGGTTTCAAAAACCAGCAATTAGGGCCAATAATAAATAATAAATAAATAAATATTAAGAAAAAATATAAAAAATATCCTCATCAATCTTAATTATAATACACATCTTTCATTAGAAGCAATTATTAAAATACTTTTATTTAGGTGAAATTATGGTGTTCATACACATGCATAGTATAGACATAACAAAATAACTTTTAAAAAGCGGTTTTTATAAATGCATATTAAAAACTATTTTTTATCATCCAAGTATTAGAATAAATTACATATTTGAAAACTAGACTCAAAACATGAAATTTAATATTTCTAATCTTTTTAAAGATTCAATGTCTAAATGCTTCAAGTTTTAACTCCAATTGCGACAAATTTTGAAAATTCAGAAAAAAAACTTCCACTTTTTGAACACTTTGCACTGACCCAACTTCTTGAACCTACCTATCTTGCTCAACAAGGGGGCAACATAGTTCATGGGGGAGGTAGCACATAAAGAATTTGGAGTAGCATTATCCTAAAACAACATAGTATAAGTCCTAGAAGGATCAACATCATCAGGAGTAGAAAACTTCTACATAGAAGAAGGAGGCCTATAATCCTTGCTATCAAAAGAAGATTTAACATCAAGGTACACTTTGAAATATTCTCTAAGATAATTATTCCACCAAGTGGAGGAAGAAACAGGAGGAGCACCATGTTGGTGTTTTTTCCCGCTAAACTTCAAAGTTCGCTAAGAGGTAGCCAATCTCTATACTCAAGAATTATAAAAGCTAGTGGCCAACTAACAAATAAAGCTTCTCAAGGATTTATCCCTACTCTTTAGGTTGTGTGAGGCCAAGGAGGGTGTTCCTATTTATGTTCATTTGATACCCATTTTTTGCAAGAACACTTCACACATAGATAAATTCCTACTAACTTGCAAACATACAAGATTCATCAAAGGTTTGGCTAACCATTACATAAATAACTGCATATTTGCTAGGAATAAAGGTATTATAGGAGATTTGCATCTCATAATAGATAGAATTTGATTTATGTAGTGTTCTGACCTTGAATCCACATTTAGGTGCTTTATGATTTTAATTACTTAAAATAATTACAAATGAACTACCAATGCCTCATCAAATTGGGCAAGAGTCATACACAAAATATTCTGTTATACATAAATTTAACCCTGATATCAGTGAACAATTCTCACAATGCATTACATCATGAAACTTCACATTATTTAGAGTATCACTCCTTATCAGATCCTTAGCACATTATCACAAACCTACAAACCTTTCTCAAGCATTTGATTAACTCATTAAGTTAAAGCAAAAAAGAGAATCATACATTCAATTGAACTATTGAAGACAAGTGAAACAATCCTTGATAATTTCATTATGATCTATCACAACACACACAAGAGAGCAATTGCCTTAATTTTTTTAGATTTCTTTCGATATCAGTACTTACATAAAACATATTAGGACTATCCCATATGCATTCCCTACCCAAGAAAATTTTCTAGTTTATTCATCCAAGATTCTACATTATATACACTTAGTATATACCATGTAGACCTTCAGGATTCAAAAAATCCGACCCTTGAGATCTCCTTTATAGAATAGGAGAGCAACAAGATTCAAGCTCATTGCACTTATATTTAGCAAAATGGAATTTCATTCGCATTTCGAAACTCCCACACAATTAGATGTAATCATTTAATGAACACAGGAATCAAAATTTTGCAACAACCTGCATTGCCAGTTAGTTTCCCCATATTCGTAGAAAAATTCCATCAAGGATTTTTTGTTTATGTCCATGTCACTCCTGAGAAGAAGCAACAACAACACCATAACCAAAATGGAAGAACCTAAAAAACCATATCAACTCCCAAAACCTGAATCCGCACCACGACCACGATATAGATGACCGCTTCATGTTTTCCCCTCAGTGGGAGGTGAAAAATCCACCTTATCCTTCTCAACACACAGTGCCAACATGGTAATTGGAGTTACCATGAAGACCTCTTCATCTACACCAACCAACTAAGTCAAAGTCGTAAGGTAATTGAGATAATCTGAATCAGTCTCGGAACCATCACTACCAGAGTTGCTAGAGACATCAATGGGTAAATTATTCTACCCTAGAGAGCCTCGATAGAACCTTGGCTTGTCCTTTAATCCTTCACCATGATCCACATACCTCTTTTCCTTTTCATATCTTGTCACCTCTGCTCTTGCAACTTGACCCTTAAGTTGAGGAGTGCTCCTAGTAAGACCAGGAGGGACCTTGTGTCTTCTTCCTTAGATCCAAGAGCACCTAGAATGGTGCTCTTTTCATGATGTTTCATCTCCTTTGGAGACCTTCTCGTATGCATTGTTGTAGACTTGCATAATGGTGAACTAGAACATATTGGCTTGCTCATCTCACACTCAAACCTAGAGCCTTTGCTAAAGCAACAACCATTCAATGTAGAAGAACAAAACAAATCAGACTCTTAATTGTTATCATGCAAATGAATAAACAACAAGAATTTATTGAGAAAATTTATGAAGTGATCATTAATGCTCCAATTACAGCACGAGTGAGTGAGCAATTACTTGTTGACGTTAATCCCACCATTGTTAATTTATAGGTACATCAAAATTGGCATATTATTCATCATGATTTCCTAGAGATAACCCCTCACACACATTGACATCAGGTTGATATCCATCAAAAATCTTGTGCATTAATGTATGTCATTTGCAGAGCTCAAAAAACCATCACATGGTTGGTTCAAGGTTTTGAATTTGGGTCGTTGATGCATCGGCGATTTGGTATGTTGAATGACTTTGATCAAGTCAAACACCTTTGAAAATTCCATGTCATCACACGGTAGGCCCATCGGCCAATGATACACTTCCTAAGTAGAAAATGTGCACATCATTTGTGGGCCCCAACTAGCCTCATTGTATCTCCAAGCGATTCCACATGTCACCCATCCACAAACCTCGTATCCCTTTTAAAATGATTATTTTAATCATGCACGGTTGGCAAAGAATGGCCACAACTAATCCTCATTATCATAATGCACATTTAGTTGATTAGAAAGCCTTCATTAATACTATTGGAAACTTCGAACCGGGCCCCAGTACTGTACACGACAAGTGGCAATATCTCGTACACCTCACCAAACGCTAGTGATGTCATAAAAAATCCCTGTGAGGGTAGTGGGGAACGATGAAGATCACATCCATCGATCAGATGATTCATAAGCATGCACATGCAGAAATGTTATTTATAAAAGGGGACTGACTAGATAGACGAGGGGCAACCCTTAAGGCATGGAATTTAGACATAAGTCTAAATTTTTGAAACTTTATCAACTGGACATTAGACGAAGATTAATATTAAGTCCCGATGCAGAAAAAGACTGATGGGCTAGGTAAAGGGGCCAGTAAAACAACATGCATGACGCCATAAGTCATGACTAGTATGACCAGTGACATGGTACAATAGGTCAACATTGAAATATAATGTAAGGGCTCAACATAAATGAAAATTTCAACAAGGGTGACAAACCCCCAAACCCTAGCATAAGACCACTAAGCACAAGGGTGATAGTTTGACAAAATTTCTTATGGAACCAACAAAAATTTGTAATAATTTGAAAGCTTTATCAATGGCTCCAGCTCGAGGACATATACCCCTAGTGGGTATGGTGAGAATCCAAATCTCTAGGTAGTAGACCAAGTGCCAAATCCATCGAGCAATCAATAATTTCCACTCCATTATGTTGCACCAAAAATCTTTCTTCAAACTTCATTTGGTGGCCCCAGACCCCCAAAAATGAAGTACCAATATTTACCTTTGTCAAAAACCCTATTCTCTACTATTTGTAGTAGGCCAAGTCTGAAAACACTTCCATGAATTTCCCACAAACCAACCCTATCATTCACATGCCTTACTATATAACTATCTTCCCAATGTCATCACTAATTCTATCAATCTGCAATCGACCATCAGACCCTAACTAAAAATCATAGTCATTGTGACATTTTAACTTGGCCAACTCATTGTCATGTTCCACTAAATGATCATCCAATTGAACTGAGAAATATAAGCCTTCATAATCCATTTGATTCTCGACATTACAAATTTTGACATCAAAATCAGTTTGTACCTCAAACTAAAAGCTCTCATAAACAATTTTTTGTGTACCAAGAAAATCATCTTTAAAATGTCAAAGAGAAAAAATGCATTTTCTAGAGAATCCTTATATTGATCATTGCAAAATGGGCACAATTCTTGACATTTTGGTTCAAGTATATCAAAACACACCATCGTACCATAGAGGTGGGGATCACATGCATCATTAACATTCAATAAATAAGTAAATGCATTCATATCAGGTTCACTAATATTTCCTGACTCATTCTTCACATCATCACTCAGCTCAATGGAAAATACCTCAAGGATAGGTTCAAAGAATTCTACATCAATAGGGGGAGCAATAAAAACTCATGTGGAATATTAGTTGATATGCGTGCTGACCGAAAAGTGAAAAACTCATTTCTAGTCGAATACTTCTCATCAACAAAATAACTAGGGTCTTCATTTCCTTTCACATATATGTTTTTTTTAAGAGATGAAAACATGTGATATCCACACAAGGAACATCAAAAAAAAGGAACTTGTACTCAGATTCATACTCACCAACATGAGATTCATCATTATTTTCATTTCTTAGCTTCTCAACACATGGATTAATAACTTCTACAGTAGCAACATAATCTGAAAATTTATTGTCATATGAATCAACAAGCTCTTTAGTGTTATCAATAGGCAATAATGTTGACTCAATAACCATATATTTTCCATAATGTACTACTTGATCATTACAAAATGAGCCCCATTGTTTCACTATCATATACATCATCCTTTTTATGTATCACAAACATTTCCATCTCTGCTTCATATAAACAATCATGAGCCACAAGAGCATCACCACATCCATCAACATGTCTATCATATTTAGCATTGTGTTCGAGATCAGATTACTAAATACACATATGCTTATCTTCAAGTTCATCATTATTGACACAATCATCATACTCCATTGATGGAAAACCTTAACTACATTCCCAGTATTCATTACATGCAATTTGTTCCTTCATTTGTGGAAAAGTGACAGCATGAGCATCCATGCCATTGCATTCTTCAAGTGAGGAACATACCTCCATATCATCCTCAGAAAAAAATTTCACAATCTACAGAGAAGTAATCATAAATACCAACCTCATCATGATGGTCATCACAAGAAGAATCATCACTACACAAACCATGTTCAAAATCTATACAATGAATGTTTAAGGTTGCACTTTCAGGATCATAATTACTGGTTTGTAATGAAATATCAGAAACACATGTACTGTAAGCATTGATCACAACATGACATGTAGTAGAATTTTAAATCTCATTCACTTCATCATCATCTGAGGTACCACAAGAGAATAATTCATGCATATTAACTTTTTTATAGTCCCATGTATCCTTTTCTTCATCATTGTTGTGTTGCTCAGTATATGTGTTGTTTGTAATTTGACTACAATGTTCATCTCTAACATATTATTTTCATCTGGTTGCATTATTATTTGATTTTTATCAAGAGGACAAAAAATGTCTCCCTTTTGAGAATCCACATTTTGTCCACAACCACATTTGGTTGATTCTACAATCTTTATCCAATTAGGCACTTGGTCAAAGCTATGGGGCTTCAATTCTTCTGGAAAAGTACTTAGCCCAGATTCATAGATTTCACAAAACAAATCAATGGACACAAAATCCTCAGGTTTAAAATCTTTGGGGATTTCAATCATAGCATCCAAAAATCTTGGAAAAAAATTATATGGTGATTCTTTCTTGTGTCTCTTTATTGCATAAAGTTCTTGCACAAAATACCTTTGATCAACATTACTCAATTTTTTTTTTTTCAACTTGGAGATCACTATGATCTTCATGTTATGATGATGGAGAAATCATAACAGTAGGAGCATTGTCATCTTGAAAATCATTTCCATTACCTAGTCCCTGTATCTTATTTGTATGAGGTGTGTTGGGATAACCAACACTTGTAGAAAAATACCCTATCATCATTGATTATTTCAAATTATTCTCAATATCCATGGCAATTTGATATGCCTGATGTAATGTTGCAGGCTCTTTATCCCTTAATAGATAGCTCATATTCTTATCAAATGCACCTAAGTACATGACCAAACATTTAGCATCATTTGGTCTCATAGTTTTAGGAATTTCGCTTATTGTCTTTGCAAATCGAAGATTAAAAACAAGGGGGTATGTGTAGGATCATGATGGGCCAAAAAGTGGCAATATGATGGGTATGTGGCTAACGACTTTTTTTTTACCCAAAATTGATGAAACGAAAATGGTTTTTAAAGGAGATTCTAAGATTTCCACCAATATAAATTATGCTTTAATTTGAATTTAATATAAATTATTATTATTCATTTTCTGTTGAATTTTGACTAATGTCCTGTTTTTTAGGTTGATTGAAAAACATCTATAGCTTTCAAATGGTATCATATTTTTTGAATCCAAAAAATGCATCACATTCTATGCTTCACATACTATAAGATTAAAAAATAAAAAAATGAATTTCATGAAGTTTTGACCAAGTTAACGTGGTCAGACATACAAGTCTTTATATTTTTTAAAAGTTGTCATAAAAAAATTATAATTAATTATTTACCTGGAAAAAAATTACAAATAAATATGCATCACATCAGAACATGAGTCCTCTAATTATATCTAAAATATTATAAAAAAATATTATCATTTTAATGTGGTTAGGGTGGTGAGACAGACACCTACTTCTTATTTTTTCCTTGAAATTTAAGTACTACTGTATTGAAATTTCAAAATTTCACCAAATAGATTTTTTTTTTTTTAAATAAACCTAGTAATTTAGAAACTACATTCAATTTTCTACAAATTCTATTGTTACATATTTTTGAAATAATATAGATAACTTATTGAATTTTTTTATGTCAAGTTTCCTAACTCTTATTTTAAAATTTGTTTTGCCACTTACGGGCCTGTTTTTTCCATGATGATCCTGCACATACCCAGGGACCAACTCATCTTGATTTCTATGGATTTCCATAAAATATTTTCTTACCACACTTGGATTTACCCTTTCACTAAATTGTTCAACAAAGGCTATCATAAACTAATTCCATGAAGTGCTCAATAGAACATGCCGGTAAATATGACAACCAATCCCTGGCATCATCCTTCAAAGATTGAACAAAAAGTTTCATGACAAAATCCTCATGATTTACCTCATAATGCCCCATCGAATCCATGAATGTTTGCAAATGTTTAGAAGCTGATTTAGAACTTTGGCCTGTGAATTTGGGAAAATATTTCCTAACATTTGTAGGAATCAGGTTTGGGAAACCTTTTATACCATTGAAAACCAATGGCATATACCTTTCAATCATAAAATCCCTTTGAGGGCTTGGTGAATATTGTTTTCCTTGCATACTTTTACTTAATATTTCATAGAATAACCCTCTTATATCCATATTCAATCATTATCAACTTCATACATGATTTTCAATTGCCTCATTTACTAATTCAACCATGATTGTAAAACATAGATTGAATCATTATGCCTTAGAGCTTTCTTAGAGGCATAATTCAAAAATAAGCATGCTTCTCAAATCATTACATAAATTACACATTAGAAGTATGAACATAACTCCTATTATTCCCTGTCTTAATGCACTTTCATCTAATAGGGAACCATTTATCATCTCAAGCCTTGAAAATTTCCCATAAACTTCTTTCAAATAGAATAATGCTTTCTTTAAATTTATGAGAATACCTAGAAACTTTGTAGTAGCTATTAACCTTTCTTCTTGATTGCAAATTCTGCAAATTTGGAAGCCTTCCTCACAATTCAACTAGTTCTTTAGACAAAGTCACCACCTCCTTTATAGAGGACTAAAAATCAAAGAAACATGTTCTTTCAACAGTAAATCTCATTCTAGGTCTTCTTTAACAACAAAGTCACTGATAATATTGCAACAACACCACTTCAAGGTCCAAAACTTTTCAACATCTGAACCAAATGTTTAGAATCACCAAATACTTGACTCTATGATATTATGATTTGTGCCAGGGATTCCTTTTTATTTAAATTTCTCTGAAGTTCTCCCCAACAGAGTCACCATTTTGTTGGCATTTTTTCGCTAAACTTTGAAGTTCTCTAAGAGGTAGCCAATATCTATACTCAAGAATTATCAAAGCTAGTGGCCAACTAACAGACAAAGCTTCTCAAGGATTTATCCCTACTCTTTAGGTTTTGTGAGGCCAAGGAGGGTGTTCCTATTTGTGTTCATTTGATACCCATTTTCCACAAGAACACTTCACACACAAATAAATTCCTTCTAACTTGTAGACATACATGATTCATCAAAGGTTTTGGCTGACCTTTACACAAATAATTTCATATTTCCTAGGAATAAAGTTATAATAGGAGATTCACATCTCATAACAGATAGAATTAGAATTATGTAGTGTTCTGACCTTGAATCCACATTTAGGTGCTTTATGATTTTAATTACTTAAAATAATTCCAAATGAACTAGCCTGTGCCTCATCAAATTGGGTAGGAGTCATATACAAAATATTCAGTTATATGCAAATTTAACCCTAATATCAGTGAATGATTCTCATAGTGCATTACATCATGAAACTTCATAGTATTCGAATTATCACTCCTTATCAAATCCTTAGCACATTATCATAGACTTACAATCCTTTCTTAATAATTTGATTTAATCATTAAGTTAAAGCAAGAAAGACAATAATACATTCAATTGAACTATTGAAGCCAAGTGAAACAATCCTTGATAATTTCATTCATGATCTGTCACAAAACACACAAGAGATAAATTGCCTTAATTTTTTAGATTTATTTCAATATTAGTACTTACATAAAACATATTAAGACTATCCCATATACATTATCTACCCAAGACAATTTTCTAGCTGATTCATCCCAGATTCTACATTATATACACTTATTATATACCACCTAGACCTTTAGGATTCAAAAATTCTTACCCCTGAAAGTGAGCCTTGAGATCTCCTTTATAGAATAGGAGAGTGACAGGATTCAGGCTCATTACACTTACATTTAGCAAAATTTCACTTCAAAATAGAATTTCATTGAAATTTTGAAACTTCCACACAATTAGATGTAGTGATTCAATGAACAGGGGAATCAAAATTTTGTAACAACCTACATTTCTAGTTAGTGTCACCATATCCATATAAAAATGCCATCACAAATTTGTCATTTATGTCCATATCACTCCTAAGAAGAAACAACAAAAACACTAGAACCAAAATGGAAGAACCTAGAAAACCATATCAACTCCTGAAACCTAAATCTGCACCACGACCATGATAGAGATGGCCAATTCATGTTTTCACCTCAGTGGGAGGTGAAAACACCATCTTATCCTTCTCAACACTAGAATGAGGGACAAAAAATGGTGCCACTATGGTAATTGGAGTTACCGCGAGGACCTCTTCATCTACACCAACCAATTCAGTCAAAGCCATAAGGTAATTGCAATAATCTGAATTAGTCTCAGAACCATCGCTACCAGAGATGCTAGAGACATCAATGGGAAAATTATTCTACCCCAAAGAGCCTTGACTAAACCTTGGCTTGTCCTTCAATCCTTCACCATGCTCCACATACCTCTTTTCCTATTCATAGCTCATCACCTCCGCTCTTGCAACTTAACCCTTAAGCCGAGGACTGCTCCTAGTAAGAACTGGGAGGGACCTTGTGTCTTCTTCCTTGGATCCAAGAGCACCTAGAATGGTGCTTTGTTCATGTTTTTTTGTCTCCTCTTGAGACCTTCTCGTATCCATTCGTGTAGACCTGGTAACGGTGAACTAGAAGAAATTGGCTTGCTCATCTCATACTCAAACATGAAGCCTTTGGTGAAGCAACAACCAATCAATGTAGAAGCATAAAATAAATTAGACTCTTAACTGCTATGATGCAAATGAATAACCAACAAGCATTTATTGATAAAATTGATGAAGTGATTATCAATGCTCCAACTACAACATGAGTGAGCGAGCGATTACTCGCTTACATGAATCTCACCATTGTTAATATCTAGGTACATGGAAACTGGCATATTATTCATCATGATTTCCTGGATATAACCCCTTGCATGCATGGAAATCAGGTTGATATCCTTCAAAAATCTTTCACCATTAATATATGTCATTTGCAGAGCTCAAAGAACCATCACATGGCTAGTTCAATGTTTTGAATTTGGGTCGTTGATGCATCGATAAGTTGGTATGTTGAACAAATTGAATCGAGTCAAACACATTTGAAAATTCCATGTCATCACATGACAACCCATCTACCAATGATACACTTCCCAATCATAAAACTCGCATGTCATTGGAGGGCCCCAACCAGCCTCCTTCTACCACCAAGTGATTCCACGTGTCACTTGTCTGCACACCTCACATCCCTTTTAAAATGATTATTTTAATCATGCACGATTGGGGAGGAATGACCATAATTAATCCTCATTATCACAAGATAGTTGTTGATTAGAAAGCCTTCATTAATACTGTTGGCGAATTCATAACGAACCCCACTATCGTACATGAAAAGTGGAAATATGTTGCTCACCTCGCCAAATATTAGTGATGTCATAAAAAATCCCCGCAAGGCCAACAAGGAATGGTCAGGATCACATCCATCAATCAGGTTGTCCATAAGGGCTTGCACATTCAACAATGTTATTTGTAAAAGGGGACCGACTAGGTAGATGGGGGGCAACCCTTAAGGCATGGAATTTGGACATAAGTCTAAATTTTTGAAACTTTATCAACCCGACATTAAATGAAGATTAATATTAAGTCCTGATGCGGAAAAATACTAACGGGCTAGGTAAAAGGGTCAGTAAAACAACGGGCATGATGCCATAAGTCATGACCAGGATGAATGGTGACCTGGTACGATAGTTCAACATGGAAATATAACGTAAGGACTCAACGTATATGAAAATATCAACAAGGGTGACAAACCCCCAAACCCTAGCATAAGACCACTAAGCACAAGGGTGATAGTTAGACAAAATTTATCATGGACCCAGCTAAAATTTGTAATAATTTGAAAGATCTATCACACCACAAGGACAATCATGAGCTAGGTGTCCTAAAGAAAAATAGTTTCAACATCTAAAAGGGATACCTTCATAATCCACAAGCTGATACCAAGACCAACCATTAACTTGAAGCACTACCTCTCCAAGAAAATTATGAGATAAATCAACCTCTACCAAGATCGTTACAAAAGAGGTATAAGTAAAATTCTTGGAACCGGTGTCTAATTTTTAAAATCTACCAAGAGCATTTACAATGTCCTCAAAAGTAGAGGAGCACTAAAACTGTAAGGGGAGATACACAAATCTCACCCAAACAAGCATAATACTAGTATGCTCCTTCAAGGGGTTGAAGGAAGGAACCCAAGGCCTCATGGATAGGGGATGAAAGTCCTAATCCCACACTCCATGATCTAGAATTTCCTATCTATCTTTAGACTTGAAAAAAAGCCAACTACAAACAAACCTTTTAGTATAAGGATAAATCTCCATCTTACCTTCCACCAATGATGACTAGTGATTGGAAATCTAGAGATGCATCTCAGAGAGGGGAGGCTGCCAACAAAAAAACCTATGGATAAGGGTCATTTTGGAATAGAAGTTGATATTGTCAGACACTTCCATAACTAGAGAGATAGCAAGGGCAACACTAACACATCATAAACATTGCATAGAGACCACACCAACACTCTTATTTCAAACAAGATCCACAAAAGAAGTCTGAATAGGTATTTTCATTATAGAAGAACCCTCACAAAACCCATCCTTAGAGAGTTTTGGGCTGGCCTTAGCCAATGGTGAAGAACTCTAAGAGGGCATGATATCCATGACCAGGTCACAACCGGACTGTGAAGAAGATGAAAAAACCTCCATATGAGAGTGGAAACAATGGGAAAGAGAGTGGGAGCAATATTTCAAAATTCACATAGGGCTAAGGGCAAGATGGGTAGGAGGAGTGAGAGCCATCCATTTTGAAATCGTTCATTTCATTAAATCCTATATGTTATGGGTCAAAGGTATATTTATATTTCTTTATTATTTATCAATGGGATTATAACATGTTATTTCATTGACACATAATAGATTTATCAATACTATGTAGGGAACTCATCAAGCCAATTATAAGGATATTTTTCATTTAGATGAAACATGTAGTAAACAATAATCACATAGTTATAAAGTGATTTATTAAAATATTTGATACAAATTTGACTAACATATAAGGCGATGACCCAATAAAATAATTTCTATATACACCAATAACTAACTAAGTCAAATATGTGTTATATTTATATATGATTTCATTATTATACAGGGGAGGAGTCACATTGTAGATAGGTGTTAACATTTTTTTGTCATATTTTTTATGAATTTTCCCTTTACATGCATAGAACACGTTGAGTGTTTGAATAAAAAACTCTAGTGTATCTATATCCATTCATAGATGACTCACAAATTCCTTTATTGACATCATTTCTTTGTTGTAATGAATATCAAACTACATTTATTAAATTTATTGTGACTACTAAATGGCTTACTCATATTATAGAGTAGAATATTAGTATCACTATTCATGAACTATTTTTTATAAATGGCATGACTAAAAATAATTATCAAGTTTAGAATTGATAGTCCATTAGAAATTTTTAATATGACGTATGGAATTTTATAAGTTGTAGTGACTTACTTGGTTAGTACAAAATCAATGTCTCTAGAGGAGAGATCTAACATATTTACACAAATGTGGATGTCGAAGGATTGGTTAATAACTATCAATAATGATTAAATTAGAAGCCTAGAATCCTATGTTTGATTATAGTAGAGGTTAATATGTGCATGGTTTATTTATTTTATATAATGTAAATATATTTTTTCTTCATGGATTCATTAATTCCTAGGTTAATTTAGTTGTGAAGGGATTATAGAAAGTAATTAATGAGAAAATTAAGTGCTTAGTAAATAAAATTGGGTATTAGATGATATTTTTTATATATACACAAAATTAGACTTAATGATTTAAACAACTTCTTCCCAATCTACCAATCTGTAAGATAAAATTTCATATTAGCATTTTAAATTTCATAGATTAAATATAGGAGTAAGATTCATGCATTCTTTATAGAAATATCATTGTAATTTTATTTTTAACTCATTGGTTTAATTTATTAAAGATGGTAGTTTGAGTGGGAGGTAAAGATTTTCCATATAGAATATGATGAAGTATGTACAAAATGAATTTCTTTCTATTATTCAAGAGTAATATACTGTAGTGGTACTAAAGTTGGCAGTAATGAGAGCTCAACAATTTTAGTTATAATTATCATTTAGCATTTTAAGTTCTTTCTAGTGATAAATATTTGCTCATCACTAAGTGAAAAAATTATAAAACTTATGAAATCAATTATTTTGAATGCAAAGTGATTAGCAAGAAACATGTTGATGTTTAAGTTAGCTATAGTACTCATCAGATTTATGATCTACACATGAATGTTTTGATTCTCAATTAAATTTCTCGGGCCCTTCAAAGAGAACTAGAGCCAACATGAAGAAAATATTGTATGTGATGCCTCTAGAGACCAAGGACCTTAAGATGGTGGCTTAGGATTTGGACAACTTGGAAGTAGAAGTGGCTGAGACTTTAAGGTCTCTTGGTTAGGTTTGGCTGTGTTTTTGATGTTGTCAATTTTTTTCTGTCCTTTTGCTTGGTTTATGCTAGTGGTTGTTGTTTTTTCCTGTTGATCTCTCGCGTGCAGCCATACTATTCCTAGGTTCTCTAATTTTCTATCTGTTTGTGGTCTGTAAAATTTGTGGTTTCAGGTCCTTGTAAAACCCATTTTTTCCTCAATAAAAAACAACCATAATTTTATTTTTCTATTTTATAATTATCAATATTGGATGCGTGACTACTTTTCTAGATAAAAGTCAAAACCCTAGAAATTATATATTATAGAATTTCAGAGTTACATGTGTACAACAAAAAACCTTTTACAAAAGTTTAATGTGTGTGTGTGTGTGCAGTCGTAGTCAAAACCAAACATAATGTACTAAACTCAATATATATTATATTGGATGCATGACTATTGGAAATAAAATAAATAATAATAAAAACTATTTTTAAAATTTTATTATTGGAACATATTGATTTATGTTTTCTACCAATTATAATAATTATTTTCCAATTTTACCCACTTAATTCCCTAAGATATAAAAATAGTAATGTTTGTATATATAAATCTTATTCATGACTATGGTATACACATGTTTCATTGTATAAAGAGCATTCCATATTTAAAAAATATTTATAGTGCATTTATATTTTTAAAATTAAATATGTTTAGTTGATCAAATATATTTAAAAGAAAAATTCATTCTTTTTTTATAAAAGTGGCAAAGCCACTAAAATTCTATTAATCCAAATAAAATTTTACATATTTCAAAATAAAACTCCATCTTGGGACTACCAAGAGAGCCAAATCAGTTATACCAACAAGATAGTTTGCATACTCTATGAAACCCGACCAGTAACAAGTACCCAAAAGTTAAGATAAGAACCACCCACCATCCCCCAGTCTAGAAAAATCTATACAAGTATGCAAAGCCACAAGAACAAAAAAGAGGCCATAATCAGACTAATACCAAAACTCATCAAAATTCCTCCAAATGAGGACTAGAACTAGAGCTAGCCTCATAATGAGAAAGAGGCAACAAGTGATCCAAAAATTAATCATCCACTTTTTTAGAGAGGGAAGCCAAAGATTTTCCTAAGGGAAATGACCTCGTTTCCATATCAAACAAGAAATGCATCACCAAGAAGACCTCAGTGTTGTTGCAAGGTGTAACCCTTGGTATCCTCTTCCTATGGTAGGCATAGTCCAGCATGACACTTGGGCTTCATGACATCGTTTAACCACCATCTGTGGATCTTGATCTTGTATAAGTCCAACATATGTATTGGGAATAATAGGTCGATCTTTTGGTGCAACGAAAACCACCTTTGTGACAATTTGTATCAGAGACAAGGTCACAGGTTCAAACCTCATTCTTTCATTGGGGGGGATTGTTGCAAGGTGTGACCCTTGGTCTCCTCTTCTTGTGCTAGGTGTATTCTAGCATGATGCTTGGGCTTTGTGACATGTTTTAACCACCTCTTGTGGATCTTGATCTTGTATAAATCCAAAAGATGTATCGAGCATTAACAGGTCGATATTTTGGTGCAACGACAACCACTTGTGTAAAAAATTCCAACTACAAGAACTTCAAGAGGTATGTTATCTAAAAGATAGTGAAATTCTACAATGGTCTCCTCAAAATCATCAGAAGTGATGTAGTACCTGAGAGCCTTCAACAAATATCCACAATATGCATTAGAAAACAATGCACTATGAGATATAAAACCACCAAGAGGAAAAAGTCCATAATCAAACATATACTTATCAAAAGCTTTACAAAGCTCCAAAATGGAGAACATGTTAGGGTGTACAAGTTAATGGAAAGAATACATAAAATTTCAACATCCATTAAGATATTCATACATATGGTAAGAAAATGAAAAAGTACTTCAAAAAAGGTGGCATTTGAATTTTCCTATAGTGCTATTTTCCCACCACCTTTTTAAAAGCCAAAAAGACATCCATATCATCCAAAAAAAAAATCATACCAAGCTTCTCACAATCATATGCATGAGAATCACTAAATTCCTTACCCTTTATAGGAAGAGCTACTCTGTACTAGGCCAATTCGAATTTTGAAGGCATGATTCACACCAAAGCAACCTGTAAAACTTGCACTCTGCTGACAACCAAGGAGAGCCATTTTTTATTTTATAATGAATAGTATATAAGCCACAATACCATTGGCCCAAATAAGAACCATCATAAAAATCATCATTAGTACAATCAAAACATATAATAGAGTGATGAGAAAGGCCTTAGTTCCTAGAATGCTAGAGATACATAACACGAAACATTACAATGCATGATTACCAAATATGAAGCAAGCAATCCAAGACATGATGAAAATAGAAAATCAAAAAAATTTGCAACATATGAAGGATTCCAAAAATCTAGAAAGTCAACCACAAAATTTCCTAACTGTCAAATCATAGCCATCAAAAATAGAATAAGCAAACCAAATAATGATGGTTGAGTCACTTCAAAGCCAATGAGATCTCTCATCTGTAATACTGTAATGCCCTGCCACAGGACCCTAAAGGAAGTTGCAACTCAATGTGGAAGCGTACAATTTTTTTCTTGAAAGTTCATTATTAACAAAGAAGATGCACAACACTTCGCAACAACCTCTAAGGTAAAGTGACAAGATTACATTGATAACCAAACATACACACTACTAGAACACAAAGCATTTATTAAAATATTAACCATACATTTAATTGCACATACTTACAAAGCATAAAAGATTCTAACACTAGGATAACATATAATAAGTTCCAAGTTACATTAACTTAAAAGTGGATTACAATACTCATTCCCAGAATGAGGTAGATCAAACCTAACTATTAAAATTACAAGATCCCTCTTCGAATACAAAAGAGGAGAGTAATAATTACAAGAGCTAAACTGAAGAATGAAACCACTGTAAGCTCTCCATTGGAAAACCTTGCAATGCAATCTGCAAATCAAAAGGGGACCCAACGGTGTTGGTCGCACGTTCCTCCCAACCAAGTGGTACCTGAGGGCCCACCCCCCATGCTAGGATATAGTAACATGGATACAAGGACAATCCCTACACCCTCTTTTCACAGGCTGAGTCAACTCAAAATAAAACTACCACAAGAACAACACTAACTCAAGATTATAGTGCTATTTGAGTATAATAGTATGACTCACTAGTAACCTATACATACAACTAACCTAGGAGAAATGTCACTCAAGGTACATGAGTTACCCATCAGATCTTTCCAGGTCTCGGCCCCCATTGAGCTTCACCCTCCTATAGTTACCATGTGATATATCACCACTCCAGACTAAGGAGGTACAAATAATCCAACAATTTCATTCAAAGAAGAAACATCCATTCCCCGTTTGTAGAAACCGGGTGACTCACTGAAATCAACAAACCTTACTACCATAGAGGACTACAAAAGACAAGCACATAAAATAACAACTCTCAAAGTTAACATACTCCAATAAGAAGACTTACAATAACTTATCTAATACCACTTTTCAATTACCCCTAAATACCATAGAAGATATCTCAAACACATTGTAAAGATATAATAGTTTAATGTCTATAACAATCTAATTTATCACAACCTTCCATACAGTCAACGAAATAATTTATAACAATTCACACCACTCAATTGTCCCAATTTAACTAATTAATTAAAAGGCTCCTCCAACATAGTTAAAACATCATATTGTCATTTTTCCCTATTTCCCCAATTTTAAAATAATGAAACCTTTGTTCTTACAAGCATAATATATATATATATATATATATATATCCTTTAACTACCTATTCCCACTATCACACTTAATTAAATATTCATTTCCTCTAAATGCAATTAAACGAACCACATAATCAATCGTCATGATAATTAAATCTAAAATTTGGATTTTCTAAATCCATTCACATTCAGTGATAAGAAGGCATAATAGAACTAGTTAATCAATTTTCTCTAATTTAATAAAAATCCTTATATAGACGATGGAGAAAATTCTACCAATTAATTAATCGATTCCTCAAATATCTCAATTCCACTTTAAACAATTATAAGATCGTCATTTCATTTATTATTCCAATTTCTTGATTTAAAATTAATAAAATATCTATTTTCTCTAATAACCCAAATCATGCAAATAGATTATTCTTTCTTTTTATAATTTCAAATTGCATGCAAATAAATCTTCTCAATTCTCAACTAAAACGTATACACACGCAATTATTTTTAGAATAAACATATTTAATTAAATATAAATTTAATATATATATTTATTCATTGAAATATTCCAATTAACCTTATTAAAATAACTCCTCATAATTAACATCTCAACAAATCTAAAACATATATATATATTCAATATATATACAATATATATATTTACACATTCTTTTTGATCATAAATATTTTGCATTTAAAACCACCAAATCCGAAATTATTAAACAGACGAATTTTATTAAAAAAAATGATTTAATAAAAAATGAATTTATTAATAACAAAACGAATTAAAGAAGAGCTAACTCATAAAAACAAATTAACAAAAAAAATGAATTTATAAGAAAAAAACAAATTAAATTAAATTCCATTAACTCAAGATACGCAGGTTGGAAAGGAGGAAGTTAGGCAGCTCAATTCCACACGTTGCCGCTGGTAAACAAAGGAATCCCCCAATGTTTGGGGGCGGTTGTGCTATACACAGCCGAACCCAAGCAGGGGTGCAGACTTCGTAAAGAGGGGAGAGGGGGGGCTGCGGAGGCCCTTCCTCCACAATCATCCCCTCATGGGGACGGCGGTGGAGGCAGCGCCTCCCAAGCCTCCCCCATAACAACAACCCTAAACAAAAAAATAAATAAACACAAAGTATGAACTGTGATTTCCTAAATTCGCCAAACGTCGTACGGATGGCGATTGCAGTCATTAAGCCCACAATAAAATATACAAATATATTATATATAGATATTTATGTATATATATACAATAATATATATACATATGTATGTATATATAATATATTTACTGAATTCAATAATAAGTTATATTGAGACAAAAATACAAGGAAAAGTTTAATTGGATAAACAATTTTTCATAGATTTTTACAATAGAAACAATATTTTCTCCAAATTTATAAAAAGGATTTCAATTTCAATCAAGTAATATAGAATTCTTCATGTTAAAATTTATCAAAATTACTACAAGCAGATTTAAACACAAATCTTTGAAGATTACGAAAAATCTCTTTTCTTTAAATTTACATAGAGGTTTTCAAAAACAAAACTAAATTCTTAAACCATAGATTGATTTCTTCTGAGCTATTTCACAACTTTTCAACAATAAGGAAGCCTCACAAAAAATTGAAACAATTTAAAGCTTCTACAAACAAAACACATAAAACTTCTTGCACAGACAATCTTTCAATTTCAATTACCAATTTAAGCAAAGCTTTTACAAAACTAACTTTTGTGCAGACAATCTTTCACAAACAATAAAATAAATAACATAATTGAGAAAACCTATTTTTCTGAAGCTTGAAGAAGATGAAGATTGAAGCAGATCCTCTCCTTCAAAGATCAATTCCAACACTTCTCCCAAAGTCACCACTTCCAAGAAGATGTAAAAATACAGAAACCCCCCAAAAATTCTTGAAAACCCCTTTTGAGTTTTCTCAAATTTTCAACCAAAAACTTCTTTCAAAAATAATCTTTTTTTTTTTTTTCCAAAAAAATTCCTGTGTGTAGAACTTCTCTCATTTTTTCAATTAAATTCCTCCCTCAAAATAATATCTCAACCAAGAGTAAATCATGCATTCTTCTCACACACATGTCACATTCAAAATATTTTCTCAACAATCAGTTATTTTTCCAAACCATTTGCATGTTGAAAATAATTTCTAATTTCAATTTAACTTCAAATACTAATTTAAAAACAACATAAATTTAGTAACTTCTAATTCAAATTCAAATTCCAAAACGAATTAATTTCCACTTATTTTAATAATTCCAAATGCTAATTTAAACTGAAATACTAATTTAATTCCACATTGAAATTAATTAATTCTAATTGAAATTTACCATTTATAATTAAATTAAATTTCCCTTTTCTTTTAATTTTCTCGACAACATATTTAAATTTTAATTATTTAATAAATAAATTCAACCCATAGGATTAAATTTAATTAATTAAATAAATCAAATTTAATTAATCAACTTAAATAAAAACTTCTATCACAATGTACAATTAAATTTAAATAAATATCAACATTACTTAAAACATGAACTCTAAGCATTTATTTCTATAAACAAGAGCCTTTCTGAATTAAATAATATTAAAACAAGCACCCAAGACATAATAGACTCAACTGACGACACACTATGGCTAGAGTGTAGAACTGACACAGGTAACCTAGCTACTATCTCCCAATCATCATACCGTTGGGTCAACACGCTTAAACCTGTGAAGCCAGGTGGAGTCGATGTCATGTACCTGCAAACCTGTATCGAAGGCATCAATAGCACATGCATATATAATCATTATAAAACACACCACGAAGAGGAAATCACATAATCACAGGGCGCTCGCAAGCGAGTGATGCAATCATGTCCCCTTCACCAATATAGTATCACCAAACTGACACTTCCATCATTAATAAAACTCATAAACAATAATCATGTCATAATAAACCAACATTATTTTAATCAAAACATGTTAAGTATAACATCAAGGAATTACATCTCAAAACACACATAGTTCAAATTGCTCAATAAGAAATGATAAAATAACAAAGTATCTTAATCTAAATTAAGAGCAAAATAGAGGGGTGTTACAAATACTTTTTTTCATGATGAGAAAGCTCATTCAAGTTTGTAAGAACAAGACATTGATAGTTTCACAAAAATATTTCCATCACAATAAGTGAGGGATTTCCTTCCCCAAGAATTCTTTAAAAATAATTTTCTCATCTATAGTTGTATTAGAAAGATAATCAGCAACATAATTCAATTCTCTAGAACAGTGAAACATCGAATAGGTGTTAAATAATTTTAATTGCAGGAGAAATTTTTCCACTAAATATTGGATCTACCAAACATGAGATTTTTTATTAGAAATTACATGAAAAATCACTATTGATTCCCCTTCAATAACATTATATTTAATACCTAAGGAGATGGCCAACTCCAAGCTTAGGCTGAGAGCCTCAAGTTCAACTTGATTGCTAGTGTCATCAGGTAAAACCTTATAAGAAGCTTTCAGAACGTTTGAGCTTGCATCT
Source organism: Sequoiadendron giganteum (assembly GCA_007115665.2). Lineage (NCBI taxonomy): Eukaryota > Viridiplantae > Streptophyta > Pinopsida > Cupressales > Cupressaceae > Sequoiadendron > Sequoiadendron giganteum. The sequence continues at coordinate 533,494,325 of CM021108.1, forward strand.
ATAATAACTATAACAACTCTAGATTTTCTTGGATTACCTCTCAAGGCACCATCATAATTCAATTTATAGTTGTTCTTACGAGGAGGAAACCATTTGGCATCCTTCCTTGCCAAATATTTATCAATCTTATTTATGATCGAACCATGAAAAGGAAAATATTTAATCATCGACCATGATTTAATGATAAAACTATCCCAATTTGAGAAGGTTTTCAAGCTATTAATTTGTTTGAAAATATATGTCACTACCTATGAAATTAAATTTTCTATATTAAATAGCATAAATTCTAGGGAGGAGGCCTTACCTCTTAAGATTCTATTATTCCTCTCAATCCAAATGTTCCACAGAAGCAAAGAATGGGAGACACCCCATAAATGGGAAAAAAAGGAAGCATGATATAACAAAGGACAAGATTTGAACTGTAGAGGTAAGGAAGGGAAAGCCACCAAAGACCAATCAAGTTTTTGAAACAACCAATACCAACACTATGATGCAAAAGAACGTTGTAAAAATACATGATTTGAAGATTCCAAAAAATAACCACAAAAAATACATGGGAAGGTAGTCACAAGGACCAATTTGTCCAACCTAGCCATATTTAAGACTCTATCATGAACTACCCAAGAAAAATCTCCTGCCTTCAGAAGGTAGGCATCATTCCAGAAGATAGAAATGGAAAGTTCTAATTTTTCAAAAGATGGCAATAAATACTTATATCCATCCTTCACAGAGTAATTTATTGACTTAGATTTAGTCCAAATAAATACATCATCCTTATCAGAAAACATAATAGTTATTTTCCCCATTTCCTCTTTATAAGCCGATTTTAGAGGGAGCAGAAAAGGAAAAGAATCAATTGATTTCCAAGAGATAATAGGGATAGAGTTTGATAAATCCATTATAAAATAGTCTACCACATGAGAACCCCAATCTCTACTTTACATCAATGAAGTGTAGCCATTCCATACATCTTCCCAAAACTTAGCCTTCTTCCCATTATGAACCACCCAAGAGAGATGAGGCGGGATAACCAACCAAAAAGTAGAAATAAAGTTCCAAATAGAAGAACCTTTGGACAATGAGGAGGAAATAAAGATACACTCCCTTGATTGTGTATTTAAATATTTAGAAAATATTAGTTTGCCCCATCTCGAATTGGGGGATTGATACAATATCTAAACTAATTTGGCTCTTAGAGCAAGATTTTGATGATCTAAACCTCTAATAATAGTACCACCAAGTTCCTTAGAGAGACAAACCCTATCCTAAGAAATAAGGCAGATTCTAGACTTACCCCCAACATTATCATTCCACAAAAGCAATCTCAAAACCAACTTTAAATGATTTAGAGTTGAAACAGGAACTTTGAGGACATACATCAAGTATATGGGGACAACATTAAGTACTGATTTAATCATTTGAATCTTGCCTAAGAAAGATAACCACTTATGCTTCCAAGAAAAGATTCTTCCCGATATTGTGGAAATCACATTGTCCCAAGAAGAAGGAAAAATTTCACCAATAAAAAAAGGAACACCTAGATAAGAACATGGTAAAGAGCCAATAGAGAATCTCCAAAAAATTTTAATCTGCATTCAATAAATTGAGGAACATTAAACATAAACAATTTAGATTTTGTAGGGTTGATCAATTGACCTGACACCAAAGAATACTCCATAATGACATTTTTAATGACTTTAGCTTTAGGAATTGAAGAATGACCAAATAGTAAAGTGTAACCAACAAAAATACCACGTGTTTGATGTTCTTGGATATTCGACAAATAGATGCTTTTCTAAAGAATTTTCTTATTCATAGCTTTGATTGTTCTACTCAGCCCTTCCGACATGAGAATGAACAAAAAAGGGGAAAGAGGGTCCCTTGTCTTAACCCCCCGGAGGAGGAAAAAAAGTCACATGAAGAACCATTAAGCAATACTAAAAACCTTGCAGATGAAATACAAGAGTGAATCCATTTAACCCATTTTTCACAAAAACCAAATTTATGAAGAATGGCTAAAAAGAAATCCCAATTAACCCTATCAGAGGCTTTCATCATATTTAATTTGAGAATCATTGATGGAATCTTATGCAGCATAATAAATGTAAAATTTCATGTGCAACAATTGCATGATCAGTAGTTTCTCTTGTTGGGATAAAACTATCTTGTTATTTAGAGACAATATGTGGAATGAGTCTGGCTAGTCGAATAGAGATAGCATTAGTAAAAAAATGTAAATAGTATGGGTGAAAGCATGAAGTTGAGTCCACGAAATGTGGAAGTTTTTGCCTTAGCCCAAAAAACAAAATCGACATTACAAAAACGAGATCCCATTTTTTAATAAACAGGATCCCACTTTTAAAAAATGGGATATCGCTTTTAAAAAATGTGATCTTATTTTTTAATAAACGGGATCTGGGTATGTGCATGATCATCATGGAAAAAACATTCCCTTAAGTGGCAATAAAATTCAGAAAATCAGAGTTAGGCAACATGACATAAAAATTTGAATAAGTTATCTATATTATTTAAAAAATATGTAAGAATATAATCTGTAGCAAATTGAATGTATTTTCTAAATTACTAGGTTTATTTAAAAAAAATAAAATCTATTTGGTGAAAATTTGAAATTTCAATGCAATAGTACTTAAATTCCAAGGAAAAAATAAGTAGTAGGTGTCTGTCTGACCACCCTAACCACAATAAAATGATAATATTTTTTTATAATATTTTATATATAAGTAGGGGACTCATGTCCTGATGTGATGCATATTTTTTTGTCATTTGTTTCCAAGTAAATAATTAATTATGATTTTTTTATTACAATTTTAAAAAATATAAAAACTCGTATGTATGACCGCCTTAACTTGGTCAAAACTTCATGAAATTCAATTTTTTTTTTTTAATCCTATAGTATGTGAAGCATAGGATGTGATGCATATTTTGGATTCAAAAAATGTTATACCATTTGAAAGCTATAGATTTTTTTCAATCATCCTATCAATCAGGACTTTAGTCATAATTCAAATAGAAAATGAATAATAATTATTTATTAAATTCAAAGTAAAGCATAATTTATATTGGTGGAAAGCTGAAAATATCCTTTAAAACCCCTTTTCATTTCATCAATTTTGGGTAAAAAAAAGTCGTTAGCCACATGGGCCATCATATCACTTAGATATCGCCACTTTTTGGCCCATCATGATCCTACACATACCAATCTAGGTTTAAAAAATGGGATCCCATTTTTAATAAACGGGATCTCACTTTTAAAAAATGGGATCCTATTTAGCTTTAGGATCTCGAGCCTAAATGCTAAATGGAATCCCATTTTTTTAAAATCGAGATCCCGTTTATTAAAGGATCCCAAACCACCAGACACGAAATGAGATCCCATTTTTTACAAAATAGGATCTCGTTTTCAAATTGTATTTATTTAAAAAAACAAAAATCCATCATTATTAGCTCAGGATCCGAGTTTAGCAAAGTGTGCAACGACAACAGACAGTGACCTTTGACCTCTAGGTATGCCTCCACCTTTTCTATTTGTTATTTTTTAGTCTTTTTTTGAAATTTATAATAGAAAGGTAGGTTTTAGAATTATTTTTTCCAGTTTATTTAGCATTTAATATATTTTATTTAGTTATAATAGGAGAATTGATAGATTGTAGAGGTAGAAGAAAAAATGAAATGAAACCCTGTAGAAACAAAAAAATAATCTTTGAATCATTTTTGAAGAACAAAATTTATCTTTTGAAGCCTAAATTGTTCAATCAAACAAAAAAAATTGCATTTTAATTTGCCCTAATTTGAAATTGAAAGAAAACAAAAAAAATTGCATTGAAAACCTTAGTTTGAAAACCCTAATTTAAACTTGAAAGAAAACAAAAATTTTATTGAAAACCCTAATTTGAAATGAAACAAAGAAATTTGCATTGAAAACCCTAGATTTTTCTTGAAACCCTAAATTCAATTCAAACAATTTTTTTTGCTAATTCAACCTAAATTGAAATCAAACAAAAGTTTTTGCATTCAAATGAAAACCTTGATTTCAAGCTCAAGAATATTTGATAGTGGAAAAAATTGATTTGCATTGCTTAAATGTTTTAAATTGAATTTATTTGCATTGTAAATTAGGGCCAGGTTTCAATATTGACAATGAAATAGGATGTGATAAATATTATACATTTAAATGTGTATTCATCAAGAGACACAATCAATTAAACATTACATGAACATAGATATAATTGGAATACTTGTGTAGTTAGCGGATCATTACAATTGATAAATTTTCAATGTTTTTTTGCAAATTTAATTAGCGAATTCCTAAATCCTTGTACAATCCATTTCCAATTGTCACTTAATTACTCAAATATGTGCATTCATTTCTATTGTATGTTTTTCTCTCTTATTCATGCATTGTTTCAATTTGTTATTTGCATGTGTTGTCTCTTATTTTTTGACAATCTTAACTCTCATTCTAGTCATTTAGTTGTTAATTAGGCTTCTAGTTTAGTCTAAAATTTTAATTTCCACTAGTTACCTAGATACCAAAAGAATCTAAATATTTTTATTTTCTTTCTTTTAGGTTCTTTCAACTCGAAACAATCCAAATAATTTATAATCTATTCAACATTAACTAATTTTATTATACATTTTATATCATAAAATTAATTTAATATTCAACTTTATCATAGTATATATTAAACTTCATATATATATACAATCAATTTTAATGAAAAACATACATTAAATAAAATAATCTTATATTCAATTAAAAAAATACAAAGTTAAAGTATACATCAAAATCATTCTTAATAATACTTAATTTTATGTGTTTCTATTACAAAAATAGTTAGTTTATTCATAAAATCAAAAATATTCATAAACTAGTCAGTCTATTACCCTAAACTATAAATCGATGTCTTAAGGGGTCTTAATATGACATTTCTTAAGGGGATCAAATAATTTCTCAAAATTTGGTGAAGTTTCCCAAGGTAACCAAATTTAACAATATAATAAGATCATGCAAGATTATAATATGAATGACATTTCATGAGAGGTTGGTCAGTCAAAAGAAGAGTTATCTCAATCAACTGTTTCACAAGAAAATGTTGTTCACTAACTTCCAAGTCCATTATTTGAAGGTACACCAAAACTTCACCCTAAGATCCCTAAAACCTAAACACTGAACTCTAAAATCTAAACCTTAAACCCTAAAGCATTCATTTTGTCCTAGGACCTTAAAATGAAATTTTGTTGGCTTGGGAAACTCCACCAAATTTTATTCCCTTAAGTCATGGAATTTTTTCCTATGACCTTACTACATAGACCCCCTTAAGCAATCCTATTACCCTAAACCCTAAAGCATTCATTTTTTCCTAGGACCTTAAAATGAAATTTGGTTGCCTTGGGAAACTCCAACAAATTTTATTCCCTTAAGCCATGTCATTTTGTCCTAGGACCTTACTACATAGATTTTCTTAAGGAATCATATTACCCTAAACCCTAAGCCCTAAAGCCATCAATTTTATCGAGGCCCTTAATGAAATTTGGTTGCCTTGGGTAACTTCACCATACTTTATTCTCTTAAGCCATGTCATTTTGTCCTAGGACCTTACTACATAGATCCCCTTAAGCAATCATATTACCCTAAACCCTAAAATCTAAACTCTAAACCCAAAACCCTAAACCCTAAAGCCATAATTTTTTCCTAGGCCCTAAATGAAATTTGGTTTCCTTGGGAAATTTCACCAAACTTTATTCACTTAGGCCATGTCATTTTTTCCTAGGACCTTACTATGTATAGATCCCCTTAAGCCATCCTGTCACCCTAAACCTTAAATCTGTGTCTTAAGGGGTACTAATCTGACATTTCTTAAGGGGATCAAAGAAGTTCTAAAAATTTGGTGAAGTTTCCCAAGGCAAGAAAAATTAACAATAATAAGTCAAAACAAGATCTATCTCAACCATAGATCCCCTAAAGCCATCCTATTACCCTGAACCTTAAACTTTAAACTCTAAACCATCATTTTGACCTAGGACCTTAATAAAATTTGGTTGCCTTGGGAAACTTCACCAAATTTTATTCGAAGAAGTTCTCAAAATTTGGCGAAGTTGCCCAAGGAAACCAAATTTAACAATAAGAGGTCAAAAAAAGAGCTATCTCAACCATAGGTCCCCTAAGCCATCCTATTACCCTAAACTATAAATTGATGTCTTAAGGGATCAAAGAAGTTCTCTAAATTTGGTGAAGTTGTCCAAGGAAATGAGATTTAACAATAGTAAGTGAAAACAAGAGCTATCACAACCATAGATCCCCTTAAGCCATCCTATTAGCCTAAACCTTAAACTCTAAACTCTAAACCATCATTTTGACCTAGGACCTTAATGAAATTTGGTTGCCTTGGGCAACTTCAAACAATTTTATTCGCTTAAGCCTTGCCATTTTGTCCTAGGACCTTACTATATATATCCCCTTAAGCCATCATATTACCCTAAACCCCAAATCCTAAACTATAAACCGTAAACCCTAACACATTCATAAATTGTCCTATATTTATAGTTAATTATTTTTTCATCCAAGTAACATTCCTTAGACATAAATGTGGCCTACACATTTTATCATTTGTATGAACAATTAGCCCATTTATATTCAATGGCTTTTAAAGGGTATTTCCTAAACATTGATATAAGTGAACTTTCATTAGATTTATATTCAATGGCTTTTAAAGAGTATTTCCTAAACATTTATCTTACATTGCGAAATTACAAATCTAATGAAAGTTCACTTATATCTTTGAGATCACATGGATAAATTCAATAATATATGTAACCCACCTCCACGCCCTCCATATCCACCCACTCCACCTCATAACCCCCCACCTCAACCACCTGAAATAGATGGTGCTTGCTTGAAAGAATGAATCAATGCCAATGTTAGAACCATTCAAGATCAAATCAACATTATTCAAAATGAGGAATTTATCATATTAGCTTTGAGGATGTTTGCATCTAGGATGCAAACTGTTGTTGATGTTCTTAGGGCTATGGATGGGATCTATGATGAGCATCGATGATGGCTAGAGGAGAGGAGAAATTCTGATTCTAAAAAGGAAAAAACAAAGAAATGAAGATATGTAGGAGAGAGTTGTAATAGTTTATAAATTAAGACAATGATCTATAGTTATGAATTTATGAATTTGGTTTGATGGATATTTTGTGTAATGAATTTATGAATTTGGTTGGACGAATATTTTTAGTGACAAATTTATGATTTTTGTTGAATGGATATTTTTAGTGACATGAATTTATGAATTTGGTTGAATTTATGAACTTATAATGCTAAACTTATAATAGTATATATTTTATGACTATCCACTAGATCATTTGATTTGTCCTGTTGAAAAAATGTAATATATATATGCATTAGACATAAATGAGATTTTTTTGAATATTTCAAGTTTATTTTTTAGTATGTACATGTATTAAAATTACATAGTTGGATGGATATTTTTAGTGACATGAATTTAGTAATTTGGTTGAAGTTATGAACTTATAATGCTGAATTTATAATAGTATATATTTTATGACTATCTACTAGATCATGTGATTTCTCTTGTTGGAAAAATGTTATATATATATATATGTGTGTGTGTGTGTGTGTGTGCTAGACATAAATGATATTTTTGTGAATGTTTCAAGTTTATTTTTTAGTATGTACATGTATTAAAATTACATAGTTCTAGATCTTAAATTTTGAAATTTGTATGTACACATAGTTGCTAGTTGAATGATGTATGCATGCATTATGCATTGCATATGGCATTTTAAATGCGTGTACATGTTAAATTTTAAAATTTATATACCCTTTCTCAAGTTCAACCAATGTATGTATGTGTCATATATGTATGCACATCCTATTTAAACAAATTTGCATGTACATTTCAAATTTAACTATTTCTTGTATTTTTTTAAAGCTTGTATGTTAATTTTGTATAATTTAATGTAGGTTAAAACACTTCTATAGATATCATGGATCAATTTAACATTGATGATATCCTCAATCCAACACTTTAGCAACCTCTAGATCCACCTCCTCTTCCTCCCCCTCTACCCTCTCCACCTCATATCCCACCTCCACCACCCACTGGATCAAATGAGGCTCGCTTGAGAGCATGTATAAATGAACAAGTGGAATCCATTCAAAACAAAATCAATGCTATAAAAAATCAAGAATTGATTCTATCGCATGTGGGACGTTTTGCATCTATAATACAAAACGTTGTCGATTCCATAAGGACTATCGATTCTAACCTAGATAGGAATCAACGAGATAGAGAGGAGATGACATGATTTTATGTAGATGGTCTCTCGTATAAAGAAATTTTAGACCTAAGAAAAACAAAATTCCAGCTAGCCCCTTATTTTATCGACCCTAATACTCAGCAGCCCATTCCTCCCAATAAATCTAGAATATCCATGAGGTGGTGTATACATCCACAGATGAGTGCACATTTTTGGGATCGATGGTATATGGTATTTGATAGTGCACCACACACTAATCTAGAGGTCCCATTATATTTTTTGAGGAAGAGTTTGTTATGGCATAAAAGCCCAATTATTTTGATTTTAAATCATTTCAGGGTGTTGCTGGTGATATTCCACAATAGAGGTTAGGGGCAAGGGATGATCCCCAATGCCCCATGCATGTGAAACCCCTTGTTTCTCCTCTTGGAGCTTCCATTCTCACACCTAGTATTGACATTAGGATCCCTTAGTATGCTCGCAGGAGACCTTGATCAACATGCTTTTGTGGTAGTGATTAGGGATCATACAAAACATGATGATGGAGGAATGTTTTATGGAGTTGGTCCTAGTACTAGTCCATGAGTGTCGAGACCACATGTATGTACTAGTTTCCACCAGTTATGCTATGGACCCGATCAGGCCACACATAGTTTGGGTGGACGTGGAGATTTTGGTGGATCATTTGGTCACCTCAATTCATTTGTAGAATTTCTTACTATAGACCATCACCATGAGGACAGTGTGACACATGTATCAATATTCATTTGTACATGTTGAATTTACAAGAATTTTAATGAAAGTATATATCAAAACAAATTGCAATACATTTTAAAAATCAAAGAGTTTGGTGTATATATGACACTAATGATGGGGAAATCATCTAAACCATGAGTACATATGTCAAGACCACTTCTAGTCAGCAACCCTTATGGGGTACATTTTGATTTGAATTTTTAAAATTATATATGAAATAATTTTTAACTTGAGTTTTAAATTTATATGTAACAATCATAGACATATGTTTTAAATATTTATGTTAGTTTAGGAAAGTTAATCAACTTCCACGTCGATTCCACCTGAGGGTTTGTCAAGCATTCTTCCACTATCAAGCATCGTAGATTAGGGGCAGGTACATTTATATTGTAAATTTTTTAACAAGTACATTACTATAGTTACAATTATGAATTTTGAATTCACTATATATCAAATGTGCATGTACAAGTTTGTAAATATTATAAATGTTAAATATCTATATGTATGTTTAGGTTGATACAAAAATGAGAATGGGCATTAGAAAAACATTAGATGTTGTCACTACTTGTGATGCCTCTAAATTTTAGGTTGTTTAAAAAAGTTTCTACACAAAATGTGCAAACTTGAATATATATATTTTTACCTACTTCAAGTATACATGCTTTAAACTTGATCTTGTAGTATTTTTTTAGTGTGACTTTCTATCATGACTCAATCATAGTTACACCTCTAGGATGGAATGCAGAGCAGGCTCCACATATAATGGTATAATTTACTTTTTTATTATATTTAAAGTCAATTACAAATTATACAAGTTGTGAATAACTTTAATTAAATTTAAAATTGAACACACACACGATCACACACACACACACACACACACACACACACACACACACATATGAGCTCATACATGTTAATTTTTATTTATTTTATAACATGAGACACATCTTGTAGTTGAGCATGTACAAACATCTCTTGGAGTAGAGGATGCACAACTTCAGATTATGGTACAATATAAATATGATAAATTTTAAATTAAATTGAATTCAATCATTTTTAATTGTAGACTTACATCTAATTTCAACATTATTTGTCTTGTATGTAGATTGATTAGAGAATTTAGAGGTTGGTCTAGGTGCACTAGAGCATCTACATCCAAATATGATGGTAATTTATTTTTATGACGAATTATAAATTAAATTGTCATTAAATCATTTTTCATCATCTCACATTTGATTTCATCCTTCTCTTGTACAGAGTGTTTCAAGGCATGCACGTATTTTGCATGGTGTGAAGATGGCTCTTGATTATAGAGATGATACATTACCTAAACATGATTTTATGGGTTATATTTGATTATTTCATGGACTACATATTTGGTTTCTCATGTACCAAGTTGCACTTTATTTCATTGGTTGAGTATTTTGTTGGACTTTATTTCAAGGGCTGTACTCTAATGGACTTTATTTCATGCACTTAATATATTGGTTTCATGCACTGAATATATTGTAAATGATGGACTTTATTATTGTTCAATTTTAATTTACACATGTACATTTATGCATTTATGTTCATAGTCAAGACATTAGTACATAGGAAATTAATGTGAAATTAAATATAAATATGAAATTAATAGGACATTTTAATATTTGTACTTTATAAATTTAGTGTTCCATACATGATATGTACATTCAATAATTAGCGATAGTTAGTAAATTATCTTATTAAATTCATATCCTAATGGGATATCTTAAGGGGTCTTAATAGGATTTATTAAGGGGTCCTAATACACAGGTTAGATATAATAAACTAAGAAAAAAATATAATATACAAAAAAACCAATTTGACCATATACCACAAAGGATGAAATTTTAAGAAATAAACAATACCATACAAGATTAGAGAACAAAAGCATTAATAAATAATATAAACTAAACATAATTTATAGGTTGTCTTAAGGGGTCCTAATATGACGTCTTAAGGGGATCAAAGAAGATTATAATATAGGACAATCAATGTGGTCTACATGATGTATAATTTCCTTAAAAACTAAAAGATATATTAGTCCATCAACCATTTTGTTGGAATTTAATCAAGCATGTTTATGTTCATAGACTTCTAGTACCTGAATAAGTCCATAGAGATAGGTTAATAGATATTTATCACTTGGTACTAATATATTTATCCCTTCTTTCTATGATGAATAATGCTCTAGAGTTATCCTAACAATAAAATGATAAAATGAAACACATAAAAATATGTTTGAAAATATTCCATAATAAAACTTTATCTAAGTGAACATTTTTTTATGGAAATTCATAGGTTCAATAGATTTGTATTAACAACCTCCGCAAATAGATCAATTTAGATATCCCTATCAAGTAGACTTTGTGGCATTTTATAATTTAATATGTTATATTCCTAGGTTTTCAAAGTGTCTAAGAACAGGATAAATTATTGAAAGCATATTCCAAAATAAAGTAAGATAAATTAGAAACATCATTATAATGTACATAAAAAACATGCTAAGAATAACCAATCTTTTAAGGTTCATTTCCTAGGCTTTAGGTCCCATTGTTTATGGTTTAGGGTTTCTAGGGTTCATGAGATGCTTAGAATAACAAATATATATGGGTTAATGGTTTAGGGTTCATCTCCCAGGCTTTAGGTCTAATGGTTTAGGGTTTACGGTTTCTACGGTTCATGAGATGCTTAGAATAACAAATCCACATGGGTTAATGGTTTAGGGCTCATCTCCTAGGCTTTAAGTCCTATGGTTTATGGTTTATGGTTTCTAGGGTTCATGAGATTCTTAGAATAACAAATATATAAGGGTTAATGGTTTAGGGTTCATCTTCTAGGATTTAGGTCCTATTGTTTATGGTTTAGAGTTTTTAGGGTTCATGATATTCTTAGAATAACAAATATATATTGGTTAATGGTTTGGGGCTCATCTTATAGGATTTAGGTCCTATGTTTTATAGTTTATTATTTAGGGTTTCTATGGTTCATGAGATACTTATAATAATAAATCTATATGGGTTAATGGTTTAGGGATCATCTCCTAGGTTTTAGGTCTTATGGTTTATCATTTCAGGTTTGTAAGGTTCATGAGATGCTTAGAATATAAAATATATATGGGTTAATGGTTTAGGGCTCATCTCTTAGGCTCTAGGTCTTATGGTTTATAGTTTAGGATTTCTAGGGTTCATTAGATGCTTAAAATGAACAAAATTATATGGGTTAATGATTTAGGGTTCATCTCCTAGGCTTTAGGTCATATGGTTCATGGTTTCGGGCTTCGAGGGTTCATGAGATTCTTTGAATAAAAAATATGTGGGTTAATGGTTTAGGGTTCATCTCCTAGGCTTTAGGTCCTATGGTTTATGGTTTAGGGTTTCTTGGGTTCATGAGATGCTTATAATAACAAATCTATATGGGTTAATGGTTTAGGGTTCATCTCATAGGCTTTAGATCCTATGGTTTATGGTTTATGGTTTCTAGGTTTCATGAGATGCTTAGAATAACAAATCAATATGGGTTAATGGTTTAGGGCTTATCTTCTATTATTAAGGTCCTATGATTTATGGTTTAGGGTTTCTTGGGTTCATGAGATACTTAGAATAACAAATTTATATGGGTTAATGGTTTAGGGGTCATCTCCTAGGCTTTAGGTCCTATGGTTTATGGTTTATGGTTTCTAGGGTTCATGAGATGCTTAGAATAACAAATCTATATGGGTTATTGGTTTAGCGTTCATTTCCTAGGCTTTAGGTCCTATGGTTTATGGTTTAGGGCTTCTAGGGTTCATGAGATGCTTATAATAATAAATCTATATTGGTTAATGGTTTATTGTTCATCTCCTAGGCTTTAGGTCCTATGGCATATGGTTTCTAGTGTTCATGAGATCTACTTAGAATATCAAGTCTATATAGGTTAATGGTTTAGGGTTCATCTACTAGGCTTTAGGTCCTATGGCTTATGGTTTAGGGATTCTAGGGTTCATGAGATGCTTAGAATAAAAAATATATATGGGTTAATGGTTTAGGGCTCATCACCTAGGCCTTAGGTCCTATGGTTTATGGTTTAGGGTTTCTAGAGTTCATGAGATGCTTAGAATAAAAAATCTATATGGGTTAATGGTTTAAGGTTCATCCATTTAAGTCATTCTCTCAAATCCCCTTAGTGCAACCTCTTACATCCCTTTAAGTAATTCTATAAACTCCTCTTAATCCACCATCTTACATCCCTTTAAGTCATTGTATCAACTCCCCTTAATCCACCCTCTTGCATCCACTTAGTCCATAATGTTTACAAAATTTGGCTATGCCATCTCAAGAAAATCTCAAACTTGTGCCAGGAATGTCATAGGTCTTCACACCACCTAATATCAAAAAGGTACAAGCAATATCAATGAAATCATCAAAACATACATATTTTAAAATATATAAAACTATCTATTTCTACACAACTCAAGTACCTGTATTTAAAATTATTCCACACATGTGTGTAGGTTGAATCTACATCATCTTATTTTTGTTTCAAAGTATTAGATCAATGCGATGCTTACTTAAGGATATAAAAAAGGATAATAAATCAATTTTATCTATTAATGTACAAGAAATATCAATGTATAATCAAACCATGTATTGAAATATAATGTAACTAATAATTATCTATTTTTACCAAGTATTCCATGTTGTCTACATTGAATCTGCATGAAATCTCTTTTTTGTGGTGATGGCTTAATGATCTATACAAGAAAAATTTAAATCAATTTCAACTAATAACACACTTGACCAATATCAAAACATGTATTTAATCTATTTAAAAGGACAATATAAAACTAAAACTATATTTACTTATTCCATTGTACTATTTTCATTCTCATTTTTTTGTAATGCATTTATGATTGTCTCATGCACTTCCACAAAAATTTTCCATAGCACTTTATTTGTAGGTATTCCACAATACTAATCTAGTTTTATATTTGTTGCCACCACCAAATGTTAATAATATATAATATTTTTATGTGTTTCACAATCTTTGAATGTAGGTAGACCATTATTCCTTATCAGGTATTTTCATAGCCAAGTGCCAAAAACCACCACCAATTGTCCTATTGGAAAAAAATGAAAACCATCATCAAGTAAGTTCTCAAAATTTTATTAAGGGGATCAAAGACGTGTTCTAAAAATTTGATTAATTGGATCAAAATCTTGTTATCAAAATCTGCTTAAGGGGATGTCTTAAGGGGATCAATGTACCTATTGGATAATGATAGCCATCATCATCTTCTCGAGGTGATATTAACTTATATTTAGTCTCCACACAACGAGCCAAGCAATATTATATTTCTTCTTCATTCCCCTAAGGTGCAACAACAACATACACATGTCCTACAAACAAAATTTGATTTAATAACTTGTGTGTATCCATATAAATAATTTAGTATTACAAAATAATTTAATAAAATGAAATAAAATAAAATAAAATTACCTTCTTCTACAAGGTCTAAAACATGGTCATAGTCTTCAGATGCAAACACTTGATGATTTTCTTCAATAGTTCTTTCATATTGATTTTGTGCTTGTGTAGATGTTAATGATATTTTCTCCCACTCTTCAACCCATTCTATATTTTCACATGTTTTCCAGTCTCCTAAGATAAAAAACTAACAAAAACATGCAAGCTCTCTTGTCCAAATAGTCCATGTGCTTATTGTCGAACTCCTAGAAATGAATGACATTTAGTAGATCCATTGATTGTTTCACAGTCAACTCTAGGTAGAATTTTCTCTTCTTCAACCAACCAAAAGAATTGAAGAATTGTAGAGTACTCACTTGAACCACGTGTAGATAATCTTGTATTGCACCAATCCACAATCCCACACTCATCTTTAAATTGTATTGCATCATTGAATCTCAATTGTTCTCTAGCAAGAATTCTTTTTGACACATGCACCGACTCCATCATGTTCTCCTTTACCATGCCCATTTAAAAAGAACTCCATATATGTTGGACATTAAGTTCCTTGTGAACCCTACTTAACCAATAGAAAATTTAAGCATTCTTGAACTGGCCCGTACAATTATCTGACCATATAAGGTGTTTTTCCATCTAGATTCCTCTTTCTCTTAAATTTCTATATAATATATTGAAATGGTATTGAACAAACTCTGACGAGTGTAACTGATTGTCACTCAAATAAAAATTATACTCCCTCAAAACTTTTCTATAATCCTCTGTACTATCATCTACATGTCTATAAACAATATGGACAAACATAGCTGCTTGCACTAAATTATAATACTGTGATTGAATTTCCTGTTGCAGAATTAGAGTATAATTTTCCACAAAATCAACCACTGAAAGTATAGTACCAATTGGAAATATGTTTCTACATGCACAAAATTGGCCTTGAAGACATCGAACATCTTAAGAGTGCATGACATATTTCGATACAATCTTATTCTTAAATTATAATATGAATGCATGCACACTAACTTTTTCTGTAACTAAATCACAATGCTTTTCCAATATTTCCATCTTTTACAGAATAGTTAACATTTTTAAATATTTTAACATCCACTAATTTTTTTCCAAAATCATTATCAACACTTTCATGCATCCAAACTCTTAAGAATGAAAGATTTCCACAACTAGTGCATTGTCTAGAAAGACAAGAACTTAAATAAAATAATTTTCCATTACATCTTTCACAAAATAAACTTGATATAAACTCCCTTATTGTTTTAGGTGGCATATTAATACATTATTGCTGCATAATCATGTTAGTATACAAAGTACAACGTATATATCAAAAAACATCATAAAAATAATGAGATTAAACATGTGTTTTACAACAACAAGATGTTTGTTGCTTATTAATTTTTACACACCAAGGTTTACATTTTCCAAAAGACCTTTGACTTATTTTAGTATTACTAGGTAACACTAAATCACAACAAAATCTTCTATAAAATTCAATTTGTGTTGTATCTAATAGGTGTTCTGGATGAGGATCACAAAATTTGGACCCCACCCTCAATTTGAAAACATCTCTAGCATTATATGACACCCTAGTATTATCATGCCAATATTTTTCAATCAAATATTTAATTTCAACATTCAATTTCATATCAAACTTCGGGAGTCGACCACTAAAACCCCAACATTGGTTGATAGGATAATTTTCTATGTACTTTCTATTGTTTTGGCTGCTCTTAGCAATGTTTTAGGATGTATTTTTAAAACTTCACTAATATTTCTTACCATTCTTTTATTCAAAGTTTCTTTACTAACTATAATAGTTGTTATAGCTATTTTTGTTGCATTCTTATCTTTAGATCTACTATTTTTTCCAATAGACTAAATGGCACTAGCAATAGTAGACATATCATGTTTTTTGATTGATCTTATCTTATTTGTTTAACAAAAATGCCTAACTTTTTCATTACTTTTCTCAATTTTCACATTCTCATTAATTGCATCATTAGTCAACATTGAACTAAAAGTTTTTTAAGATAAAAATATATATTTTATAATCTATCAGCATGTGCTCTTATTTGTCTCCATGATATATTACCAAGACAGTTATCCAAAAAATCACTTTCAATTTAATAAATATATATATTCAAAACTATTTTCATTTTCATCTTCATTTTCATTTTCATTTTCATTTTCATTTTCATTCTCATTCTCATCTTCATTTTCACTTTTATTTTCATTTTCAGTCTCATCTTCATTTTTCATTTTAATTTTAATTTTCATCTTCATCTTCATTTTCATTTTTATCTTCATCTTCATTTTTCATTTTCATTTTCTATTTCATTTTCATTTTCATTTTCATCTTCATCTTCATTTTCCTTTTAATCTTCATCTTCATTTTCATTTTCAATAACAAAATGGTTTTTATTTTCATTTTTATTAAGAGGATTTTCATTTTCAAGAACAATTTGACTCAAATCTTGAACTCTACAAATATTATCGATGTCAAGATTGTTATATCCAACTTCTTTAAAATCTATAATAAACACCATTTCCATGAGGCTCAAAGGTGGATTTGAAGATGTACCTAGAATTATGCCTATTGAAACATTCTTCGTAGCATGGGAAGGGATATTTGAAGACATACAAGGAGTAGTTTGTATATTCGTATTAGTTTCCACATTCACCTCTTGCAAGTTTGCATCGTCTACATCCATGGTCTCCTCAATGTTTATATCTTTAATAGTTGTGGAATTGGATTCTTCACTGTCATTCATTGATAAAATTCTCATTCTTCTTTCTCTTTGTCTTTGTTTCTCCTTCTCTCTCTTTCCTTGAATTTCTTTAGGGGTCAATACCTTCCTATCTTTCCTCCTATTTTGACATTGTGATCCCATGATTGAATTTTTTTGAAGTATACGTGCAAATGAATGTAAAAAAAATTTGAGATTATTCCTTTTTTTTTTCCTCCTTCAAACTAGTAGAAATTGTTCACAAAATTCCTCTTCCTCCTTCAAAAAATAAGTAATTGAACAAATTTCATCTTCTTGTTTCAAACAAGTAGCAATTGAACAAAAATACTCTTCCTCCTTAAAACAAGTAGAAATTAAACTAAAATCCTCTTCCTCCAAAAAAGTAGCTAAATCAAACAAAATTTATAATTCTCATTTGAAAAACACTAGGAATTCAACAAAATTTCTCTTCCTCCTTCAAACAAATAGAAAATAAATAAAACTCCTAGATTTCTCCTTTGAATACAAATACCAAATGCACAAAATTTCTCTTCTTCCTTCAAACAAGTAGCTCAATTGTATTATTTCCATCCACCTTTGAAAGAAAATATGAATTCAAAATAATTTCTCTTCCTCCTTTGAAAATAAATAGCAATTCAACAAAATTCCTCTTCCTCCTTTGAAAATAAGTAGCAATTCAACAAAATTGTTTTGTCACAACGTCCCAATGATGCCTCTTTTCAAAATTGAAGAAAATACCAACTTCAAGAGCTTCAACAAGACAAAATTTGATAGAAAAAAGGGAATATGTCATAGTCGGTCATACAAAATGATTCTCAGACACAAGATGCCCTTTTTTGATAGTAAAATAAAAAATAACAGTAAAAAATAAATGTAAAAATAACTCGAGATCTGATTTAGTAAACAAGATCTTGATTTATAGAAATTGGGATCCCATTTATTAAATGAGATCTCATTCCATTTTCAATGAATCTACTAATAAATGGGATCCCATTCCATCTTCAACGGGTGAATTGGAAACACGACCCTGTTTTTGTTATAAATGGGATCCCTTTTTTCAAAATTTAAAATGTAGGCTAGGTTTATGCTTTGTTGACAGGTTCAGGAAAAGGTTTGGGGGTCTGAATCTGGGCCCTGGACCTAGTTTGACCTACAAATTGAAGGTCCTAGCAATGTCACAAAAAAATACTAACTTTGGGCATATGCCTAAAGGCTTTATTTCTAGAGTTTTTCAATGAAATTAAAACCCATTATAGATTAGACAGTGTAGATTCCAAATATATAATATTTTATACAATTGGATTATTTTTTAATTTTTCCTTTACTTTCTGATTAAACAGGTCCATAAACTTGAATTATCAAGGGATTTTAGTATTTTGATAACTTTTTATCAACATAACATTTTCACAAATGGATTACATGGAAGCATACTTCACACAATTCTTTTCAATTTAAAAAAAAATCAGAAAATCATTAGTTAAGGTCATCTTATGTATGAGGTACACGATGATTTTTTAAAACACCAAATATAACAACTAGAAAATTAGCAAAAACATATGGAAAGCGTGCTTTAGTGAGTTACAAATATTTTCCCAAAAGGATTTAGAAAAATATGATTATTTAGGTCAAAATATGGATGATGTACACATGCATGGTATGGTAAAAAAATTAATTTTAAATAGTGATCTTTAGAAATGCCTATTAAAAATCATTTTTTATCATCTAGGTATTGAAATAAATTACATATTTAGAAACTAAACTCTGAGTACTACATTTTATGACTACTGACTTTTTTCAAGATTCCATCTCTAAGTGCTTCAAATTTTAAGGTCAAATGTGTCGAACTCTAAAAATTAGGGCAAATACTTTCACTAAATGGCCAAAAAGTGGACTCAACTTCTTGCCAACACCTGTATGGAAAAGAGATATTAGTCTAAAATCTACAAATGTGGAGGGAGTTTCCACCTTTGGAATAATGGTAATAAAATTAGTGTTAAGTCCTTTTAGAATGGTTCTACTACGCCTTGACTCTTCCAAATCCCTCAAGACATCTTGACCAATAATACTCTAGCATTTCTGAAAAAATAATGTTGTGAAACCATCCGGGCCAGGAGCCTTCTCAGGGGACATAGAAAAGATTTATTTTTTAATTCTTCAATAGAAAAAGGATCCATAAGAAAAGAATTATCCTCTTGAGAAACTAAACAAGGAATGGAATCTAGGAATGAATCATTCATCTTGACTGGTTCAGCCATAAGAAGCTTTTTAAAGAAAAAAGTGGCTTCCTGGGCAATTTCCTTATCATCTTCTAAAAGAATACCAACATCATTTTTAATTGAAGAAATCCTATTCCTTTGTCTCTTAATCTTTGTTGAGGCATGATTTTTTTTTGTATTCCTATTCGCTTTTGCAAGCCAAGTATCTCTTGATTTTTGTCTCCATAACATTCTTCACGTAGAAGAACCTCATCTAATTCTACCAACAGAGATTTCTCTAGCTCAAAAGAATCAAAATTCATTCCATTAATGAAAACATGCTCATTTAAATCTTCAATTTCTTTTTGGATTATAGTAGATTCTCTAAAAAAATGTTATTAAAATGCAAAACATTCCATGATCTGATTTTTCCTTATAAGAACTTCAACTTCTTTACCAATTGGAACATACGAGAACCCTCAAAAAAGGGGGAATTGTCCCACCAAAACTGAATCATGGGAATAAAAGATTTATCCCTAAACCACATAGGCTCAAATTTGAAAGGAATCTTATTAGGAGCCCTATCTTTAAGAACAACAAATAGAACTGGGAAATGATCAGAACTCGAGTATCCAATAATTGATGAGTACACGTCAAAATAAGATGCAAGACACTTGGGAGATAAAAAAAATTGATCTAATCTTTTAGGTATTTGACAAAAATCCTTCCTTTTATTAGACCAAGTAAAAATTCCATTTTGTGGTCTACAATCAAAGAGCCTATTATTATCAATAAAGCCCTTAAAATCTTCCAAAACCCTTTTATTGGGAAAAATCCCACCAATTTTTTTTGATTCCTCCACTATTGCATTCAAGTTCTGACCAAAGACAACCAAATAATCACCTAGTGGTTGAAAAGTTAAAGATAACTGATTCCACAACTTATGTTTCTCATATGTACTGGAAGGACCATAAACATTGAACAACCAAAACTTTTCTTCCAACATTTAATATTTATGGTAAAGTCCAGTCCTATACCATGGGTCAACGAAGCAAGAACTAGCACACAATATTACTGACCCTTTCCTCTCCCACTACGAAGTGAAGTTGAACCTGTGACCTCAAAGTGATGCAAACCCCAAGCCCTAGCCAGATCCGCTACAAGTGGTGGTGAATTGTGATTGCATTTTATATTGTCAAATCAAAAAAATAATTATATTAAGAGATGTCTAGTTCATGCTATTGTTGTAGAAGATATTTCATTCATTACATTAATAATCATTTTAGTTAAATTATTGAGCTTAATTTTACATACACTTATTAATGTGAAAAGAATATTTTTTTTAAATAAGAGGCATATAGCCTATATATTTATATTAGAATATAAAAGTATAACAAAATTGTGAGAAGAATTTCTGATTGCTAGTTGAAACTCGACAATACACTTACAGAAGTAACATAAGATAGTAGAAACCCCTATTTTGTTGCAACACTATTTCCTTGCAAAAAACCCATATTCAGGGCTAATTCCACTGTTTACATCCCCTTAAACTATATGTTGAAACCCCATAGACTATATACTAAGAACTAAATAAAATTCCCCATTAGCTATCAACTAAACGCTATAACTGACTAATTAACAAGATGGAGAAAGAAACCCCAACAAACTTCATTCTTCCATAGCGTTAGGCTCGTTCTCACCCTAGCTTTCAGCATAAGATGACTTTTCAAATTCCTTGACTCTTTTGTGCCCTGTAGTGCCTCTCATGTTACTAATTCTTTGATACTGCTTTGGTGTGTGTGTTTGTTTCAGTTTGAATTCTGGTTATGTTTTGATGCATACTTGATACTTTGTTAGACATCGTTTTTGCCATGCGTTTGGCATGGTAGATAGTTATGTTTATTTTCTTATGATAGTTGGACTTATGTGTGGGATACTTATGTTATGATGATGTTATTGAGTGTGTTATTTTGATCACTATATATATATGTATATATATACATGTGTATATATACCCTAGAGATATTCAGTATTATATTGTGTTTTTATTTGTAGCAGTACTTAGAAGATTTAATATTCTTTATTTTGGTATATACATGTATATATGTATATGTGTGTGTGTGTATATATGTATGCATATAGTAGATATACATGAAATGAAAATATTTAATTGAAATAGAGAAGTAAGATTTATTTTGGAAAAAATAATTATGATGAGAAAAATTATATTGTTTAAATTTTGATTCAAATTGTCATTTTAATTAATCTGTATTTTGGAAACAAAAAGAGTAGTAGTTGAAACAAAATTGTTTTAATTAGATTATGAATTTATCAATTATTTAAATAAATTTGTTTGGTTTTTTTAAATGATTTTTAAAAGATTAGATTTCCTCGATCTTAGAAAAATCAGATCTTAGAATAATCTTTGTGGGGAAAATATTTTGAACCTGAGAATATATATAGTTAAAGAATTAAAATAAATGATTTATTTATAATTGGTTTTAATAGATTAAGTTTAATTTCTTTAATTTTAAAATTTTATTTTTATGTTTAAATAATCATAGAATTTTCATTGCCATTCTTTAATTAGATTTTAGCAAGTAATTAAACTTATATTTTTTGGAATTTTAGTAGAACTAATTTGGTAAGATATTTAAGAAATCAATTATTGTCTTTGGTGAAATAGAAATATTAGTGTACTCTATATTTTGGTTTTAATTGATGAAATTGTTTATTTGATAGGAGACTTGTGGAATTTAAATTTAATTTTCTTATAGTTGATGATGTGGCATTAATTAGTAGTATGTGATATTTTAGTTAAATGTTCTATTGTGGAATTAGTGTTATCTCCAAAGGCTAGCGAAGTGTGTGTGTATTTTTTTTATGGTTGCATCTTTTTATTTATGTTGATACCATGTGGGAAATTGTGGGTGGTGCCTCTTTGTGTTATGGGTTTTGGGATTCTTTGCATACTCATGGGATGGTCATGCCTCATGTATCTCATTGTGATTTAAAGTCCTTTTGGTTGTGCATTGAGGTACCCTTTTCTTGGTTTTGATTTTAGGGAAATGATAAGGGAGAGTGGCTCTTCTTGGGGCTAGTGTACAAGTGGTCACCCTTGAAAGAGTTTCCCTAACTAAGTGAAAACCTAATTAATTTGCCTAGTGAGTTGGGTTAGTTATCACATAATAAGATAAAAATATACACCTCACCCTTGCCATTAGTGCTCCTAAAGGCTAAGGATGGGTGGGAAGACCTGGTCGGTAAGGTCACTACCTTGTCTTCACAAAAGATAAGTGGCTCCGCATGAGTCATGCTATGAGGTGGCTCCTAGTTTTTAGGTAGTATGGTGAATCCATGTAAGGACATGCGATGACACTCTCCCATTGTGCCCCTTTTTTTTCCCTTGTTCTTGGTGCCTCTAGAGTTGTTTTATTATTGATGTTTATGTTGTTTTGCAGGCTTGAGTCTTTTAATGTGAGTCCTTTATGTTTAAGTTTGTGGCCGAGGGTTCTTTCTTATTGACTCCTTGCATGGGGGATGTTCCTTCCGGTTCACAAGGTTGGGTGGAAATGTGCAATTCACCCATTGGGTCCCCAAGTGTGATTGTGACATAGATGCAATTGCAATGATCTTAGAGCTTGCACATAGAATATTATACCTTTGAAGAATTCTCTCTCATTAATGTATGTTTGTATTATGTTGTACCCTTCCCAATTTTATAGGGGAAGTGGCCTTGTAATGTAACTTTGGTTTTATGTTGTATTGTATCTATGGAAATATATTCCATATTTATAATTTTGAACTCTAAAGTTGAATATAACAATATTTTATTTATGTTTATGATTATATATCTTATCCTTGATGAATGAATGACATATATATATTATGTTTTACTCTCGTTTCTTTCTTCTGCTTTAGTTTGAATCATTTATTGTTTTAGTTGTTGGGTTCATTTAAGTAACGCACCATGGACCCCATAGGATTAGGTGAATTCTTTATGTTATATTTATGTTGTATAATTGTTTAATGTTGTAATATCATGTAATTGTTGTTATAAAAAAAATAATTATTTTGTTAATGTTGTAGATGTCCTATGGGGTTTGTGTGGAAGGGCATTACAACTTGGTATCAGAGCCAAGGTTAACAACACTAAGTACTGTAGGTTAAGTAAGTGCATTATGTTAATTTTTTTGCATAACTTTGAACTTATGTAATACCTCTCTTGTTGTGCAGAATCATGTCTAGGGGTCGTTGTAACACCCCACCGTGTAACCTGGAAAAAGTTATGTCACTCACATAAAACAACCAAATATTTAAAAAAGAAAAACAAATAACATGTGACAACAACAACAACAACATAAATGTTTAAGGGTTCCATAGTTACACTACTAAGTACTAACATCAAAATACCACAATAACCTTAAATAAATAGACTCATGAGAAGTCATGACCAGATACACAATAAGAGTTACATACAATAATTGAGATTGTGATAAATCTAAGAATAATACAAGTATCGATGCAAAGCATGTCATGTACATCATGAGTGTAATATAATAAGGAATAAGATATAGAAAAGAAGACGACCACGCCACGACTCGCCAAAGGAACTATGCTCCGCAACCACTGTGCATTCTAGATCCACCCAAGAAAACCTATCATGAAAAAATACTTGAAGGGGACCCAATGGAGAATGTGGCACATTCCTCCCAACCGTGTAGAGCTCAAAATCCCACCCCCTGTGCTAGGAGATAGAACAAGTCCTCAAGTCATACAGACCACAGAAGTGACAACATACAACACAAGGTTGACAATCACGACATCACAACTAACAAACTCCCAGTACCTTAATTAAGGTTATCATATAAATACCAAATTTCGAGAGGTTACCCATGCAACCAATCTTAGGTCCGACCCCCAATGGAAGCCACCCCTCCTAGGTACAACTCCACAAATAGATTACAACAAGAAGGCAATTATGCATAAAACACAAACTTTCTTATACAAGGACTTGTTGTGCACTTTTCACACATGCCCCACCAGAGGCGGGGATCATCTTTTTCTTCTACATCTTTGTACCTTGGCTTTGTCAATTTCTTGTTTTTCTCTTCTTGGAGGGTATTTTGGGATTAAGTCCAGATTTGATTTGATAAGGGTGGTATTTTGAAGCGTTTTGGGGCCTTGAATTTTAGAAATGGGGATTTTTGAAGTGAATTTTCCATGTGATGTGTAAATATTTTTACACCAATGGATAGAGGATGAAAAATTAGGTCAAGTTTCTTTCTGAACTTTTTGGAAATTCCTTCTAGAAAAAAAGTTATGGGGTTTCAAAGTTTTTTTCTGGATTTCTTGTCAAATATGGGATTATCCTTTCCATCTGGATTTTTCCAGATTTCTTGTCAAATCTGGAATTATCCCTTCCGTCTGGATTTTTCTAGATTTCTTTTCATTTTCGGGATTTCCCTTCCTGGCAGATTTTTCCGGATTTCTTGTCAAATCAAATTTTACCTTGCTGGCAGATTTTTCTGAATTTCTTTGTCACGATTTTCTTGAACTCCGAAATCTATTAATAGGGTTAAATTTCTGAAATTTTAGGATGGAGTTGAAATTTCCAAGGGTTTATTTACGCTTAATTTTAATATTTTGTGGTTGTATTTTCACATGTGAGCTATTAATGATTATATATATTTTTCAGGATTAAATAAATAAAAAAGGGAGGACTTGCATATGGATTGGTGCCAAGAGGAAAATTTGAAAAATATTTTAAATGTTGATTTACATATGAATCGGTGCCCAGCTATTCAAATGAACCCAATTGCATAAGAATCTGCACCACAACCTGTCTACAGCTGGAAGATATGCTTCAAACATGGAGTGATGTGTGTTGTTGTTTTCACTCTCCAATCATAATTTTTTATTCAAATCGAGGTGGCAGATTATTGATTTCTTATTGCTCCTGGATGTAATTGCTTTTATGCTATTGGATGATGATGTACAACCTTTAAAAAAAAAAAAACACTAATGTAAATTCTTAGGGTTTCTTGAGTATTAATTACATCCATTGGATTGAATTTAATCTTGGCCCTTGATTTAAAAATGTAATATCTATAAAAGGGTTGTGCCTTCTCATTTGTAAAAAGAAAGAAAAGGTCAGAGAATAGCTGATCAGAGGTTGGAAAGCAAGAATTGGCTAAGTTAGAGGTTAGATTCTGTGAGTCAGTAGTTGTAGGAGAGGAGAGAGGCTAGAAATTGTTATGTAATGCTGGAGAATATAATGCAAATGGGTTGTTGGTTTGGAAAACATTGTGTTATGTTTCAAAAGTTTTATGGTTTCTTTTTCTTTTTCTTGATTCTCAATATTAGATGTTAGTTTTCAGTTCTTTCATGATAATGGTGAAATGTTAATGATGTTGATCGATCTCTGGTCCATACTTTTAGCAATTTGTTGATTGTAAGTTTCTGTGTAAAGTTAGTCTGGGCCTTATTTTGTGCTAAGTTCAACTATGGATGCTTGTTTACATTGCACCATTTACTGGGAATGTGGATGAATATTCATAGTTTGAAAATCTTCAATTTCCTCAGAAGATTGCACCATTTTTGTGGAGTTGTGGGCTTGTCCTTGAGTAAGTAAAAATTGGTTTTATAAGAGATTTGTCTATTTGCAACATTCATCATTGTTGTGATTGATTTTAGGAGTAATTTTAATCTAAGATCTTTCTTAAACTCTTATCTTTTGCTATTTATTTTATTATCCGGGTTACATTTAAAAATCTGAGTATCAATATATTGCAAAATCTGATAAGTTTGAAGATCCAGTATTTGTTTGTAAGGCCCCCTTGTGATTACCAGCATTTTCACATTATCTCCGAGTTGTTTCACTACATTGTCAAGACTTGACATTAGAGACCTTGGGGTTATCTCTTTTCTGATAGAGATTTACCTTTCAAGAGAGATAGGATATCATATTTTGTCTGAGTTGTTGGTGTGTAGAAAACACCATTAAAAAATTGGTGCTAGAAGGAGGGCCTAAATACACAAGATGGATCTATTTTTGTCTGCCATTTCTTCTGAAAGGCTCAGAAGAACAATTAGATCTACTCTAGGAGAAGAGGAATTTCAAGAGCTGCAAGCCCCTACTAGGTCAAGAAGGACCAGAGGAGGGGAGGAATCATCATTCGCTCAGCCACTTCCATCATCTCCATTATCCTCATCCTCATATGATTCTGAAGGAATTCCTATTCCACAACCTCAACCAGTCATAAATCAACCATTACCACTCCCACCTCCACCAATGGCTTTCGTGGCGAATAACATGTCCCCTCTATTCTTCAACAACTACAATTCTATTCCAAAGAACCCTGAGCATTTTTTCTCTAGGTTTCACACAAATGATCCCAAAAGGACTACTGCAGAGCACGTTAGAATTTTTAAAATTACCCTCAAGGATAGGGGAATTAATCATGAGGATGTTTCTTGCAGACTTTTCCCCTATTCTCTAGGAGATGAGGCATTCTATTTGTATAACCATCTTCTTGTTGGGTCTATCATTGCTTGGATTTAGTTGGAGACTACATTTTTATAGAGATTTGGGGTCCCAATCAGTTCCAGTGGGCTTTATCTATAGTTTACTAGAGTAAAGAGGTAGGCGAATGAACCAATAGGGGCTTTCAATAATAGGTTCCATAGGGTTTATGCTAGGATGCAACCCCCTTATGTTGTGGATGATGCCTCTTCCAGGGAGGTTTATTATGAGGCTTTGGATAGTTTAGCATCTACCTTTGTGAAGTGGAGAGAAAACCCTCCTGTCAACCTACTTGAAGCTTATGATGTGGCTGTTTAAGTGAGCATAGATTTGAGACAACACTTGTCTAGACCCCTGCCATTAGCTAGTCAAATAGTTATGTTGGGTTCAACTCCTCAACTGCCTTTGGTTTCACACCTAGAAGTCAACCCTTGAATCAAGCCCCAACCATGCCAAATTACTATCTGAATGTGAATCAACCTGCATTCTCTCACCAACAAGCTAATATACCTAGTTACTTGCAGAGCTCTAAGACAGTTAACCAATCCTCAAACCATGGGTTCCGTTATGTTTATATGCAAAATTCAGCTGGTGTTGTTCCTCCATCAAACAATGCAGATAATGAGAGGTTGGATGAACTCACAGAGCTAGTAAAGAAGTTGGCCACTGAAGTCACTTACCTAAGGAACCAAAACAATCAACCGCAGGCCACCAAAAGGGGAAATCAATTGAATTGTTATCAAGATTAGGGCCAGAATCTCGATAGGGGAAAATATTTTAAAGATCAACCCTCAGGGCCAACATTTGATAGAAGGTAGCTACCACACCAAAATAGGACTTGGGATATAAGGCATAACAATGAAGGAGTCCTAACATCTTTGGAGCATCCAAATAATCAAGAAAATACCCTAGCCGGTGTATATCTAGCAGAAGCAACTCTATCTGGATGGTGTAGGCTTCATAACACCAATCAATACTCTGAATTGGATTGTCAGGAATTTTAGACTGTTGCATCTACTTTCCAACAGAAGATCCAACATTCCCACAAAAATTTGAGTGGACAAGAGATAGTACCAGCTAATCCTTATGGCGTGTCAGTCTTGGTGGTGGATCATGCACCATTTCCAAGGAGTGAAGAGAACGAACTAGAAGAAAAACAAGACAAAAGTGCTGAAGCAAAGTATGCATTCAATGAAGGATCTACTGTTCAATCTTCTAAAAGTGATGAGGAGGATGGCGATGGTCCTCTAGAGGTAGAAGAGCAAGTCTGGTTGTTGGATCATACAAGAGATGCACATAAAGATACATCAAACGAGTCTCTAATGGAAGAACTTCAACAAGCTATTGAGGAATGCCCAGTAGAAAATTCGACTAGCATTGGATCTATGAATGGCATAGCAGTAAATGCTGAGGTAGCCCTAGAGGAGGTTGAGATTTCAATTGAGGAGCCTCAATAGATTATCAATGAGTGTCCCATGAAGCAAATTGAAGGAACTAATGTTGTTGATAAAGGGGTTGATGTTCCTAAGGGTTACAGTTACAAGCCTGAACCAGTGCCAACAAAAGAATTCAAGGAGTCTTCTTATTCATCTAATTATGTTCTT
Source organism: Sequoiadendron giganteum (assembly GCA_007115665.2). Lineage (NCBI taxonomy): Eukaryota > Viridiplantae > Streptophyta > Pinopsida > Cupressales > Cupressaceae > Sequoiadendron > Sequoiadendron giganteum. The sequence goes on from CM021108.1 coordinate 533,522,958, forward strand.
TCTCTATCTATTGGTTAGATAAATATTGTAAATTCATAGATTTTATGCATTAATGATGGGATAGCTAATGTGGTTCATTTTGATTCACAGGGAAAATTGAATGATGCTGAAAACAATAATATTACAGTCAAAATTGAGCACATGGTTGTAGGTGAAAATTTTCTTGAGGATCAGTCTATCATGCCTCCTAATAAACATCCTGCTGAGAAAATTTTTGTGCATGACAAAGCTTATCCTGTTTCATCACTAATTCCTCATGAAGATACTCAAACAGGTGAAAAGTTCCATGATGTTAATTTTGAATTTGTTCAATCTAATTTTCATCTTGAATTGCTCATTGATGACTCTAATTTTGTTGTGCATGTTTCAAATGCAAGAGGAATACTACATCATCAGTTGAGACCTCTTGACCTCATGAATGTTAACTTTGCATGACTGGAGGACAATAAATTTAACATTCAGTCTGAACAAGCGAAACACCAAGTTTCTTTCCTTGTTGAAACTTTTGAAGTTTATCATTTCGATTATGGAGGTTTAGGGAAGACAACATACATATGGATTTATCATGGTTTCAACGAGTTGCCTCAATTGCTGATTATTCCTGTTGAGAATTTTGAGTTTGAATGTTGCATTGTTGAGGTTTATTTTGCTGAATATAAGGATGAATTAGCATTCTTGAGGACTGTTACTATCACCTTACTACTTGTCCATGCTCTAAAAATACAAGTAGGTGTGGGTATCAACTCACCTTGTCTGATCATCAGTCATTTTGAGTCCCTTTGTACATAATGTTGATTTGAATAAATGCAGCTTGCCCTGCTATTCTTTCGCTTTAAGTCTATTTTTTGGATTTTCTCTAGTATAGATGGCTTTAGTTTAGATTTCTTTGCTTTGAATTTGGTTGGCTTTTGTGCTTCTTTTGGTTTTGGTTTGGTTCCCTACTTTGCTTCTTCAGCTTGGTTTCCCCTGTTTTCTGTTGGGAGTGTCTTATTTGCATAACAACAATTATTTTATCTAGGACTATTTTTGGTATTCCTTTTACAAACTTGAATCATCCTTCTAGGATATGTTGGTGGAAATATTCTATTTAGTGTCAAATGTGCTAAATATTTAAAGTGGACAAGTCATTGGATTGAATTAGCTTTTGAATGTGCTCAAATCTTACATTTTACACACATCTTAAGAATCCAAAGGTTGCCATAGGATCTTTGTGAGATCTTGTTAAGTGAAAAATCTTATATTTCTACTTTAGTGCCACTATGATGCTTAGCCCTAAGTGTGAGATTCATCGCTTACAGGTTGAAATGAAAGAATGAAAAGAAATTAAAAAGAAAAAAAGGAAAGAAAATAAAATATTGAATATCCAAAGAAAGTGAGTTCAACCTTTTAGGGGAATCCAAATATCTCTACTGGGGATATGGATGCCTGGTTGGCAGTAGAGCTATGTTTGGAAGAATCACAGTGATAACCTCATCAGGCCTATGGATGCCTGGTTGGCAAGGAGGCTCTATCTAGGTTGTTTTGAAGTTAGAGTCTTTATGTAGCTTAACATGATTGAACTTGGTTTCTTGCAACAACTTAAGGAGGGAAATTTATACACTTGCATGCACTTGGATTTCCAGCATAGGAAGGGCTATCTTGTCCATTGATTTTGAAACTTTAGTTTTCTAGTTGACTTGATGTGAGGATCAAAACCAGAGATTCTCGGCTCTTGATTCCAGTTTGTCATTGAAATGCTCTAAAGCATTTTCCTAGCGGAGTCACCATTTGTTGTGCATTTTTCACACACGCCCCACCAAAGGTGTGGACCCTCTTTTTCTTCTACATCTTTGTACCTTGGATTTGTCAATTTCTTGTTTTTCTCTTCCTGTAGGTTATTTTGGGATTAAGTCCAGATTTGATTTGATAAGGGTTGTATTTTGAAGCATTTTGGGGCCTTGAATTTTAGAAATGGGGATTTCTGAAGTGAATTTTCAATATGTGTAAATATTTTCGCACCAATGGATAGAGGACAAAAAATTAGGTCAAGTTTCTTTTTGAACTTCTTGAAAATTCCTTATAGAAAAAAAGTTATGGGGTTTCAAAGTTTTTTTTTGGATTTCTTGTCAAATCCGGGATTATCCCTTCTATTCAGATTTTTCTAGATTTCTTGTCAAATCCAAGATTATCCCTTCCATCATTATTTTTCCGAATTTCTTGTCAAATTCGGGATTTTCCAACTTCCTTCCAGATTTTTCTAGATTTCTGGCCATTATCAGGATTTTCCCTTCCTTCCAGATTTTTCCTGATTTTTTTGGATTTCTTGTCATTTTCAGGATTTTCCCTTCAAGGTAAATTTTTTTGGATTTCTTGTCAAATCTAGGATTTTCCCTTGCTGGCGGATTTTTCCGGATCTCTAGTCATTTTCAGGATTTTCCCTTCTTGGCGGATTTTTCCAAATTTCTTATCATGATTTTCCTGAACTTTGAAATCTATTAATAGGGTTAAATTTCCAAAAAAATTTGACAGAGTTGAAATTTCCAAGGGTTTATTTATGCTTAATTTTAATATTTTGTGGTTGGATTTTCACATGTGAGCTATTAATGATTATATTTGTTTTTCAGGATTAAATAAATAAAAAAAGGAGGACTTGCATATGGATTTGTGCTAGGAGGAAAATATGGAAAATATATTAAATGTTGATTTACATATGAATCGGTGCCCAACTGTTCAAATGGACCCAATTGCATAAGAATTTGTGCCATAGCCTATCTACAACTAGATGATATGTTTCAAACATGGAGTGACGTGTGATGCTGTTTTCACTCTCCGATCATAATTTTTTATTCAAATCGAGGTGGCAGATTATTGATTTCTTATTGCTCCTAGATGTAACTGCTTTTATACTATTGGATGATGATGTACAACTTTTAAAAAAAAAAACCTTAATGTAAATTCTTAGGGTTTCTTGAGGATTAATTGCATCCATTGGATTGAATTTAATCCTAGCCCTTGATTTAAAAATGTAATATTCATAAAAGTGTTGTGCCTTCTCATTTGTAAAAAGTAAGAAATGGTTAGAGAATAGCTAATCAGAGGTTGCAAAGCCAGAATTGGCTAAGTTAGAGGTTAGATTCTACAAGTCAGTAGTTGTAGGAGAGGAGAGAGGTTGGAAATTGTTATGTAATGTTGGAGAAGATAATGCAAACGGGTTGGTCTGGCAAACATTGTGTTATGTTTCAAAAGTTTTATGGTTGTTTTTTCTTTTTCTTGATTCTTAGTATTAGATGTTAGTTTTCAGTTCTTTCATGATAATGGTGAGATTTTAATGATGTTGATCGATCTCCGGTCCATACTTTTAGCAATTTGTTGATTGTAAGTTTTTGTGTAAAGTTAGTCTGGGCCTTATTTTGTGCTAAGTTCAACTATGGATGCTTGTTTACATTGCGCCATTTACTGGGAATATGGATGAATATTCATAGTCTGAAAATATTCATTTTCCTCAGAAGATTGCACCATTTCTACGGAGTTGTGGGCTTGTCCTTGATTAAGTAGATTTTTTTTTTTTCCAGAGATTTGTCCATTTGCAACATTCATCATTGTTGTGATTGATATTAGGAGTAACTTTAATCTTAGATCTCTCTTAAACTCTTATCTTTTTCTATTTACATTATTATCTGGGTTATTTTTAGGTTTTGAAGTATCAATATATTGCTAAATCTGATAAATTTGAGTCTAGTGTTTGCTTGTAGTAAGATCCCCTTGTGATACTATAATTTTCACATTATCTCTCAGTTGTTTCACTACATTTTCAAGACTTGACATTAGAGACCTTGGGGTTATCTCTTTTCCCATAGAGATTTACCTTTCAAGAGAGATATGATATCATATTCTGCCTAAGTGGTTGCCGTGCAAAAAACACCATCAACAAGACCTATATTAACTGATCCAATAAATAATCATAATGACATATCTGGCATGTAGAAACTTCCTCAAGTACGTACTCAAATAATTATGAAATACAATAATCCCAAACAAGTAATAGATAGGCATAATGTAAGAGATCCACATTTCCACACAAAGATCAAAACAAGGTCTGCATAATATAGATATGGCTTATTTCAAAAACAACTAATCAAATCCTCTAGGGAAAAACAATAGACTCTAATACAAGGAATAATCATAAGTTGGATCTTTTACACGTATTACTCAAATCTTACACAAGAATTTCAAAAACACATTTCCTAATTGATCCATTAAGTAAAATGAACACAAAGACTCAAAGTCCTTAGAGCTAACAAAAAGTCAAATATCTCAAAGTGGATCTCAACATACATGGCCATAACATTCGCAACCACATCATCAAAACATGGACTTCAAATTATCCGAAGATAATTTCACATAAGACATAATGTGCAGGTATACGTTTCAACTTTATTTGCAAGACAAGAACCTTCATAATAATAAACATAATTAATCTCAATAAATGACAATACCAAACCTATGGGGAACAATACACATAACTCCAAACCTCAAAATAAAAGTAAGAATATCACCAAGTAGGAACACCTTTAAACGTAATTTACCATTCTATTCAAGAATTACATTAATATATTTCCAACTCAACATTTAAGTTAAATGAGTGCAAAGTTCGTAAATACCATCTTACAATATTGAGGCTTCTAATACACAATCTTAAATAAGATAATCTAAACATTTATAATTCTATTATCCAAATACATATTTTTAATCATTAAAAAAAAATCAAACATAATAACAATTCCTATATGATGTTAACCTATCTAGATTAAAAAACACATTATAAATTTAATAGGGATTAGGAGTAATTTACATTAATGCCTCTAATCATAACTAATAACTTAACAATCTCAACATCCCAACATTAATTCTACCAATGAACTTGATTATAAGTTATTTCAGACATTCATGTATTTATATTTAATAGCTTACCATCAATTACAATAAGAATAATAATAATAATCTATATTATAAATCAAAGAGGTATTTATTTATATGGAAATATTAATAACTACTTCTAACTTATATTCCAAGATTCGATGGACTTATAGTTTGTAATCAATAATTAAACAAAACATTAATATGACAATATTGTTTCCAACTCATATGAGTCGATGTCAAAAAGAGGTAGACAACCGAGAAACCAATGACCAACTAAGTTAAGTTGGTGATTGCAATGCATGCAACGAACATGCAGAGAAGTATGCGGTGCTAGGAAGATACAAAAGAGAACATATAAACAAAAAACTAGATTAACATGAAGAAGAATCATCACAAATTCTCCGGAGTGCTAACACGCGGTGAGAGATTGATTTGCAAACTTGATTCTTTGCCTTTGAGGGTAAATTTTGAGATGCTTATGGTTTCAACTTCTACTGGACAAGGCCTTCCATGTAATTGATATCTTTTCTAGTGGAATATAAGATGAAATCATTCCAAAAGGAAAAGATGATAGAGGAACCAAAAATGCATTTAGAGAGAAATAAACTGTATCTCAGCAAAGGCAATCATACGCAGGGGATGGTCTTCAAATTCAAATAAATCTACTTCAAACATACTGACCTCCAAAACTATAGAAAATAGTATGAAAAATAAAGCTATAGCAAGGTGTTCTGAGATTATGATTTGATCTCTTTAGATTGCTTGTTTTTAGGAACAAAAAGGCAACAAAAGCAACTAAGCATGCATGATACATGCAATCAAAAATAGTAAAATAAATTTCCAAATGAAACGCCAGTAACATGGATATAGAATGAAGAGGCATGGCTGGGTCGATAGTGGTAATGGGTATGTAATGCCAAAGAAAGTCTAAGGTATTCTATCAAGTTGCGGCATCTAAAGATGCAATACACATACAACTAGGGTTGCAGAAAAATAGAACCCATCATGTACAAAATGAAGTCACCAGGGAATATAAATATTCAGGGGTCAACAAAGATACGGAAAAAGTAATTGTGACTACTATTTAACAAAACATCGACCAAAAACTCCTTCAAAGTTTACAATCAAAAATACAAGTTCAATGCATGCAACAAACACCAAAAAGATAAACCCTTTCAGAACACAAGAAAAGAGAATAACCATACAGCTGACTCCTTCACAAGAAATTTTAGACAAAACTATGATAGACAGATACAGAGGTCACAGTTTAACAAACAAAAAAGTGAACATGAGGATTGGTAAATATATAACGAGTTTGCCCAGTGCATAAACAAAAGAAATATCAGCAAGAGGTTTGAATATTAAAGAAAAGAATCCCAGACAAACAAAAGATTCCAAATGTAAACATCATTTCAAAGCAATTCCCCCATGTTTTCTACTTCATTATATTTTTAAACATCATCAATTTCATTATATTATTTTCATTTCCTAATAAATCAAGATATCATTGCAATTATTCAGATAGTAACATATTTCAATTGTCTATGGTGTATACAGGGTTTGAAGATGAAATCTTCACAACATAATTTAGCATGTTCATAGAAAAATATACTTTGAAAATTTAACAAGAAAATAACCTGAGAGTATTTTCTCGGAATGTAGAACGATCACAGGAAATCCTATCAATTCAAACCTTCAAATTTTCACAATATAAACACTGACTTTAACAACAATTTGTAGCTTCTCTAATCAACCCCCAAATCCAAAATTCTAGAAAATATCTTTTTGTGAGAACAATATTTTTGCTTCCTAAATTTTAAATATCAAAAACTGTGTGCAAGAATGATCTTTTTCAAGATTATATCTTTTTTCCATTTTTTCAAAGTCACAACTTTAACTTTTAGTTTTTAGCATGCAGCACATGTATCAATTAAACTCAATAGACACAAACAAATTAACAAGATATTTCAACTCTAGATCTCAACTAAAAGTTCCATTCTCAAAAACATCAAATTGAATAATGAAATCAACTTACATTTAAATTATTTTTTCGAAAACAAGACATTTTATTTACATTTTAATTTAATCACTTAATAAACTTAAAAATAGCATTTCAAATTTAATTATTTCATTAAATCCATAAAGCAACATTAATATTAATTAAAACATTAAATTAATCTAAATTAACATAATATAAGCATTAAACAAGTCAGCTCCAACACCAAGCAATAACATGGAAAATGGGAGCGGTCACGGGCATGGTCATGGGTGGGAGAAAACGAAGTTCGAATTTCAAAACAATGGATGCAGATCTGGAAGTGAAGCAAGATCAGAAAATCGATAGTTGAATCAAGAGCTAGAATCGAGTCAGAAGCAAGGTAAGGATGACCAGGATAATGTGGACTCCGGTGACAAAATACAGGTGGACCTTGGGGGAAAGGAAATTCCGGCTTCTTTCTCTGCTAGTTCTCCCACCGAAAAAATTGAGAAAGTTAGTGGGGGAGTGGGGACCACTGGCGGTTTAGGAGGCAACTGCAAAAATTGGACCTCTCTATTTGGGGTAAAACCTAATGGAAAGTCATCCTTCCATCTTGTGCAAAATATCTCATCCCCTGGTAGAGGTAAGTTTGCTATTTCGATTCCTGATCTGATTATAGACCATAATATAGCCCTAATGAAACATACCCTGGTTGGAAAGTTTATGGGTTCTAGACCAAATATTGAAGTGGTCAGGGAATTTGTTAAAAATAAATGGAGAACCAGTGGGAAAGTCTCAGTTGCTACTCTTCCTAAGGGATTTTTTGCTTTTGAATTTACTTGCAAAGAGGATATTATGGCTGTAAGAGGTGGAGGTCCCTGGGTGATAGGAAAATTGTCCCTGGCTCTAAAGAAGTGGTCATCCCACTTGGATCTATCAGACTCTATCTTTGAGAATGTTCCAATCTAGGTTAGACTTCCAGGCCTACCCCTGGAATACTGGAGTGAAGACATCTTCCTGGGTATTGCGAGCTCCTTTGGTGAGCTCCTTTCGATTGACACAATGACAACTGCTAGAAAGAGACTAGTTTTCATGAGGATATGTGTGGGGGTTCCTCAGGAAGCAGATTTACCCTCATCGATAGAGATACAATCTAAGTTGGGTTCCTAGGAACAAAATATAGAATTTGAAATCATCCCATTTGCGTGCTTCAAGTGTAGGAAATCTGGTCATTGGGCGAAAAAATGCCCTCTAAATGTAGCTCTAGAGAAAGAGAAGCCAGCAGAACCAGGAAAAAAAGAATGGAAACAAAATAAGAATGACTCTGGAGAAGGAAGGAGGGAGAATAAAGAGCAAGAGTTGGTTATAGAAGCCGATAATCAAAAATGCTCCTCAGAGATTGAAGTGGTGGTGGAGAAAAAAGGTGAGTTCCCTTTTGAGCTTCATAACCCAAAGTCTGCTTCCAAGAAAAGAGGTATTATTGAGGGCACCCTAGCTGAAGAAGGAGATCAGATCCTGTCTCCTTCCTTCTCCCAAATGACAGTCCCATCTGATAGAAATGAAGAGATATCGGGTTTGGAGGATATCCCCAGTGAGGGCCTATCCTTGGTCTTGAATATCCCTCCTCTCCCCCTGTTATCTGTTATTCCCTCCCCTATGGGTGTGGAACACCTGTTGGAGACCTGCTATGCTGTTGGAGTTTTAGAATCCCTTGAAAAATAGGATTACTTAGCTAACCTATCCAGCAATGTTTTGTGTTGTCAAGAGAATGGTAACATGGATACATTACCTTGGGAACAAAGACTACCAAATGATAAGGAATGGGAATCTAGCAGAGAGACGAATAGTCAAGATAAGACTGATAAAGAAGAGAATATATCAAAGAAGAAGCCTGGAAAAAACAAACAAGGGAAGACCCCAAGTGGCATTTCTACCAGATCAAGAGGTAAGGCAGATTGTGGTGTAACAAAAAACTCAAGAGGCAAAAAGTCTTTGAAAAAGAAAAGAGAGCTGAACAGTTTTCAGGATATAGCGGATGGATCTCAGAAAACCATCCCGGAGTGTCTTAACTTTCCTGGTATATAATGAAGATTATGTCTTGGAATATAAGGGGACTCAATAGCCCCCACAAGCAGGATGTTCTTCACAACTTTGTTAGAGATCACAAATCTGATATTCTTCTGATTCAGGAAACTAAAATGTCTAAGGAGAAAATTGACAAAATGAAACTCTTTCAATACTATAGTAACCAAGGCAATAACTCAAATGGTGCTTCGGGTGGCATTGTTACTTTCTAGAATAGCCACACCATCAAAGGAGATCCGAATTTGGAAGGTACGAATCACATAGTTACTAGATTCACTCATATAAGAGATAACTTTAGCTGGATTCAAATGAACATTTATGCTCCTAATGGAAAAGGTATGAGGAAATATTTTTGGCTGGAATTAGCCTCCATTAGAAGGATTTTTGATAAAGAAGCTTGGATTGTTATGGGGTACTTCAATGCTCCCTTAATGAATGGTGAAAAATTTGGGGGATCTTAGATTAACTTAGGAAGTAAAGAGGATCTTCAGAATTTTATTGATACTCAAGGGCTGATAGATCTGGATCTTCTTGGAGCCTCCTTCACTTGGTCCAATTGCACAAAGGGGATGGACCTCATATAGGTCAGATTAGATAGATCTCTGATTTCTAATCATTGGTATTTTGATTACTATTGCTCCCTTAAAGCCCTCACTAGAATAGGTTCTGATCATTCCCCTATCAGTTTCACTGCGGATCCTATAAAAAAAAAGAAGAATACCCCCTTCAGATTTGAAAAAATATGGATCTCTCATCTTGCTCTCAAAGAGGAAATAAAGAAATGGTGGAATATAAGTATTCAAGCAATCGCTATGTCCAGAATCGCTAAAAAATTAAGGGAAGTGAAATGTAATCTTAAAAAATGGAAAAAGGATTCTTTTGGGAACATCTTTAAGATCAAGTCTGAACTTCAGATGGATCTGGGAGCAATTCAACTCAAAATGCAGAATGAGGGTTACTTGAATGATACTAAGGAAAAAGAGAATGAGCTCCTTACGAAGATGCATGACATATTGGGAAGGAGGAGGAGTTCTGGAAACAAAGATCAAGAGCCCTTTGGCTGTCGGTTGGAGATAGAAACACCAGGTACTTCCACCTTTTGACTTCTAAACACAGAGTTGTTAACAGAATAGCTCAAATAGATGTGAATGGAACCAGTTTTTTCGAGGAAGAGGATATTAGGATGCAGGCGGGCTCCTTCTTTAAACTTCTTCTCTTGGCTAGTACTGAAATAAACTAGAATGATCAAGATTAGCTTGTGGAAGCTATACCAAGAATTATCAACCAAGAAAACAACTTTTTTATGATTGCAATCCCCACCAACGAGGAAGTCAAGCGGATTGTCTTTTCCTTTTATGGGAATAAAGCCCTGGGGCCTGATGGTTTCCCTTTGTTCTTCTTCCAATGGTTCTGGGAGATTGTTGAAGAAGATGTGGTTAATGCTGTTAAGGAGTGTTTTGGAGCCAGATGTCTTTTAAAAGAACTAAATGCTACTTTCTTGGTTCTAGTCCCCAAGAAACCTGGAGCTAATAACTTTGAGGCATTTAGGCCTATCAGTCTCTGTAATTCTTTATACAAGATCATCTCTAAGGTCTTAACCTCTAGATTCCTATCTTTTTTTCCCTCCTTGATTTCTCCTCAACAAAATGGATTCGTCCCTGGCAGACAAATCCTTGATTCTATAGTTTCGGTTTCTTGAGAACATTCACTCCCTTGTTGAATCGAAGACTGAAGGTTTCCTATTAAAGCTTGACATATCAAAATCCTATGATAGAGTTGATTGGATTTTTTTATTTAAAATTCTGAAGGCATTTGGCTTTAATAATAGGGTGGTTCAAATGGTGGAACAACTTGTGTCCACAACTTCCATATCGATTATGGTTAATGGTTCCCCAACCTCCTTTTTTCAGAGTACCAGAGGTCTCAGGCAGGGTGATCCTATCTCTCCTATTTTATTTACCATTATGGCTGAAAGCTTAGGCAGGAACCTGAAAAATCTAGTTGACTTTAAAGTTATCTTTGGGCTCAGACCTTCCTTGGGCAACTTGGTGTGCTCTCATCAACAATTCGTTGATGACACTATGCTCATGGGTCAAGCTTCTGTGTCTGAAGCTAAATCTAGTAAACAGCTGCTTGACAAGTATGGGAGAGCTTTAGGATAGCTGAACAACAATCAAAATGGCTTGCTATTCTTTTTCAATACTTTGGCTCATCGACAGACCAAAATTGCCAAAATTCTAGATTGTAAGGTGGAATCCCTTCCTGCCACCTACCTGGGTCTTCCTTTAAGTATGAAACCTCCTGATTCTTTCTGGATATCCTTGGTGGATAGATTTAGTAAGAAGCTTGTGAGTTGGAAAGGTTCTCTTCTTAGCCAAGCTGGAAAGCTTCAGCTCCTCAAAGCCTCCCTTCAGAATTTCCCTATCTACACCCTGAGCCTCTTTAAGATCCCTGCCAAATATGTTGATACAATTGAAAAAATTCAAAAAAAATTTTTTTGGTCGGGTGTTGAGGAAAATAAAAGAATTCCCTTAATTGACTAGAATCTGGTCTATAGACCTAAAAAGAATGATGTACTTGGGTTAAGAAGAATCAAAACTATTAATAAAATCCTCCTGGCTAAGCAAATTTGGAGAATCTTCTCCTCCTCCGGGGAGTGGATAGATATTCTGGCTAGCAAATATTTAGAAAACAATTGCTCATCCATTATTAAGAAGGACTCCCACCTTCTTGCGAGAGGATCTATATGCTGGAACAATTTAATTATTGGAAAAAAGATTATGGAGGAAGGCATTGGTTGGCAAGTGAGAAATGGTAATAGTACCAGATTCTGGGAAGACAGATGGCTTTTTAAGGAACCCTTGATAAAAATCAACCCCTTTAGAGATTGGGCTAAGAATTGCAAGGCTAGGTTTGGAACTTATGTTAAAGATTACAGAGTGAATGGTAATTGGGTGGACTTGGGCAGAGTCAATCAGGCTTTGGTCCCCATCCAGACTACGTTGCTGACAGTTAGACTTAGCTCAAAGCAGTTGGAGGACCGTGCGGTCTAGATTGATGATCCTTCTAGTAATTTTTCTATGTCTTCTACTTTTGCTAAGCTCACTTCATCTCTGGATCATCCTCCCTTTTGGTCTAAAGCTTGGTGCAATTATCTAATACCTAAAATTAACATCTTCTTTTGGATTTTGCTCTAAAATAAGTTGCTTACAATTGACAACCTATGTAAACGTGGATTTCAAATCCCTAATAGATGCTATCTTTGTAAGATGGATGTTGAATCTATAAGTCATTTATTCCTTCATTGCTCTTTTGCTGCTTCTCTTTGGGAAAATTTTATCAGGTTATGGAACCTTTCTTGGGTTTTTCTGATGCTCATTGAAGATCTCTTTTCTCAATGGAAAGCCCCGATAAGGAATCCTTTACTTAGATTTTTTTGGGATTTATCCTTCCCTCATATTGCTTGGGGCCTCCGGAAAGAACACAACAACAAAATTTTTAGGGGAAAATAAACCTCTATGGACTATGTCCTTGATAAAATTGTCAGATCTCTGAAGGAAAACTTCAGTGTCATGGCCCAGAAGGACAAGAAGACCTTGAATGCAGAATTTTTGAACTATGATCTTTGTGTTGCTAAGGAATGGAACATAAATCCTAATTTGTCTAGCTCTACTATTGAGGCCAAAAAGGATAGAGAGGGAGTTTGCTGGACTTTTCCACCTAATGGGTGGATCAAAGCTAACTTTGATGGTGCGGCTAAAGGGAATCCGGGGGCGGCGGGCTGTGGAGGAGCTATAAGGGATTCCAATGACAACTTCATAGGAGCGATTGCCTCTCCTCTTGGCTCTCAAACTAATTACCTAGCGGAGGTAGCTGGCGCTTACCATATCATAAATTTAACCCAAAGTCTTAATATTAAAAATTTATGGCTTGAAGGAGACTCCAAAAACATAATTGATTGCCTTCGTGGCAAGTCTCCACCCTTGTGGACCATCAACTCATGGATTGATGAAGCTAAATTGAAACTGGCCACGTTTGAAAAAGTTAAAATATCACACGCCTATAGAGAAGCCATTGCTATTGTGGGATTTTTTGCTAATGAAGGAGTTAAGAGCAAAGAAGTGTGTACCTGGCTAAATAATAGCGATCTAAATATTAAAGTTTATGCCCTATTAAATTATGATAAATCACATGGTAAGGTGACATGTTATCCCTTTAATGAGGACAGGCTGGATCTCTCACATCACAATCATTAGATTGTATGGGACCGAGCCTAGTGGAGTAATTTGCAAGATAACTCCGCATGCTTTGTGGGTTCTAAGATTTGGTGGGGCGAATTTTAGAAAGGCTTGTGTTTGGATCTACCTCACTATGTCGACCGATATGGGAGGAGACAGAAAGCGAACTGAGCCGGACAGTTATGAAACCCACATGAAAAATGTTAAGGTTTGGAACAAGATTAAAAGTGGAGGACTTATTCCTTTCCTAGAAAAGCTTCATGGTTCTGATCAGGAGGCTACGAATCTCTTTGCCAATAATTGACATGATGGTAACTTGACTCTGTTCAGTAGGAATGTGGAGCTCAATGAAAATCTTATTGCCAAAGTTACAGGATTACCCATTGATGGGAAGAAGTTTTTAGGGACAGGGCTTACTCTGATGAAGCTGTTATCAGATTCCCCAAAAAGGAAAAGGAAAAGCAAAGCTTGGTCAAAATTGCTAATAGTTATTTTGATGTTGACTCCATAAAATCTATATGGAGAAAGGTTCTTCAGGCCATTATGGAGTATATCACGATGGATGGGCATTTTACTAAAGTCCATGGTTACCATTTCTCTCTCCTCAACCATTTCCATCACAAGGTAAGGGTCTCTATCCCCTATTATCTCTTCTGCTATTTGAAGAAAAGTTTGGAGGACAATAAAAAAAACCCCAAAAGATTTCCTATTCTTCATACTAGGTTAATTAGGATTATTGTTGAACATCTACATGTGCCTGCCTCTACTACTTTGGAAACCTACCCTGATGATGAGAGTGATGATACTGAGCCCAGTGGCTCAGAGTATTTGCCTAACCCTAGCCCGGGTAGAAAAGCCCCTAGTTGGCATGCCAGCCCTTCCAGGGAATCGGGTAAAATCCGTGTTGAGCCTGAGCCTAACTGTCCTCCTCCTAAGATTAGCTCTGCTGGCAAGACTACCCAGGCTAAAAGCCTTGTTTCTTACACCGAAGATTCCTCTGAGTCAGAGGAAGTTGATACCAACATCTTTGAGCACTGTGTGGACCCTTTACCAGACATACACATTATTGATAATTCCCATGTTAACACTGGAAAAGAGCCCTCTCTTGATTATCTATACCTTGCTAAAACGAATTTTGAGTCCCATTCTAAACTCCTGGATTGGACCTTCTCTGAAATCAATGAGCTTAAAATTAAAAACTTGGCCCTGCAAAGTAAGATTGAGGAAATGGGTGCTATGATTGCTGAAATGGGTAAGAAAGAAGCGGCGCATAGTAACAGGAACATTGATATCGATGTTGAGAGCTTAAGGAATACCATTAGAACTATGGCGAAACAAAACAACCGTATAGCAAGACATAATGCTATAATTATTAATGCGATGACTAAAAAGCTTGAGAAAGCCCAGTAGGGATCTCTAGTGGTTGACTTGGAAGATATAGAAGATAAAAGCCAAGACACGGATGGTGGCATTTCTAGAAGAACCCATGCCAACTTGAAGCGCAAAGCCCCCCTAACTCTGAAAATGGTTCAAACCTTTAAAAAGGGGGTTAAAGATATGTAGGATATGGAGGCAGAGACAGAGACTGTCCTTAGGTCTCCGAAGTAATGGTTGAGGCTTCCTGCATTCTTTCTTTGTTGTCCCTTCTTTCCTAACCCTTCTGGTCCTTTTTGCTTGATTACTGCTGATTTTTTGTAAGGCAACTATTTTTTTTGGTGGAACTTTGGTGCTCTCTTCGCTATTTTGTAAACTTTGTGGTTTTGGGTCCCTGTAAAACCCGTTTTACCCTTTTATCAAAAACATAATATAAGCATTAAAGACTCAATCAATAATAAAAGACTGCAATCATACGACGAACAAGTGACACGACATGAGGGTAATGATAGATACTTGTTCTTTTCAGAATGATTTCTAAGGACAGAGGACAAGTGTATCTCCCATCGATGATTCCATTGGGTCATGGCACACTCAGACATGACAAGTAGGTGGAGTCGATGCCTGTACCTAAAAGTTGTATAACCCTGCACAATTAATCCAACAACATGTATAAATATGTAAACACGGCCTGAAGAAGAATTGTGATGTAGCAGGGCACTCACTGATGAGTATTGCTAAATCGTCTCCTTCACCAACTGATGTAAACATATAAATGACATAATATCATCATGTATACAACAGAAAAACATAGATAATCATCATAAAATTTCATCTCATGAAGTAAACATCACATCATAAAATATAGTGTATCATCAACTAAGTTTCACAACTGGTCATGTAAACCATGGCGTAAAACATCGAAACAACATACTGTCAAAGGTCTAACTATTAACAGTATCACAAAATAGGTAAAATAAAAGTGTCATTAGGAGGGTCACTACAGTCATGGACATGGTCATGGTCATGGTCGTGGTGGTCATGGAGTTGGCTGTCATAATTCACCACCTCAAAGCTCCCATGAATCTAAGTAGGAGGAAAATGAGGGTTCCCAGAATAACCCTCCAGGTGGAGGCCCTAATCCTAAGCAACCAGTTTAGGGTGGTGAGTTGTTGCATCAATTGTTGGAAGATGTTCTTGGTTTTCTATGTCTTAGGAAGGATGAGCAGCGTGTGATCAGAGAGAGAGAGCGGTCACTAAGGAGGAATGAGATACTGTCAGACCATGATGTTGTGGTTGTTGGTCATATGAGAGATCTCCTTAGGGAACGTCCTATTTATGATGGCTTTGGTGGAGCTTTGGAAGTTGAAACTTGGCTTATTGATCTAGATTGATGCTTTGCTATGTATCCCTATGGCAGTAATACTAGGGCAAGGTGTACCTTCATGCACCTCAAAGGATTTTCATCCACATGGTGTGACTGGAAGAACAAAAATTACACCTTGACATCAGTTCAGTGACATGGGAATTGTTCTTAGAATGGTTCAGGGCCCATTTATTATCTGATCACTAGAGGTAGCACCAAGTAGATGAATTCCATGACTTGAGACAAATAGTAATGTTCGTAGAGTAGTATGAGCATCGCTTCTTTGAGCTTAAGTAGTACGTCAAAATTGCTAATGATGAGGCTATGCTAGTAAAACATTTTGTTAGAGGTTTGAATGCCAGGATTAGTGTAGATGTCTCAGTCTTCAAGCTGAAGATGATGAAGGTTTCTATTAAGAAAGCTCACCTTATGGAGGAGAATTTGACCTTGGCTCTAGAAGGTCACATTGGACTTCAGATCAATAGTACTCCTATTGCGAGTTGTGGTTCCCATGGTGGGCAGTCTCAAGCTGCAAGTCCTTCTAGGGCTCATTCTGTAACCGCTAAGGGTAGACATCAGTAGTTTCAGTCGAAGAATAAGCCCTCTTATTCTCATCAGAGAAATAGATTTCAATCAAGGAGACACTATCATTGGCAGAGATCGTAGCATAACTAGGTTGAGCAGCCAACACAGTCCTCACAACCTACACCTAGCTATGGTAGCTATCAACAATCTAATGTTCTGACGGGTTTCAGAGGTTTCGACGATGGTACAAGGTGTTTCAGTTGTGGGTAGCAAAGACATATTTCCAGACAATGTTCGTAGAGGAGCACTGTAGGGTTTAGTCAGAGGTCGGCAGCATCTGAGCTGATAGTTGGAGATGCTAGCAAGTCTCATTGGGTTTTCGCTATAGTGGATAATCATCAGGCCAATCACCAAGGCACTGTGGTGGAGGTATCAGGTTTGTTGTAGGGAACTCCTATTTCTTTACTCTTTAATTATAGTGCATCAGATTCCTTTATTTTCCATTCAATTGTTAAGCATTGTAATCTGGTTGTGGCGAAGCAAGGTATTAAGTGTCATGTTGAATTAGCTTCTGGGGAAAAAGTGTCAGTAGATTCTCTTGTTCTAGGATGTAAGTTGGGGTTTGGTTCAGTTGTGACTTCGGTGGATCTTTACATTCTTCCCCTGGGTTCTTATGATGTCGTATTGGGGATGGATTTCTTAAGTGCACACCAGAAAACAATTGACTGTCGTCGAAAGTCTGTTCATTTTCGAGATGATTCTGGAGGTGAGGTTGAAATTGTTGGCATTCAAAAGCCTATCTCCTTGAGGATTATCTTTGCAATGGAGTTGAAGAAGTGTTTCCTTCAAGGGTGTCAATTGTTTGTTGTCTCAGTTAGTCACCTGGATATGGAGGAGAGTCGAGAAGTGACTTTGGATGATTATACTCCCCTTAAAGAGTTTTTTTATGTGTTTCCGAGCGAGATACCTAGAATGCCACCTAAGTGTGACATCGACTTCTGAATTGATCTTGTAGACACTGAAAATTGGTCTAGGCCTGCGAGTACCACTTTCGACATAATTTTCTAATATCCATGGTCATGATTAAATAAAGTTTATTATTTAATTACTCTTTCTAAACACATCTTTCATCTATTAATTAAATAACCTTTTAATTATTTAATTAACTCATTATGACCCTTATTTAACTTTGATTAATTAAATAAATTATATTTATTTAACACTGTTGCTAACTAATTAATTCTTTTTCTTAATTAAATAATTTATTATTTAATTTTCCCCTTTGTCTTATTTCGACTAATAATTAAATATTCCTTATTTGATTATTCAATTAACCTTTTCAACAGTCAATTAAATAAATTATCATTATTTATTTAATTAATATTTCAATTTCGAATGTTGAATTAAATTAAAATTTAACTCATAATTAATTGCTTTTGTCACATTCTTCTATCATCTAGTTATCTAATTATTCACTCACCATCTAATTTGAGATCTATTTAAATCTGCCAGTTATCTGCGGATTCAATATCTGATCATCTCTACGAAAGGACTCTCTATCACAACCAATCAATTAACTAGTTCTAACTCATATGCATGAATATATTTATTAATTAAATATCTTTATTTAATTAATTAATTCATATGTGCATTCGAACAGATCATTCTTCAAGTTCTAACTTTGTCTTTTTCATTCAAAGTCTAATTCTTTTGTTTTTGAAGACTTTCAACTAAAGATTAAATCATTTATTTAATCTTGAAATCATGTTCTTTCTGTTTTTCAAATAGTCCTAACACCAGATTAAATTATTGTTCTAATTTAATCTTATCTTGTAGAATTTACCAACTCACGTTCTAACACACACAAAACTCACATCACATGGGATTCATCAATCTCGATTTTGATCTCTGTTTCAAATCTGAGTCAATCATTTGAAAACCCAATTTCTATAAATTGACCCGTCGTCATTATTTCTCCTCCTGAAATCAATACTTTTTGAGAAGAACCTATTATCTTTGGTATTTTGCTTAGACAATACATCCAAGTTATGCTTGCATCAATACAAAAAATTTGAGGGCAATAATACTGATACAACAAAATGGAGAAGGACAATCAAGATAATTCGAACAAGTGGATGGATATTCTGTGAGATCGTTTCATTATCGTTTTTATTGTTTTGTTCATTTTTATTCATTCTTAGTTGTTTGATTTAGATTAATACTTGTTAGATTAGACTTAACCATCTTTCTATGCAGATTTCCATTTTATCTACATTACATTTGGTGAACCCGATGTGAATCACGCTTCAAACCTTGTGACTATTTTTCATCTTTCCATTTTTTTGTTTTGCAGGTATTGTATGATAAACAACATTTGATTGAAGAAATGACGCATCTGATCTGGCGAACCACATATGACACATTTTGTGACACATCTGACAATACGAGCCATATCCGCTACATTCCACACTGCATCTGACTGTCAACATCACAATGCAACATCAACTATATACCACACCACATTTGACTGTCAACATCATGATGCATCTATCAATCTAAACGCCGCATCTACCTGGTAAGAATTTTCGTCTTTTTATGAACTTTCATATTTTAGCATTTTTTATTTCTCTTTTTTGTCTTGTTTTGTTTTTGCTAAAAAAAATTTTGCAGCTGTGTTTAGGGGGATAACTTTGTTTTTGCAGGACGAAGCATAGAAGACCAAAAAAAAAAAAACCCAAAAACATCTTCTTTTCTGCAGGACGAAAGCCGAAGACACAAATAAATTACTAATCAGTTGCATGCAGGACCTTATTAGAAGAAATTGTTTTGTTTATTTTATTTTAAGAGCTTTTGCGTTTGGTAGATAAAAAATTGTCATTTGGATTGAAAAGAATCAGTGTTTTCTTTGTCTAGTGTGAAAGCAGGATTTGTAACCCTTAACAATTCGGTATATCGAAGTATCCTCTCCCCTTTCACATTCATGCGATCCTGGGTGTAAGAGAAATGATTACTAACTCTAGAAGTTGGGCCTATCTTGGTGGGAAAAATTACTCACCCCAAGACGACTCAGATCGGTAGCACGTTAGATACCAAGCGACTTTTAGCCAATATATAAAAGTGGATTTTTGGGGGAAACCCCAAAAATGACACTCACTATTCCGACGAGAAGGACATAAATGGTCTCTCCCTATACTGGATGTTGCCCCATGAACGGAATTCCCTTACTAAAATCCATGTAGTTTTTGCCAAAATCCTTTCTATTTGCTGGTGCAGTAGGTTCGAACTTGTGAAGCTGTCTTACATTCTTACGGTTCATGTGTTGAGATGAAATGTATGCCATGGGAGTTTCATGGGTATAGTAGTTTGGCTGCCCTATATAAGTGAGTTTTGTAGAGGGGAGCCAATGGGGTCAAGCTTCTAGTCATCCACCTTGAATATGTGTAGTTGGATTTGTCCAAGTAAGAACTCAGTAGATATTGTCCAACATAGCCTAGGTTTTAATTGTCTTCGGGTTTTAACATATTCAACACATCAAACTGAAAACGCTTTGTATTTTGTGCTTTTTTTTTGCTGTATTTATCAAAAACTTGATCATTCAACTGAGTCAGTTGGAAAATTATCTTCAAAAAACCGCAACTATCAAACAGAGTCACAAATTTTGTTTTTCGAACCACATCTGTCTTATAGAGACTTCACAACTATTAAACTAAACACCACATGTTTCTATCAACAATTTTTAGTTTCATAGAGTCTAGTTTATGAGCCACAATTATTATATTTTGAGCCGCATGTGTCTCTACGAGCCGCAACTGTCAAATGAAAAGCCACAAGTGTCTGTCAATAGGTTTAGTTTCACAAAGTCCATATTTCAAGTTGCATCGGATCAACTAAGTCACATCTACCATAAAGTAAACTGCATCTATCCAAAAGCCACAATTGCCTATCCACATTCAAAACCTAGTTTGGTTAATTCACCGCATCTACAACTTGAACCGCGTCTGTCAAATCTATCAATGCATCTGAGAGGTGAACTGCAATTGAATGTCAACAGAAAACTTCGAAAAACTACAAACTGAGTCCGAAAGCATAACTATCTTTTTTCGCTTCTGTTTCTTAAGATCAACCTTGGATAGAAACTGAAAATTTTTTTCTCAAAAACCTTGCATTATTAGGTGTCATATACGTCTTAGCACTAGTCATCCTAAGTTGCATACATTTAGACACTTCCTAGGAAATTGCATATAGTAGAATAGAACAACTTTCCATTTCATTGGATACGTTCATGTTCTGAATTTTCATCATCATTGAGCCTAGTCACTTTGGTCCTATTAGTGAATCTTTCCAACTCAATAGTCTAGTTTGGGAAATTCACCTTGTCAACTATCTTTGTCCTACAATCAGGTTCCTTGGTCAACTCAAATCATTGCTTGGATTTATTCCATAGGTGATAGGTTATACCCATCTTAGAAACATTTACCATCATTTTCTACTCAATATTTTTCATATTGATCATCCTAGCACATGTCATCTCAGTATACGTCATTTTAGAAATCTTTAGCAACATCCTTTATATTCAGAAAATCCAACAAAAACATAGAAATAAGACATCTATTTTTAGACATAGTTTACATTACCCCATTTTGAGAAAATTTTCATGGTTGAAACAAGGTATAAAAATAAACATACAGAAATGTTAGACCCTAACGAATTTGTCAATCCTTTTAGAAATCAACCATCAGGAAAAGAGAGACCACACAAAACTTTGCTTGAAAAACACATCACTAGAGACACACATGGACAAATTTATGTTGAAGACATAGACACCTCCTTACAAGATTGTGAATTTGCATCCTTTATGGATGAGTGGTTTGAAAATGATCCCCAACAATATCTAGCAAAGTTGCTAGTAGAAGGTGGCACACTACCACTAGGATTTGATATTCACACTTTGAAAACACATCTACTCAACCAATGCAAACCAGAACATAAAGTGTGTTTGTTCCTCAAATTACAGTAGCAATACCAACTGGCATACC
>CM021108.1:533544558-533606053 GCA_007115665.2 Sequoiadendron giganteum
AGTCAACATAAACACAAAAGAAAATCCTTAGGAAATATACCTTGCAACCTCTTTGACAGAGATAGAAAAACAAGAGTTTCAATAATTCTTCACAAAGAGACAAATAAACTTTGCATGGTCGTATGCTGACATGCCTGGGTTGGATCACGACCTTATATTGCATCATCTACCATTACAACTAGGTATTAAGCCCACCAAACAAAAGTTAAGGAAGATGCATCCACACAGTGCTCTACTAGTCAAGGTAGAACTTAAGAAACTATTGGATGTCAGATTCATAAGAACCATAGACTATGCAGACTGGATTTCAAATGTTGTGCCAGTAACTAAACCAACTAAGGGCATTCGCATTTGTATAGACTTTAGAGACATCAATAAGGCATGTCCTAAGGATGATTTACCCTTGCCAAACATTGACATGATAGTAGATATTACAATAGGGTATGAGATGCTATCCCTCATGGATGGTTTCTCTGGATATAACCAATTCAAAATCATAGCTAAAGACCAACACAAGACAACTTTCACGTGTCCATGGGTAACATACTATTGGAATGTTATTCCTTTTGGGCTTAAGAATGCAAGAGCTACCTATCAACGAGCATTGAATACTATTTTCCATGACTTTATACATACCCTTATGGAAGATTATGTCGATGGCATTATAGCTAAATACATAACAAGGGAAGATCACTTGAAAGTTCTAGACAAGATATTCTAGAGGCTAGATAATTACAACGTTAGACTAAATCCAAAGAAATGTATCTTTGGAGTGAAATCAGGGAAACTTCTAGGATATATCATTTCTAGGAGAGGAATTGAAGTAGATCTAGAGAAGGTGAAAGCTACTATAGAAATGTCTCCTCCAGCCAGCATTGGTGAACTAAGAACACTACAGGGAAGATTACAGTCTATCAGGTGCTTCATTGTACAACTAGCAGACAAAATACACCCATTTCAACATTTACTCAAGAAAGGAGTACCATTTGTGTGGACACCTAAATCTTAGGAAGATTTCTAATAGATCAAGGATTATCTGCTTACTCCACCGGTCTTAACGCCACCTACAAATGGAAAATCATTGATACTATACATTTCAACAACTCAGACAACATTAAGAGCTCTTCTCGCATAAAATGATGATCAAGGTCATGAAAGAACAATGTACTAAATTATTCGTACCTTGGTGGGATATGAATTAAATTATAGTAACATAGAACATGCCTATCTTGCGGTAGTATTTTCTACTCAAAAACTTCTGCACTATATGATAAATCACCAAACAATGTTGGTCACAAAGATTGATCCCCTCAAATATCTCCTAAGTAAAGTAGCATAAATAGGATGATTGGCTAAATGGTTGATGATACTTAGTGAATATGACATCCAATATGTGGAGAGGAAAGCTATAAAAGGACAAGTGATTGCAGATCAGTTAGCGGATGCACGCATGAAGGTAGACCATCCTTTAGTGGCAGATTTTCTTGATGAATTTATCTTCACATTTGACACTAGAACCAAATGGAAATTATATTTTTATGGGTCACATACAAATCATGGTTCAGGAGAAGGTATCCTATTTGTTACACCTCAGGGCTATACTATTCCTAAATCATTTAGAATTGATTTCCCTTGCAGCAAAAACATAGCAGAGTATGAAGCCCTAGTGACTAGACTAAGAATGGCAGCTCGGTGGAAGATTAAGCGCCTACATGTTTTTGGCGATTATCAGCTAGTAGTCCAGAAAGTAAATGATGATTATGAAACTAAAGATGAGAAAATTTCCCCCTACAAGTGCATGGCTGATAGTTTCAAGCAGTACTTTGATGAAATCACATTTCAACAAATACTACGTATTTAGAACAGGGTTGTAGATACTATGGAAACCATGGGTTCCTTATTGGATATTCTGAGAAACGTGTCTAAGTATGATTTTTTGGTTGAATAGTTGTCGGTCCCTGCCTATGATGTCCTCGATTCTACGATGGTGTGTACGATTGTTGGTCCTACTTCCCCTTGGTACAAAGACGTATTCAACTATCTAAATGACCAAACCTTACCGTGAGACCTATCAAACAACCAACGTAGAACCTTTATCCATAAGTTAGCTAAATACACCATGATCGCAGATACCCTATATAAACGTACCTTACATAACACCCTAATGTAATGTCTTGATGTTGAAGAAGCACAAACAAACTTACGAGTGGTACACGAGGGTATATGTGGATCCCATTCTAGCGGTCCTACTTTAGCCTATAAGATTATGAGATTAGGTTATTATTGGCCTACAATGGAAAATGACTCATATATATTTGTAAAGAAATATTGAAAGAATCAGATACATAGAGATTTGATAAGAGTGCCAACACAGGAGCTTCATCCAATTACATCACCATGGCCCTTTGCCCAATGAGGACTTGACCTCATAGGTAAGATACACCCTCCTTTATCCAATGGCCATAAATTCATCATAACCGCCACCGAATACTTCACCAAATGGATTGAAGCCATTCCCATGACCTACATCACCAGCACACAAATATCCAAGTTTATCCTAAACTATATCATTTGTCGGTATGGTGTACACCAATCCATTATCACAGACAATGGCCGCCTATTCAAAAACCAAGAAGTATGCCATTTATGTGAAGAGTTCCATATCAAACATCATTTTTCCACCCCGTATTACCCACAAGGTAATGGCCAAGCCGAGACATCTAATAAAACCATTGTCAGAATCCTCAAAAAGACTGTCAATGATGTTGGTCGTGACTGGCACCTATAGCTTAATCCTGCCTTATGGGCTTATCGCACAAGTATCTGTACTCCCACTGGCGCCACTCCATACTACCTAGTATTTGGATCCGAAGCTATCTAACCTATTGAGGTTGAAATTTCCTTCCCTGAGGGTATCCTTGAAAGGTCATATTGACGATGAAGAATACCATGTATCCAGATAACAAGAGGTAGAATTGTTGGATGAACAAAGACAAAAATCACTAGATCATTTGCAAGCATATCAGAATTGTCTTCGTCGTAGGTATAATAGGAAAGCTCTAAATCAACACTTTGACACTGGTGACTTGGTTTTAATGGAAAACCCCAAGAATCAAGCTGAACGAGAAAAGCCAGGTAAGTTTGAACCTAACTGTTTACGACCCTATATAGTCACATAATCTTTTGGATCGGGAGTGTATCAACTCTCTACCCCTGAAGGAGAACCACTTTTGTCACCAATCAATAGCCTACATCTGAAGAGGTTCTATGTGTAGCTTCTGAGAGTCTTTGTCTTAATTAGAAAATACAAAAAAATACAAAAAAACAAAAAAAGGAAAAAATGGTTACCTTGGTAAAACCCTGGCAAATAGGCGTCTTTGTAACACAATTTTTTTTAGAAAAGATCAACAAAATAGTAAAGAGAAATAATTCGTCCAATAGTGAAAACCACTTTGGTGGCGCTATGGATAAGTACCATGATGGAAACTTGAAAAACAGGTGCCATGTGTAGTCAACTTCGCTCCTTCATCTACCATCATTCCAATCAGACTTTTCACTTTCACTCATAATAAATAGTTGTCTTATCCATTGCTTGGAACGATTGACATCAAGTCCACTCTATCACATTCCCCACTCCATCTCGCATGTCTTATTCCCGACTGGGGGAGAATAATTATCCTGTGCCATGTGGACCTTGTACATAGCATTACACCATCAGAAAATGTCATGAAAAAATTAAAAAAAATTAGAAAACTCCAAAAAAAAAAAAGACAGAAAAATCAAAACATGTTAGAAAATCCCAAAAATAGAATCAAAGTTAGTCATGTTAAGTCAATCGTAGACATAGTCGAACTACCTTGCCTCTGCGACTAGACGTAGGCAAGGCCGTTAGTCGATGTGCCCCCGAGGCATTAGGTTTGTTTGTCTAGCTTGGTCATGTATCACACACAAAAAATCATGACTCTTTGTACATTCAAAGTCATTGGTCATGTCAAACTACGAGGTCTCTGAGTGTACAACATAGGCAAGGCTAATCAATAGATGAGCCCTCGAGATTGCACTAGGTCAGTCCAATAGGGTTAATCACATTCACTATCACCTATGTTGCATACCATCAACTGAAGTATCATATTTTTAGTTAGTTATTTCAGTTAAAGTTTGATCGAACTACGAGGTCTCTGTGTGTACAACGTAGGCAAGGCTATCAATCGATGAGCCCCCGAAGCTGCATTAGATCAGTCCTTTAGGGTATATCATCTCAAGTCGTACACTGTCAACACACACACACTTATAATAGTCAAGAAATCAAAACAAGTCATGCATCAACATGGCAAACATCTCAAAACCGTCATCAAGTCAAAATCAAACACATTGTCAGAGTGATCAACTTATGTCTTAAGCAAGATATGTCTTTCTTGTGAACATACATCATCAAATTGTCATAGCCTCATGTAGCTTGTCGTATCAATGTCATTAGGCTCAAATTTTTTATACGAAATGTGTCTTTCTGAAACTAGGCTTTGTCATGCCTTACACAGATAGTCACCAAGTCAAAACCAAACTCAACGTCTTATGCGGTATTTGTCATCCCTCACATTACACTATGTCAAACATCAAACAATCCCACAAGATCAAGTTTTGGAAAATACTTTTATTTGGCTTTTTGACTTTATATCTTATTTTGGTCTTATCTTTCTATCAATTTGTGAATAAGTCTTGTTACTATCTTTCTCAAGGATGTCCCTTGAAGGATTTAGAGAAGCAAGGATGTCTCGGGACTCTTTTTCTTTGACTGTTTTCTGTCAACTGTCTTTTAAAATTTTGATTTTGAGTCATGTTACTAGTTTCCTCAAGGATGTCCTATCAAGGATTTAGAGGGGCAATGACGTCTCATGACCCATCTTTTATTTGTTTGTTGTATGTTTGTCTAGACAAAAAGACTCAAACAATCCTTGTCTGCAACTATCTGTTTTTCACAAGGGGATGACTTTATACACTATGGTCTACCTCATATCATGGTGTGTACTATCCATTTGTGTCATGTCCCACCCAATGATGATAAAATGCAAATCTTAGCATATATGGCAAAATATCGAAGATCATATGTCTTTCAAATAACCATTCTTTTTCCATACTAACTTTTTGAATTATCCGACTTAACATTTCTTCTTTTCAACATCTTCATTATCCTTATTTATTTTCCCCTAGTCTCTTGTCCTTCATACTCCAATCCTCTCATTGATTTCGAGAGCACACTCATGTCCTTTGCACCTACCTATCCTCTCAAGGGGGCATACCAATACCTCCTCATCATCCTTCCTCACCCTACTTCCACTGGGGCATATCGTTTTTTTTCAATTTCTTTGACACAACACGATAAACAACATTGTATCAAAGAGGGGCAAACTGTAGACACTGAAAATTGGTCTAGGCCTGCAAGCACCATTTTCGACATAATTTTCTAATGTCCATGGTCATGATTAAATAATGTTAATTATTTAATTACTTTCTAAACACATATTTCCTCTACTAATTAAATAACTTTTTAATTATTTAATTAGTTCATTATGACCCTTATTCAACTTTGATTAATTAAATAAATCATATTTATTTAATTATGTCGCTAACTAATTAATTCTCTTTCTTAATTAAATAATTTATTATTTAATTAACCCCTTTTTCATATTTCAATTATAATTAAATATTCATTATTTAATTATTCAATTAATCTTTTCAACAGTCAATTAAATAAATTATTATTATTTATTTAATTAAATCTTTCAATTTTCAAATTTTGAATTAAATTAACATTTCATTCATAATTAATTGTTTCTATCACATTCTTCTATCATCAAGTTATCTAATTATTCACTCACCATCTGACTCGAGATCTATTTAAATCTATCATTTATCTCCGGATTCGATATCTAATCATCTCTGCGAAAGGACTCTCTATCACAACCAGTCAATTAACTAGTTCTAACTTATATGCATGAACATATTTATTAATTAAATATCTTTATTTAATTAATTAATTCATGTGTGCATTCGAACACATCGTTGTCAAATTCTAACTTTATCTTTGACATTAAAAGTCTAATTCTTCTATTTTCGAAGACTTACCACTGAAGATTAAATCATTTATTTAATCTTTAACTCTTGTTCTTTCCATTTTTTGAATATTCTTAACACTAGATTAAAATATTATTCTAATTTAATCTTTATCCTACAGAATTTCCTAACTCACATTCTAACTAACACATAACTCATATCGCATGACATTCATCAATCTTGATCGTTGATCTCTCTTTTGAATCTGATTCGATCGTTCAAAAACCCAAAATCTATAAATTGACCTGTCATTATCATTATTCCTCCTCCCAAAATCAATACTTTTTTAGAAGAGCCTATTATCTTCGATATTTTTCTTAGACAATACATCTAGGTTATGCAAAATGGAGAAGGAAAATCAAGATAATTCAAAGAAGTGGATGAATATTCGGTGAGATTGTTTCATTATCGTTTTTATTGTTTTGTTCATTTTTATTCGTTCTTAGTTGTTTGATTTAGATTAATACTTGTTAGATTAGATTTAACCATCTTTTTATGAAGATTTCCATTTGATCTACATTACAATTATAATAATTAATATATTATTATACGATAGTATAATATTTGTAATTCAATTTAAGAAAATAATATATATAATTTAATATTTAAATGTTAAGTTAAAATATATAAATATATTTTTAGTATATTTATAATATTATAATAAAAAATATTGCATTATCAATATTTAGTTAGGATTATGAAAAAATATTTAGTTAGGATTATGGTTACAATTAAGGTTAGGAGATATAGTTAAGGTTAGGGTTAGGGTTAGCATCAAAATTAGGATTAGGGTTAGCATGAAGATTGGCTTAAAATTAGGGTTAGAGTTAGGATCAGGATTAGGGTTACAATTATATTTAAGATTAATTTTAGGGTTAGGATTATGGTTGGGGTTACAATTTACATCATGGTTATGGTTATGCTTAGGGTTAGGTTTTGGGTTAGAGATATAGTTAGGCTTAATGTCACTATGTGGTTAGGTTTAGGGTTAGACAATGATTTAGGAATAGGGTTAGGGATAAGCTTAAGAGATATAGTTAGGGTTAGGGTAAAGAGATATAGTTAGGATTTGGGTTAGGTTAAGATTGTTTTGCAAACATTTGTTAAATAATTTCTTAAAAATATAAATATAAATCTTTTATAATATATATAAAGTGCATGGAGATTTATGAAGGCATTCAATTTTTTCAATTATATAGATCAAAATCAAATTTCATATATATATTTAATTGATATTATGATTTGTAAAACATCAATTTTTAAATCATTTAAAAATTGAAATTAATATTGGATAAAATGTGTAAAAAAAATTTAAACATTTGCTATTATCCTTCTCGAGACGTCTATTTTCATCAATTTTTTTAGTACAATAGGCTTGTCGATAATGATATAACTCTCGGCATATTTCATATATTTTAATATTTAATATATGTATGTGTAGGATGGTGAAATCTTACACATGGATTGTATAGATTCAACCATCCTCATAGAATAAAATAGATCATTTACTCCAAACAAAACGCTAAAACTGAACCAAACATGCATTAGAGAAAATGAAATACAACCTATTCTATGATGGATTGGTGCCCTCCATGAAGATGTGAGAGAGTCCTTTCCCAATCCCTTTCTAAGCCAAATGAGATAGACAATGAGTTGCTATGAGCTCAAGTTGCCTATAGTTTAGATGCCTTCAAAGTGTGTTGTTGAAATGAGAGAAAATGGCTTGCATTTATAGGAAAAGTTGATAGAAGAGAGGCCAAAATTAGGCAATGTGGGACTAAATCCCATCCATTAGGATAGAGACACTTGTCATAATGGGATTGGTCAAAGCTTGTGCAAGTTTTGGCCAATGTGCCCATTCAAATTTGAAAAATGTTAATAAATGCATGTTGTTGAGAGTTTTGGGGGGAATAATCTTTGTCCAAAAAAGTCAAAGATGAGAGTTATTGAGGGAAAATAACTCTTTTTAATAAATCAATAAATTGATTTATTGATGCAAGTGGGTGGGTTAGTTAGGAGTTTGGATTTGACTCTAGTTGAGTCAAAAGCTAGAGAATGCTAATCATGATTTAGAAGTCAATTAATTTAGATTAATTAACTTAGGGGATTTGAAGAAGTGACATTTGATAAATCAAATGAGAAGAACATTAAGGATTTGATTAAATAATTTTGATTTATTTAATGAACCTTAGTGAATTAATCAATAAATTGCTTTAATTAATTAATAGCAGAATTTGATGTTAGTTAGAGCGAGATATATGATGTCAGTTTTGCATGTGTACATTTTGCCCCTCTTTGAAGCAATGTACTCATTGCATTGGTTCAAAGAATGATTCTGCTGACATCGAAATTACAAATTTCTGCTTCTTCTTTTTTTTCGGATGCCCCAGCGAAAATAAGTACGTTAGTACATTGCCCCCTCGAGAGATCGAGCGAAAAGATTCAATTTGAGGTGGATCTCGTGACAAAGAGGTTCAAAATGGATGTATGGATGGTTAGAATATATGATAATGATGATGTAGATGAGATGTTTGGAAGATGCTTAGAATAACAAATTTATATTATAGTAAACAACTTTAAATGATTATGCAATGCATGTGAGATGGATGAGATGGATGATGTTGTCCTGATATGATGGTATGACATGATTATGCGAAATGAGAATACGGATGCAAGATGGATGCATTGTTAGCGTGAAAGAAGATAGAAGACTAAGAGGGATGAACCCTTAAATTCAAGAAGATGAAGAAGTCCAACAAGTCTCCTAGTCATCAAGACTTTATTGGATATGACGATGAATGATGATGATGTGTTGCTTATCCAGGGATGGGAAAAGAGCGTACCTTTCTTTATGTTTGATAACACATGTAGGTGCGATGCATCAAGGTATTAAGAACTAGGATGGCGTTGCGCCTAGTGTGATGGACTTTGACTCGACAATCAGATAGGAGTACTCTTGTTCACACTTGACAAACATACCCTTATTCAGAATGCAGTTCAGATATTCTAGACATCTCGGGCCAAAACATTAGAAGGCAAGCCTTCTTATGTGGTCAACAAGATACCTAAAACATCGTTCCTACAAACAAAACAAAATATGCGTGACGAAGTTATTTTACAAAAATATCCAACAAGCACAGCCGATAAAAAGATAATGATCATTGCCCCATTCCTTTCTCTTTAAACCTGTTTTGTTTAGGCATCATCGAGAGGTCCTTGGAATGAGCGCAAAATAAGATAAGTCAAAAAGACCAAAATAAAGTAAACAAACAAGCAAATGTTCTTCATATCGCTAGCCAAGACTAAACTACTGTGGGGTACCTGATGCTTATGTCCATCATGGGAAAGCTTCATCCTAGGACATGTAGTGATCAGGGTTTTGGTGAGACTGATTGCGTGATAAGCTATTGTTACTCTGAGTTGACCAACTTGCTGACTTACTGACTTAGACCTTCGAGACCTTGACGATTAAGGTGTTCACTTTGGAACCTACTAAACTTGCTTTTGATTGCTTCACCAAAGGATGAAGGCGACGATTGATTTATTAGGAATGATGATTATTGCGGGTGAAAACGAGATGAAACGGGTGCACCATTTTGGTTTTTTCAAATGTTTTGAGGCTGTTTTTGGAATTTTGAGATGTTTTACAAATGTTTTTGGTATTTTCAATATTTTATGAATGTTTTTGGTATTTTCAAGATTTAAGACGAACAGACTAACTTAAAGACCTATCCTAGGGGTCTCGGAAGCTAATCCATAGATTAGCCTTGCCTACGTTATATACGCAGAGACCACATAGTTCGACTCCAATTGACTTGACTAATAATGAGATAGATGGGCAAACGGATTACCAATGCGACGAACGCCTAAAAGACTGACCTAAATGTCTCGGGGGATGATCAAAGATCAACCTTGCCTACGTTCAAGCTCAGAGACGACGTAGTTCGACAAGGTGGAAAAAAAAAACTGACAAGACTTAATGATGAAATTTTTGAAGATTTTCTGATATTTTGACATGTTATTGGATTTTTGATGAATTTTTTGAATGTTTTTGAAATTTTTGATGGGTTTTTCTGAATGTTTTTGAAATTTTTGATGGGTTTTTCTGAATGTTTTTGGTTTTTTTTGATGAAATTTTTCTGAATGTTTTTGAATTTTCGCATAATTTTGATGATTTGGATATGGACATGATATGATATCAGTGCTTTGTTTTGGGATTTTGTTGAAAACCAAGCTTTAATGTTGATCAATCGGATTGATGAATTGATAGTTTGACTAAGTGTGTTAAGTCAAACGAAAGTGATAATGCACTCATAAGTTCCAGGAAGTTGTGTTATCCTAGAGTAAACTCGTACAAAAAGGATAATTTGGCTAGGTGTGTTAAGCCAAACGAGGTGATTATGGATTTGATAATTTGGCTAAGTGTGTTAAGCCAAACAGAGTGACAATAATGAACTTGTAAACCCAAGGAAGTTGTGTTATCCTAGAGTAAACTCGTGCACATGATGATAGTTTGACTAAGTGTGTTAATTCAAACAATATGATGATTGATTGGATTCGATTGATCAAGATCGATGAAGCTTGAGTTAGAACAAAATTGCTTTGATGATTTCATGTGACATAGATGTGTGCATTAGATGCGACTGATATGAATTGTTCAGATTGATGTTCGATGGAAGATAAGGAATGTCTTCTTGTCAAAAATATGCCATGGCCTAGTGACTTGGATTCGTGTTCACAAATGATTTGACCAAGTTGATTTCACATTTTCCAATGCTTGGATCACCACATAAGTGGGAAGATATAGGTGAAGATTTATTCTCGAAGCAAGATGCAAATATCTGCCCCCAGTGTCTAGCAATGTTTGAACGACCATGGGTAGATTCTTGGACGAATGGATATGGATAAATAGATTATCTTGCGATAAGATAACGGTGTTTGAAATAGAGGATTCTCATTCGAATAATGCTTCAAAGCTCAGATAGCGTTGGGTAGGATAGGATCAATGAAAATGATCCATGTCAAGATGTTTACCATAAGCAAGCGTAAAGTGTGCACCAAAATTTTCCAAGATCAAGATAATTTTGAGTATGGATGCAGATGGAAAATGGATTGGATAAATGATTCATGGATGAACGAATGATACGACTGGAATGATAGCTTTATTATGGATGTGATAAGATGCTTTCTCCTGAACTGGTACACGTAGATGTGATGACGCCTGTTTGCCAGGTTTTCATCATGGTACTTGTCCAAAGCGCCACTGAAATGGTTTTCGCTAGAGGACAATTTTTTTCTTTACTGTTTTCAATCCTTTTTTTTATTTTTTATTTTTTTTGTTGTCACCAAGACACCTGTTTGCTAGGTTTTCATCAAGGTAACCATTTTTTCAGGACATTTTCTGATTTTTTTTGTATTTTCTGAGAGATTTTAAGCTGATGTTGAACCACCTGGTGGTGTTGATGTTGAACCACCTGGTGGTGTTGATGTTGATGCTTCTGTCATAATGTACCATCGATATCCTACTTGTAGAAGTTGTCTTGCCAAGATACGTGCACTTGAATGCAACTTTTGAGATTCTTGATCTGCTTTGCTGATACCGGAGTTAACTTTGTCTCTGTCCGCACATCGCGATAGATTGCCTTCTGAATCCTTTTGATGAAGGGATGCCGCCAATACATGGTCAATTTGAGAATTGGATATCATACGTGGAGGCGTGGATGGAGTGTGTTTAGGGATAAAATATGGATTGGTTGTCAGTTTGGAACCTTTGACTCTCCAAACTTGGGAAGATGAGCAATAATGGGTGGATACGGAAGTGTATGTGGAATTAGGACCAACTTCTTGATACACTTTGTACGTCGCTTGAGAAGCTTTATTTTGCTTTTGTGGAAATCTTTGATGGATACTTTTCCCTTTTTGATTTTGCCCCATAGTTTCTTTGACTAATGGAGTTTGATAGGGATTTGTATTCTTTGGTATCCATTTGTATTTGATTTTTCCTTCGTGCTTCTTAGCTTCTTTTTCTTTGATGAAGTTCTTCATGATTTGATTCAAATATTTCTCTTGTTGTTGGTCCCGATTCGTGGATGGGGTGATGGGTGGATGAAGATTCATGATATGGCAGGTTGTAGTATTGGCATCAATTTCATCATAAGGATTCTTCATGCTCCCCATGTTGACGTTTGCTCGAGACGAAGTTGCCCCCAGTATGGTGATAGTATTACTGATATGTTCAGATCCCTTGATTGTTGAGTAACCAAGGCCTTGATGCTTAGGATTGCCAAAAATTTGCACTGGTTCTAGGATACCCTGTTCATGTAGGCCCAATCCTCTGCCTTGATAATTCATCTGTTGAAAAATTTTATTTGCCATAGGATATGATTTACCTTGGAAACAAGGTGCTAATCCTTCTCTGCTCTGTGGCGGATCTTCAAAAGTGTCAGCTTCTTTATTGACGAGATAGCTTGCTCTAAGAAAGGTGAGTGATCCAACTTTATAAGTGATAGGATCCTCCACATGTGGGATGAATACCTGATTGATATTTTCAACTTGATCTTGTGACATATCAGATTGTAGTGCTTCTTTAAGAAGTGTTGATGCTTCGCTCTACACAAAAGTCTTCCTCATGACTCACTTCATAGGATGTTTTTGATTCACAAATTTTGTAGGAGCCTTCTTCATGACCCATTTTTGACATGTCTCTGGATTTCTCTATATCTTGATCATGTGTACCAATGTTAAGAGTAGGAGACTCTTGTTTCCAAGTAATGATTTCAAGAGTATGAGACTCTTGTTTTGAATGAAGATCATCTGCGTGTCCATCCAAAGAAAGCATCTCATTGGTAGATGGAGGAGTATGTCCTATGTGGATATGATCATCATTTGCGGCATCTTGTATAGATAAAAGAGTGCCCATTAGATCATTGTAGTAGCTTGGAGATACAAATTCTCGATCATGAGTGATTTTGGAATTGCTTTCAACATGCTTTGGATCGAGTTCTTGACATGGGTCAATTTCAAAGAATGGATTTCTTTCTTGGATATCTTCATTAGGCATAGGAATATTCTCAAATTTCATGAGGTCAAAGGATGGCCATATGTTTTGGAGAGGATCATTGCTAGACCTTGGTGAAAGATGTTGATCATGCTTT
Source organism: Sequoiadendron giganteum (assembly GCA_007115665.2). NCBI lineage: Eukaryota > Viridiplantae > Streptophyta > Pinopsida > Cupressales > Cupressaceae > Sequoiadendron > Sequoiadendron giganteum. Next base: position 533,557,824 of record CM021108.1, read on the forward strand.
GCAACAAATTCTTGAGATATGTCTTGTAACTCATTAGGTGATGTAGAGACATTTTCAACATTGTCATTAGTTGAAGGATCACAAATTATAGGATCAAATAATGTTAACCCTCCTTTGAATGGATCATTGTTAGACATCGTTGGTGAGTTTTGATCATGATTGAAAAGTGGCTTTTGGGGTGTGATGATTTGATCATTGACTGAGATGGGAACATCTTCAATGTGTTCATTGATGGATAGATCTTGATCATTGTTTTCAACAATTGCGGTGGGAATCTGTTGCAAGCTTTGTTGGGTGAGTAAGGCCTGTGTTTGTTGCTGAGCCAACAACGCTTGTTGTTCGTCATGTTGTTTTTGTGCCAACAATGCTTTTTGTTGGGCTCTTTGTTGTGCTACTTCTTCTTGGATTGATTGCAATAGTGCGTAGAATTCTGCTTGCACTTGCACTTGTTGGGCTACTTGAGCCGCTTGTGCTTGCTGAGCAACTAGTTGTGTACCTTGTTGGGCTTGGAGTGCCTTTTTGTGGGAAGCTTCTTGTGCAGCTTACAACATGACGGAGAATGAATTGGTCGTGTTGTATTTTGGCGGTGGTGGTGGTGGTGGTGGAATGGGAATGTTGTTGATTGTTGGGGTTGCTTGGATGGTTGCCACCTGTTTTTGCGATATCGATGGAAAAATGGAATGATTTGGTATGATATTTTGATTTGGCATGATAGATTGAAATTGAACATTGTTGTGGTTGGGAATCATATTGCTTGGATTTAGGTAACTTTGATTTTGCATGGTGTTACCTTGACTTGAATCAACATATGGAGTTGCCAATATATTGCTAGGATTTTGAACAACATTAGGGGGATCTGCAAACATGTCGACCCCAAAGTTTACCAAGTGTGGATTTGAAATGGTCATGTTTGGTAAAGTTGCACTTGGCATGAATGGATTTGGTGGGATAATGTTGTTTGGAAAACTCATGCATTGAGCGTTTGGTTGATAGATTTGCAGATTTGGACTTGGATTTAAATCTATCATTGGGAAAGGTGTTCCAAACTTTGGATCGGGCATACTCATATTTGTTGTACCATTGATGTTTGTATGAGATAATGCTCCCATGTATGCATTGTACAAGCTTTGATAATCAAATGGTATTGCAAGGCTTGAATAGTTTGGTTGAATCGAATTGCTCATGATGGATGGATCAAATTTATATTCCATGTCCCTCTTGTGTTGAGATCGAGTTTGAACCATAAAATGAAGATCAATTTTCAAGAATGTAAGAGATGAACCTCTAATCCTTTAGATCGGTCTAAACCTTAGGTTCAAAGAAGCAAAGACCTAGGATAATTGAAGGATCAAAGTGATGATGAGGATGAGATAAACGGAATATGAGTGATACAGATGAATGGAACTCTTAAAGAAACTTTGAAGGAAATGCTAAACTTTTTAGGACTTTGATTGATCGTGGTTGGATTGATAGTTTGACTAGATGTGTTAAGTCAAACAAGAGTGATGAATGTAATCGTAAAACTCTAGGAAGTTGTGTTATCCAAGAGTGAACTCCTACAAGATGGTAGTTTGACTAAGTGTGTCAAGTCAAACGATGGTAGTTCTAGCGCCATTTGTAGGATGGTGAAATCTTACACATGGATTGTATAGATTCAGCCATCCTCATAGAATAAAATAGATCATTTACTCCAAACAAAATGCTAAAACTGAACCAAACATGCATTAGAGAAAATGAAGTACAACCTATTCTATGATGGATTGGTGCCCTCCATGAAGATGTGAGAGAGCCCTTTCCCAATCCCTTTCTAAGCCAAATGAGATAGACAATGAGTTGCTATGAGCTCAAGTTGCCTATAGTTTAGATGCCTTCAAAGTGTGTTGTTGAAATGAGAGAAAATGGCTTGCATTTATAAGAAAAGTTGATAGAAGAGAGGCCAAAATTAGGCAATGTGGGACTAAATCCCATCCAATAGGATAGAGACACTTGTCATAATGGGATTGGTCAAAGCTTGTGCAAGTTTTGGCCAATGTGCCCATTCAAATTTGAAAAATGTTAATAAATGCATGTTGTTGAGAGTTTTGGGGGGAATAATCTTTGTCCAAAAAAGTCAAAGATGAGAGTTATTGAGGGAAAATAACTCTTTTTAATAAATCAATAAATTGATTTATTGATGCAAGTGGGTGGGTTAGTTAGGAGTTTGGATTTGACTCTAGTTGAGTCAAAAGCTAGAGAATGCTTATCATGATTTAGAAGTCAATTAATTTAGATTAATTAACTTAGGGGATTTTAAGAAGTGACATTTGATAAATCAAATGAGAAGAACTTTAAGGATTTGATTAAATAATTTTGATTTATTTAATGAACCTTAGTGAATTAATCAATAAATTGCTTTAATTAATTAATAGCAGAATTTGATGTTAGTTAGAGCGAGATATATGATGTCAGTTTTGCATGTCTATAGTATGTTAGTTTTAAAATTAAGATTAAGGTTGGGGGTGCAATTAAAATTAATATTAGTTTTAATATTAATTTAAAAAATATTGGCATAACACGATTATTTAGAGTGAAGAGATAGCATTAAATTGCTCGAAAATATTATACTTCAAAAGACAATGTTTTCTGTATAAAAGGCATCATAAACAGTCCTAATTCATTTCAATCTCTATAAAGCACTTAGCCTTATTATTATGCATAACTGCAATTTGTATTAACCAATAAAGAGTCAAAACAAACGCGGCCCATTATACAGGAAAATTTTGTGAGAATCAAAAGCGTTCTTATTCAATGGAACGAAGAGATAATGAAGAATAATTTGGCGAAGTACCAAACTGACGAAGTAGACATAATTAATATAAATGCAATAATAACTCTGCAACTGTGTTCTAACAGTCGACGAACTCGTAGGTGGTAAACATATGACCGTTGAATTGTCCTTGTCCATCTCCATCGATGGCGTTAAAAGCATCCGTTTCTAAATCCAATCCACTATTTTGGCACTTGTCCAGAATTCGTACGGTCACACTTTCACTCGTCGAATCATTTGTCACCTGTAACAATTCAAAATGAATTACACCCAGGTTAAATGTTTACTTATAACTTAATAAATTCTTAATATATTTTCTAAAATCCCACAGGTTTTATATTGAATAAGTATAATAACCTAATACATTGTTTCTTTACTATATAAATTTAGCCTAGGAAGAGGTATTAGAAACAGTAGAGGTGATGGAGCTCACTTGGATGCAGGTGCCGCAGAGGGAAGGCTGGTCTGCTTGGTCACAATAGGCAGTCCAATAGTATTCGCTGCGCCACTGCAGGCTCTGATCAGAGTCATATGTAGCACAGTACAGCCCATCAAGGGCGTAATTATGAGCAGGAGGATCATACTCATTGTACGTGGTGTACGTGTCACCGTTAACACACAATTCCTGAAGCTCAAGCAGTAGAGCCACACACCAGCATACATCAATCCACCTCACAACCTTGGAAGCCATGACTATAAGCTCAACACAACCAGTATAATATGGACTCACTATTGTGTTAACGCAGGCAATATTGTCCTTCGAATGACTCCTGTGATTTATAGCGTTAGCATTAGGCTTATTTCCAATATTTTATCATGGTGGCCGGGCAACCCTTGGGCTTATTTCCTTGGAGTCAATTGCAGGACAAATTGGATTGTGTAATAAGACCAAAGATAAATTTAATGTTTGATATATCCAACTTCGAATGAGGATCCTTGTTCCACACCAGTGGCTTTTAAGAAGATTTCTTGTATTCTTCATTGAAATCATCGATGAACTAGTATTATCACAAGAATATTCTCTATAAACAAATGTTTGTTTGGTAATATCTATTTGAACGTTGTTTCTGTCTTGGAAACAATTTATATTAATGCAATCAATCATTATTTGTGTACGGCATGCAATGGTAATATCTATTGGAACGTTGTTTCTGTCTTGGAAACAATTTATATTAATGCAATCAATCATTATTTGTGTACGGCATGCAATGGTAATATCTATTGGAACGTTGTTTCTGTCTTGGAAACAATTTATATTAATGTAATCAATCATTATTAGTGTACGGCATGCAATGGAGGCAATTTTACAATTGCTAATCTTGAATTAATTTTTGTATTGTTCTTTTACACAATTGAAAGTTTCAATGTAAAAAAATTCAAAATGATCCTTCTTAATTAAATAATTATAAATAAAAAGAAAACAATTAATTTATTTACATAAAAGATTTAAGATAGTTATTTGTAATAAATATAAAATAATTCAATTTGGTTGACAATGATGTTTAATTTGGGAATTGATGACAGAAAATCATTGTAGATATCATGTTGAATTTATTTTTCACTATTTAGAAATCAATGTCTTTGATTTAATGAATGTGTCAAGATTTATAAAATGTTAGATGGTTTTATGTATCAATCCCAAGTGTTATGGAGTCAACCTCAAGCAACATAGATTTATTGTAATACACATATTTTCTTTATGATATATGAGAATGATTTAACAAAATTGTCATTTAAAAATACATCCATATTTACCTTCTTAATGACTAAGTTTCTTAAGGCTGTATCTAAGGACACCATTTAGAAGTTCTCTATCTTTCTAGGTGAATTGGTTCTCATAGGGAAAATCCCCTTAGTGGGTTGACTCGATGACGATGAGAAATATCAAAGACAGTATACAAACACACAAATGATCTAGATTATGATAATGGTAGATTTAATTCTTTGATTTCTTTAGAAATTTAAGTGTGTTTTGGTTGTTAGAAGTTTCTATATGAAATTAAGTACAAATTAAATATATTTAAATACCATAACACAATAATATTTTATATAAATATATATTGAGTTGACGCATAATGGTAGTAGAATGGCATACAAAATGTTCAATTTGAATTTTATGTTCATTCTTATACATCACAAGATTGAACAATATGAATCTTAAACAACTAAAAAGATAAAATTCTATACTAAAAGGATATTTTCAAAGCAAAAAAAAATTTAAACATAGAAAAATATATTCACCATCAACAGGGTATAAATGATGAACCTAATTTTTATTAGGGGTGTGTTTCATTCAATTATGAGGGCCAAAAAATGCAAATAACAATAAAAAAAATAATCCTAATTGTTATAGAAACTATGAGGGACGTTTTGAGAGCTTGAAATAATGTGTACCTTGTACAAAACTTATTATTTTTTAGGACACAAAGGACTCATTCTCCTTTAGTGATGAATGGATCCCTACTAGATTTTCAAAAACTAACTTCTTTGTTTTATTCCTCTTAGTCTACACTCCCAGATCCCAGGTTTTCACTACTTCAGACCTCATTAAGGACTCATTCGCCTTGAGTGGTGAATGGGTCTGTTTAGGGTTTCAAAAAATTGATGTCTAGGTCTTGTACTTCAATGTCTACACTCTCAATTCCAAGGTTTTCAGCTCTCAAAAGTATGGAATAGATTTTCTAGCCTTGTTTTTGTGTTTTTGCACTATGGATGACAACTTTGCAACTCTTCAAATTTGACAATTTTTCTCCAAATCTTGCTCTTCAACCCACAATCACACACTTAAGAGGAGAAAAATGTTGTTTGTTAGGGGATAGGGGTTTCCCTTGGTCAAACCCATTTGAGGTAATTAAACCAAATGATGAAATAATGAAATTGTAGCATGAAGAATGAAATATGTAATATTGATACCTTGGAAGTTGTCTTCGAGTTTAAATCTAAAAACTAAGATGAAGTGGCCATGGAGAATACAGATCTTGATCTTGAATAAGATGTGTAATAATGCTTGCAATGCAGATATTCAATGCTACATCAACTATCTTATCTCAACAACATGCATGAATTCCTTTGACATGATGATATGATCTTGAATTGCTATAATAATATTTTAATAATCTACCCTTGAATTCCTTTGAAATGCTCTATAATACTCTTAGACTCAAAATTTCTCTTAGGATGCTGACTCAAAGTTTCTAGGTAAAACTATATGAATTAACCCCATATTTATTGAACCATGGGAAAATAGGTGTGTGTTCACCTATTCTCCTTAGGTCATTCAATAATGTCGTAGAAATCCTAATTGGATTGACTTTCAACCTCAAAGGTGAGTCAATTCTCAACAAGGAAGACCTAGGAATGGTTATTTTAAGCCTTGAGGGGTTCACCACCAAGCTAAAGCTTGGAAAACACAAATAAGCATTCAAATCACAAAAACTGGTAATCCAAGGTAAATGAATAATGCAAATAATGAAATTATGCAACAAAAAGTTAGGGTATGTGTACCTAGAAGTTTTGGAAAGGTAATGAGGATTCTAGAAATGAAAAGATGTCAAAAAGTGCTATTGAGGACTAAGACACCCTTACTGTTGTCTTAGTCTTGCTGCTATTTTTGGGGGCAAGCACATAGTCTTTGGATGTCAAAATTAGATTTGAAAGAGTTTCTAAAAAATGACCTTAGGAGGACTAAGATGCCCTAGGTGGTGACTTAGAACCATTTTGCATTTTTGAAATCTCAAAATGTGGTCCTGACGTCCAATGTCTACACTTGTTTCTTCTCGGATCTCAAGTTATGAATCTTTTGAATCTGGCCTGTAGGTGAGTTTTCATGAATATGATAACTTTGTGATGCAAATTTGCACTTAAAATGATCTTCAAGTCATCAACCTAAATCTACAAACATAAACACACAAGAGAGTCATATGTAGCACAGTACAGCCCATTGAAGGCATAATTATGAGCAGCAGGATCATACTGATTGTTCATGGTGTACATGTCACCATTAACACACACATTTTGAAAGTCAAATAGTAGAGCCACTCACCAATATATAGCAATCCATCTCAAAATATTGAAAGCCATGATCATATGCTCAACCAATTAGTATAATATGGACCGCTTTTTGTGTTAAGGAAGTCAATATTGTCCATAGAATGACTCATATGATTTATAGCATTAGAATTAGGGTTATTTCCAATATTTTATCATGGTGGTCGTGCAGTCCTTGGCTTATTTATTTGGATTCAATCGCAAGAAAAATTGCATTGTGGAATGAGACCAAAGCATAAATTTAAATTTTGATACATCCAACTCCGAGTGAGGATACATGAGTGTCTTTTTAGAAGATTTCTTGTTTTCTTCATGAAATCGGCAATGAAATAGAATTATGGGTGGAATTTTCTCTATAAACAAATGCTTGTTGGGTCATATCCGTTTCAACCTTGTTTTTGCCTTGGAAACAATAATCAATCCTTATTTGTGTAGTGTATGTAATCAAGCCAAGTCTACAATTGCCACTTTTCTAAAAAATTAAATATATTCTAGCAAATTGAAAGTATCAGCTCATTAGGATATATATCTCTATTTATAAGAAATTAATTAATTAAAATAAAATATTTAGGATAGATAATTGTAATAAATAGTAACATTTTAATTTGATTGATAAGGATGTTTAGTTGCAGAATTGATTATAATGAATTATTGTAGACATCATGTTGAATCCAATTGTCATTGTGTAGGACTAATATTTTTAGCTTTAGGAATTTGTCAAAAATTATACAATGTCAGAAATTTGTATAGGTCAATCTAGGTGCTACAGAGTCAATCTTAGGTAAAATAGTTTCAATCTAATGCACATGATTGATTTATGACATGTGAGAATGACCTAATAGAATTTTAACCTAAAATGTTGTTCATTTGCACTTTCTCAATAATTATGTTTATTAATGTGGTGTTTAAGGACACCACTTAGAAGTTTTCCAGCTCAATAGATGAACAAGTTTTCATATGTAAAACCCTCATAGTTGGCCGATTTATTAACAATGATGAATATCAGAGATTGTATACATAAACATGAAAATGGCCTAGATGATGATAATAATAGATTTGATTATTTGATTCATTTAGAAGCTTAACTATATTATATTTGTTATAAGTTCTTACATGAAATTAAGTGCACATTATATATCAAAAAATACTAAAATTTCACACAAATTTGTATTGAGTTGACTCATATTGATCATAAAAAATGATAAAAAACATACAATTTAATATTTTTATTCATATTCACCAAGAAATTGAATTAGATCAATCTTAAACCACTGAAAAAAACATTCAAGACTAAAATAACAATTTCAATGTAAGGATCAAATATATGGTTGTTTGTGTGAATATAGTTGTGATATGATGAATAAATTAAACTAAAATATGAGAATAAATTTAAAACAAGGTGTAAATGAATGTACATATAGATTGGACAACAAGCTTAACTAGGAATAAAAATATACCATTTTTTAATAGTATCACATTAGAATATTCGACTAAAATAAACACAAAAGTAAATAAAAATTGTGAGTGCTCTTCCTCTTGATCCCTCACATAAGATGATCAACACCATAAATCCACTTAATTAATGTTATAAATTTTAATAATATAAAACATTTTTAATTAATTATTTAAATAATTAATAATATTTTAATATAGATATTTGAAAGAACATGGTCTTGATTGTGGGTATTATTTATGATATGATTTTTTTTTAAGTTCACATAAATGTATTTCCATAGATAAGCCTTATTTATCCTAGTTTAAGACCTTTTAGTTTTCTCTTGGTGTGGTGCAAGGGATGGGGATCATACCCTAAAGTTACTAACAATGTAATTCTCTAGATAAATAGGCTTTTATAGCTCATCAAAAATGGAATGTTTCTAACTAAAATTATTTATTCCTTTACCAACCTACTCAATTTCTTCTTCTTCAAAATGATAAGGTTTGGTTTGTTGGTGGAAACCACTGAGCCTATGATCACCATCTACAAAATAAACCTTCACAAATATGAGAGAAGCAACATTCCATTTCACCAAAGAGTTAATAAATTGAGATGAAATAAAATACATGTTGTGTAGAATTTTTAAAGGTATGATAAATGAAACAGGTGTAAAACTACTCGATACAGGAAAAGACCACCTAGATCATTAACCAAAGTTAAAACATAATACTACACTAATACCCCCCATTAAGTGCAAACTTTCAGAGATTATTATGAAAAATGAAATACAAAATGGGTCCTAACTACAAGCCCACATTAGGTACCCATGCACAATTGCTATGCAATGCAATCTCTCACGACTAGAGAAAATGAGAAAAATTGTGTGGGAGAAAACTCCTCTCCAAAAGAGAGAAAATGAAAACAAGAGACATGGATGGAAGAATCAATAACACCCCCCAAGGACTACATACATCATGTATATACAATCAATAGCCCCACATAAGAGAAAAATAGATAGACTATATAGTCCCCCATAATGTGTAATCACTTGCAAAAATGGTAAGTGCCTGATGAAAAATCATAATATAATGTAGAAAAAAAACTTGTCTCCCTTTTGGAAGAAACAAAACCAAACATACAAATGTAGGAATGCTTCCCATTTTGGGTAGGAACTATGAAGTGAAATCCAAATGTAGGATGATAAAGTCTCTGAAATTTTCTCTTGTGTCACCAAGACCTTGGAAGATGATGCCATGAACCAATCAAAAATATGCCCAATCACAATAAAAGTTGACAAACATGGTACCACTAGAAACTGATTGCAAGCATGTTTTATCTTCTCTAAAGAATAAAGAGGTGCATTGGTATTAGAAAAAGGATCACTGAGATATTCCAAAGTATCATGATCTCCATATGATTATCGAATGTAAGTCCAAAGAGCATAAGCACACTCAAAATGAACAAGTGAATCCAAAAGGTCACCACCATTTATATGCTTAAAAATAACTCTAAAGACTCTATCCTTGTATCCTTTCTAAATCATATACCCATGTGTGCCTAGAATAGGATCTTCACTATACAAATATGGAAATATACTTTGCTCACTAAGATGAGTGAGAATAAAATAAATCCATTGCCTAAAGTTCCCTTTCTCTAAAGAAACCATTATAAGTAATAATTATTCAAAAAAATTAAAGATAGTGCTTTCACAAGTATAAAAACCTCCATAAAAGAATTATAAGATTAAAAAGTTGATTTGGTAAAAAAATTGTACTATTCAAGCACCATGATATTTGGAGCACAAGGGTCCACATAATTTTCAAGAACAAATGACCACATAGAGAAAAAAACCCAATCTTGGACCCATTCACCCCAAGTAGCGAATGAGTTTATGATTAGGTGGTGATCCAAAACTTTTTGGAATCTAAAATCTCTATTTTATGCTTCTGTTTGTTCTTGTTACATTTATGTTTTAGTTTTTTGAATTTTTTTTTCATTAAATTTATTTAATATGCTTCATTTATTGCATTGTCAAAATTTAAAATTGCATTACAATATTTCATTTTCACTTTATTGCATTGTGTAATTAGTAAATTGCATTTTTTACAATTTGAAAATTACATTTCATTATAGGTTGTATTACCTCTTTACATTTTGGGTTTGAACACTAAGTTTGTAAAACTTGTATGAGCTTTACAACTTGGTGTCCTATTAGCAATACTATTGTTAAATATAGTTTGAGGCTCATGTCATCATGTAATAGCGCACTCACCATGGATCTTGGGTTTTAGAGTTGTCTTTCTAATAGTGTTTATAGTCAACCCTCTATGGCTCATAGTTTGCATACTTCATTTCCCATGACTTCACTTTATACAACTAGTGTGCTTAATGTTAACAATACCATCCCTACCATCACTAATTCTACTCAAGCTTTGGGGTGTACTCAAATCCAAGGTGGAACTTCAATTCCATCTTCTACAATATCGATGCTCATTCCTACATACACTAATACTCAACCTACCATAACCTACCAACCTACCACAACCTTTCAACCTACCTCAACCCTTAAACCTACCATAGCCTTTCAACCTACTAGCAATGTGAACACTTCCTTGGGTATTTCCATACAAAATTCTTCTAGCTTTGTGCATTTGAATATAATATCTTCTCAACCATCCACATTCACCAACTTACAATTCATTTCACCTCCTCATACATAAAATACTCCACCTTATTCCCCTTCATCTTACAATCACAATGATACTTTCCTTAACTCACTTTTGCAAACTATTACATCCCTTCAACAACAAGTTGCAACCTTACAACAAAAAAACAATGGTCAACCTTCACAATACATCAAAACCAATCCACTATCCTTGGAGATATTAAGAGAACAAATGCCACAAGGTATAGAGGTTCCCTGATTTAAGAAATATGATGGGAAAGGAGATCCTATTAGCCATGTTTCCACTTTTACAACCTTGTGTAGTGATTTTATCTTTGAAGACAATCTCTTCACTAAGCTATAATTTCCTAGGTCCTTGAAGGATACCGTCGTAGAGTGGTTCTATTCTTTACTAAATAATTCAATTGGTTCATTCAATGAACTAGATTCTTTTTACAACCATTTCCATATTCACATGGGTCCCAAGATCACACTTGTTGACTTAGTGACATGCAAACAAAAAGATAGTGAGAAGGTGATGGATTTCATAGCAAGATACGAAACACTTTATTCTAAAGTAAAGATTAAGATTCCTAACACTGACCTTGAACGAATGTTTACTTACAATTTACAAAAAAAACTCCAAAGCAAACTTGAAATTTTGACATTCCCATCCTTCACACAGTTATTTACAGCCCTTTGTGATTATACAAATATGACTTGTGGCCATGATGTGAAAAATCCCCCTAGTCATATTGAGAAGTCATAAGCTACAACTGAAAATTTTTACCAAACTTTCAAGAAGTAGAATAAATGATTTTTACAACTGAATTCCCCTCAACTAAGTCAATAAACTAATAACCAAGTGGCTGCTATAAAGATAACAAATTCTTTTGGGGATAGGAATAAAGAGTTCACTCCTCTACTCGATACCCTTCACAATATCATGTTGCAGCTGATTGAAAATAATATGCTTACCTTACCTCCTATTAAAGAGCATTATCCTAATGTACAATTCCCCATAGGATTTTGACAAAACTCTTATTACCATTATCACCAAAAAATGGACATGGTACGGAATATTGTGTCTTAAACATCTCATGCTATACCTTATTGATAATAATCAATTTCAAATTGGGCCTATGAATCACCAAGGTAATAATTTTGTAGCCCCTCCTAAACAAAATTTACAAATCTTTAGTAATCCCATGTCGAAGCACAATATTTCATTTGTCAAATCTCGTGAAACAAAGAATGATGTTATGAATGTTGATAGAAATGATGAAAACAAAAAAGAGGAAAATATGCATAGACCAACTAAAATATTAGCATTTATTGAAGCTAAACCTTGTAAGGGCTCAACTAAAAATCCTCTTGATATTGCTTTCTCACAAGATGACATACTTAAACATGCACCTGATGGTCTTCTTTATGTAGTTTGCTGAATCAATGATAAGCCCACTAATGGGATATTAATTGATCCTATTTGTGGAGAGCATGTGATAACTAAATAATTCCTATTTGTGCATGAGCTATATCAAGACATATATGATAAACTGAAAGCATGGATCAAGATGGATAATAGTTTTTCTTGTCCTACGATTGGCTCAATAGATCTACCTATAAAAGTTGGACCAAAAACATTAAGTGTCTCATTTACTATCATCCTAGAATCAGACCAATTTTGTGTGAAGTTAGGCTACCGATGGCTTCACTCCATGAATATCATCCCCTTGATTGTGCATAAATGTTTAAAGTTTCCATTTGGAAATGATATAGTTTATTGTGCATCATAGTGGGTTTAGTCTTGTATCTTCCCAAGAGAACTTTTCATTAGATTTCTTTTGGCCCAAGCCTATGGAACCGATTAATTCTCATGTGGACTTCCTTTTCAAATCATATCAAAATTTCAAGGCAAAGTGTATAGCATAATTATCCCTTTGAAACATTCCTCAACCTATGACTGGCCAACCTATCCTTGATGAAACAATGGTTGAACTGAAAGCCCTTCCAAACATCAAAGAACAACCTATAACAAATCCTCCTACAATTTCTTATAAGAGACCACGAGATAACCAAAACAATCTCATTGTCCCTCCTAAAGTCAAACAAATTTACAAATATAATGAGAAAGGGGTTGAACAACATCTCATGGTTCCTTTTGTTCCTCCCCTAAAGGAAGAAAATAAACCTATGATTGACAAAACTACTCTTACACAAACACAAATTGATAATAGATTGAAACAAAATTGAGGTGTTAGAGATCATAGGCGTATACGTCATGCTATTGCTCATATGTTACAAACTAAAGAAGAAAAGAATAACATATAAAATAAAAACCCAAAATTACTTGAAGCAATGCATGATGATCCTATACCCTTGCTCCGACATAAACAAGAACCTTCGAGCAACATTGTCATTTGACCTTCCATTGTGATTAATCTAGATGATGGCATTGATATTGAAAAGATTGATGAACAAGTGCATAATGAATTGAATACATTGTTTACCACTTCTATGAACTTTAATGAAAAATATCCTAAAATGAGTGTTGAACTTGGTGCTTCCCCTAGTTCGACACTTTTTTTTATCCCTTTGGCTAGCTGTCTGCCTTCCATTTATATAGACCAAGATTGGGATGTAGAAAACCTACTATAGGTTGACTCACATGTGCCTTGCTAGTCTTTTTCTTTTTTAATTTTCTTTATGTGATTGCATTTGCATAATGTGCCCTCGTGATGTTTCATTTGATTTATATCTTTCTCTTTTTGTGTATTCCTCTATATTTATCTATATTTTTCTCTATGTTGTAAAATATTTTCTTTCATCCTTTTTGTTTTGTGTTTTCCTTTGGGGATGATGCAGGGCATCAAGACATTTTAGTCTCTTCCATGTTGACCCAAAATATTTTTTATTCTATCTTTTTATTTGTTATGTGTTTTCCTTTTGGGGTTGATGCAAGGCATCAAGATATTTAGGTCTCTTCCATGTTGACCCTTGAATATTTTTCATTATATCTTTTCATTTGTCTTGTGTTTTATCTTTGGGGATGACGCAAGGCTTTAAGACATTTAGGTGTCTTCCATGTTGATCCAAAAGGATTTTTCTTTGTTTTCACTCTCTTTGTATCATTGTTTAAATTCTATGAATTTTGGGGAATGATGATAGTTCTGAGATCTAAAACAACATTGTATCTAAGACATAATGATCTTGAATCCATAGATCCCTTATGTATTTTTGGGGTCCACCCCTGCCTACTTTTTCATGGTGTAGCTTTATTTCGAAAACATATGACTTGGCATAGGGTTTTCCAAGGAAAGCTCTCTTGTCTTAGGAGAAAAAATTGGATACTTTAAAGTAGTTACTCATAGTAATAGTGTTAGCATCTTCTTTAAATTGGGGTTATACATCAATGAAATATTTCAACATTTTCATATTTCATGGTGTGATTTTCTTTTTTCTTGTGATGTGTCCTTTTCTTAGTGGTCTCATTAGGTTTGATGTCCTCTAGTAGTGTGATATTTCTAAGCATAAGATCTCCCTTGGTGGCATGATGCAAAATGAGAGGCATTCCATAAATGGTGATTTGATACTCTTGACTTTTCCTCTCTCGGAGATATTAGGCAAAATGTTCCCTACGAAGAATACCTTGCACGAACAAAGAAAAATTCCCTTTAACAAAAATTTATAGACATAGCATTCAAAAGAATTTCATTGTGGTGCATTATCGAAGTTGCCAAGAGGATGACTTCGATATGGTATGGGAGGCTAATATGATTATCTCATTTTCCACCTCATTGGGATAACTCACCTAGTGAATGGCCTAAGGTTCCACTACCCTAGAGTGAGTACACATGTTAAGGACAAATAGTCTAGATGTGTCCCACATCACATTGTACCATCGAAGCTTGATCCTTTTTCTTGGATAAACAATGGCATTCCACATTGTGTTGCAACACTTGTGCTTGATCCTTTGTTTTTCTTTGTTTCTCTTGGTCTCTAATAGGGTATGACTATGCATCTTTGTCATTGTTGCATACATAAGTTTCTTGAATGTCTACTTTAGTGTGAGTTTTTCATGGCAAAAAACTCTCACTAAAGTGGGGGGAGAGTGTATTAACAAAAAAAGTATCCCTTTTTCCTACATTTGGGAATAATTAACAATAAATTAACCTAATGTTACCTCTATTCAGTGTTGTCATGTGTTTTACACATTCACATTGAGTCTAGGGCCCTTTTCAATAAAATAGACTTAATTGTTCCTTATTTAGGGTGTTGTAAAGTGTTTTATTACACTTTTACACTAATCTAGGGCTTTATTAATTAATTGAGGTTAATTTAAGCTTAATTGGCCCTTTAATTCAAATATAAGCCTTATTAATTACATTTTCAAGGATCTATCTTGACACCCATTAATAAATTTTCATAACATTTGAATTGGAAAAGTTTGAGTCTTAAAAAAATGTGCTAAGACCCATTCGTCACTTTCGGAAAATGGGTCCTCCATACCTAGGACACCCTTTTTTTGGCATAGTTGAGGTGGGGTTTTAACATTATTTCATCTCCCCAAAGCTTGGTTCTAGAAAATTGTGTTAGGATCCATTCACTACTTTGGGAAAATGGGTCATCCTTGCTTAGGACACCCCTTTTTGAGTTTATTTGTTGTAGAATTTTAATGATTTTAAATCCTAGATCTGATCTCGGCTTGGATTATTTGAATTTTGGGGTTAATACTTAGATTTAGTATAAATATAAGGTTAAGTCACATAGTTTCACCTAAGAAGAATTATTATGCAAGCATCCTAAGAGTTTACAAGAGCACTACAAAGCATTTCAAAATGCACTCAAAGGCACATTATTAAAGTTTTATTACAACAATTGAAGATCATATCATCATGTCAAAGGCATAGTGCATCAAGCATGTTGTCGAGTAAGTGTGTTGATGTATTATTGAATATCCATTTGTAATCATTGCTTCACATCAAATTCAAGATCAAGATCCATATTCTACATGGCCACTTCATGTTAGTTTTCAAATTTGTATTCCAAGACATCTTCTAAGTTACAATCATTTCATGTTTCATGTTTCATGCTTCTATTTCATTTGTTTTTAATAATGTTTAACAACATAAATGGGGTTTGACCAAGGAAAACCCCTACTCCCTAACAATCAAAAAAAAAAATCCTCTTGGATGTGTGTTTGTAGGTTTGTAGGTTGAAGATCAAGTGGAGAACAAGATTGAAGCAAAATTGTCAAAGTTGTCAAGTTGCAAAGTTGTCATCCATATTGCAAGAACACAAAAACAGGGCTATAAATTTATTTTTTTCTTGGGATCTGAGCATTAAGGAGTTGGAAGTGTAGAAATCGAGGAATAGAACCCAGAAGTCAGTTTTAAGAAACCATAACAAAGACCCATTCATCACTGGGGGCGAATGAGTCCCTAGTGACCTAAAGTTACCTCAATAGTTGGGATTTATTTCTGATTGTTATTTGCATAATATCATATACATAATTGTATGTTTTGTGAGAAAATTTAGTGGTTCATCATCTTGATAAATTGATTTTGATAAAAACCCTATTTTTCCCTCAAACACCTACTTCACCCAACTTGATCTCCATCCTATATTTACGCCTTCAATTAAAAAATCCACAGCAAGAATGGGAAATTGTGTCACAAAAAAGTGTAGCCTTGACACTTTTCACTCATTTGGGCCTTTTCCCATGGATTTTGGCCTAATTTTGCTTAGATCTAATGTTGTAATGTGGCCAACAAATTCACATTAGGCCTCGAATGCTTGCAAATAAAAAAAAAAACCTAATGATCTAGATTACAAGGGTATTGTGAAATGTTGTAATACACTTCCTCACTTTTCTAGGACTTTTCTACAATAATTCACCTAAATAACCCCTTTTCCAAGCATTATTTCAAAGTGTTGTAACCAACCCTCACACTTTCCTAGGCTTGTCATCACTAAATCAACCCTTTTCTTATGAAAAAATGGCCCCTTAATGGATTTATCGGCCATAATTAAGTGTGTTTTGGGAGAAAATATTGTTAATCAACATTAATCACCTTTTAATTCCTGACAACCACTTGAAATTGTCCAAGTGGACTAAGTCACCACCTTGGGCGACTTAGTCCTATATGGCATAAAAATGAAAATTAAATCAAATTTCTAGCAAGATTTTATAACATATTTAATATAAATAAATAAATATATAAATAAAAATTCTTTTGTTTTTAATATAAATAAATAAAAATATAATTTTATAACATATTTAATATAAATTCATACTTCTAACATATAGTAATATTTTTAAAATATGTTGTATAATTTATATTCTATACTATTCAAATATAATAAATAAATATATTTCATTTAAATATACAATTTATATCATCATATTATACTTAAAATATACACATATAATTTAAATTTTAGTTTTTCTTTCAATCGATAACAATGTAAAAAAATAACCTATTTATATTAAATTAAGTTAATAGTAATTATTTTAAAGAATGGAATGATAATAAGTTATGCAAATTATTTAGAATTGATTTTTTAACTTTACAAATTTTAAAATAAAAGCTAAAATTTTAGCTTTTGCAATTTTAATGAAAACACTTCCAAAATATTAAAGAAAACACTTCCAAAATATTTCTAAATATAGCCAGTCCCATATAATAGAAAATATAGAAAAAATAAAAAACAAATTAAGTGAAATAAAAAGTAGTTATACTAGCTAAGCTATTCTAAAGGTCATTTCCACAAATATGGGATATTTAAATGTGAGCATAGATTAGACTTAGATCTATATACTTAGTTTTCACAATGCAAATAAAATTTTGTAATTGAGGTGAATTATATATTCTCTTTATCCATTCTTGATCCTAAGATATCTTAGATTTAGAATCTTCACACAAACTACTCATTCTTTAATCACATAACTAAGTATGATTAATTGTTACATTTAATTTTTCATATAGTAACATTCATTGTTTCAAAATAAAATATAAGGGCACATAATGGGGGATAAAAAAGTAGTCATTTAAGTGTAATTTTGAAGATAAAATTTGCATGCTTTGTTAAACATGGATGAACCATAATGACTTGCCATTCACCAAGCCATAATGCATGCTTGTTATAATAAAGTTTAAGTTTTTCTAAAATATTTTAAATAATGCGTGAAAATTATTCACACTATAATTTAAATTTGTAAAAACCCTACCCATTAAGATTAGATTTCAAAACCTAAGAGTTGCTTGTCTAGTTTAACTTCCAAATTTTCCTTTTCATGTGAGAGAAGTTGCATTTAAAGATGATTAAAGAGAAAAGTGCCAAGTACCGAGATATCATAAGATTTGATGGAAGAATCGTAATTAATATGACAAATGGGAAGAGCTTGCACATTTTGTGGGTGCTTTGGTTTTGTTGCAGACTCCTAAGTCTATATTTTCATGGTGCGAGCTATTAGAACAAGAGTTTTATGACAATGGGAGGAAGAAGGAAAATAGTTGAGCCGACTGCTTGTATAAAGACTTCATGGTCCAGACCCCAGGGTTATTGATTATTTCACTAAACATTGGAATAAAAGGGAGATAATTCTCTTTGGGAGGAAGGTGTTGGTGGATGAGGCACTCATTGGAGAATTCATTGGTCTCTCTACTGATGGTGTGAAATTTTATCATGATAGGAAATACTCGGACGAAGCTGTTATCAGCTTTCCTAAATTGAAGGAGGAGAAAAAGAGATTGATTAAAGTCTCCAATAGCTACTTCAAATCTGGTAGGATCAATAAAATCTAGAGGGAGATGCTCAGAGTTCTAATGGAATATATTATGCTGGATGGGAGATTCACCAGAGTCTACAGGTACCACTTTGTTTTAATCAACCACTTTAGATATAAGGTTAGGGTTTCTTTCCCTTACTACCTGTTGTGTTCTTTGAACAATAGTATTGAGGAGTTTAGAAGAAATCCTAATAAGAACCCGGTCTTGCATGCTCACCTTATTCGTGTTGGAGTTGAGAAGATACAACACCACAGAAGCCCAAAAGATCTTTGCAAGCAAATAACCTGTTACAAGGAGAAAAAAAGAGAAGCAACAAAGGAAATGCTCAAGAATGTGGAGCCATGAATTCACACAAAATGTAAAATGAATTATTGATACAAAAGATAGTTTTCAACTACATATAGATGAAAACCCTAAAAAAGGAAAACCCTAGGCTTGCACAATAATAATTAATAAAGTAATTAATTATTATGTACCTAATGTTAGCTTAAGTGAAAAAGAGTTAAAAGGAAACTTTACGTAATTAAACAAATATTGTTTAATTAATAAAGTAAATACCCAATTACTCTAACACCCCCCCTTAAGATAGACATAGGGAGAAGCTAAAACCTAGAAAAAGCTACTAAAAGCAAAAGCAATGGGTTCCAGCAACAAGGCCAGATTAGGTACCCATGTACAAAATCAATGCAAACTAAATGAAATGGGGTAAAGGAGAAAACCCAGTGGGAATAAAACTCCTCCCCAAAATAGAATGCAAGGAAGAAATGCAATGCACTAATAAAAGAAGGATAGGAGGTGGATAATAGAATACCCCCCATAGACAACTTCTATCATATAAATACATGTACAATGATCTCCATAGGAGATATAGAAAGAGAGAAGAAGGCCCCCCCACAATGAAGAAACTCCTGTCACAATGGTAGATGCCTGATGTAGAATCCAAAAAGAGATCCTAAAGTGGCAAATGATATTCCTCCCCTTGGGAAGAAACGGATCCATAGACCTGTACCGAAGAAATCCTGTGAAGAAGGAAGAACCAATTTGTCTCAAGATGTGTGCCATGATAGGATGCTGAAGAGTCTCACTATCTGAATTGAAAGAAATAATGCCAAATCCAAACTAATGTGGAGAATACTGAAATGCAACCTCTGAATGCACAAATAATGGTGGCCGAACAGCGAAAACCTGACTGTCAAGGTAGAGGAGATGAATGTCCTCAAAGTAATCCTCCAAATCTGCAATATAGGACTCAACAAACAAGAAAGATATGTCTACAACATAAGAGTCCAAAGTAGCTATGTCTGGAAGATGTATGATTCCCTGATGTACTGAATCAAGAACAATAAGAGATGTTGATGAAGTCTCAATCTGAAGAGTAGGAACTGTGAGACAAACCTCTGATCCATCGGAATATGTAAGGGTGTCTAAATACTCAAGCTCCTCTAAAGTATCATGATCAAATGGTGTATTCTCTCGCCAAGCAATAGGTATGAGACAATTTGAAGCAGGATCCTCTGGGAATGGAGATAGAATAGGGTCTCCATAGATCTCCCAAAAATGTGTCCAAAGTGGGTGAGGAAAGTCAATGTCCGATATAACCAACATAGTGTCATGATCAACACTAGACAATATAACTCCTGCAGTGTAATTTCTAATAATATCCCATGCTAATTTTCCCTCTAAAGTTGCTGGTTCAGGTATGAGATCATACAAATAAGGCAAAATATTAAGCCACCTACAATGTGTAAGTATACCTTTTGCCCATGACTCATAATTACCCCCGTTCTAGAAGAACAACTAAAGGGTGAGTAGAGAAACCCATGATAACTCTTCAAATGAAAAATTCAGAGACTAATGATCTCAACAATGATAAAGCATATCAACATAACCCATCCAATGCAAACAAACCCCATGTAGGAGCCAAGATGACCAAGTAATTGAGCAAAGTGTAAAAACACACAAAGCTGAATAAAAAATACCTGGTAAATATTCTGATAAAATAGACTGTAGATCTGGAAAGAGCATTGTAACACTTTTCCAACGTCTATTTGTTTGTGCAAAAAGAACACCGCGGCCAAAAGTTATGATTTTTTCAAAAATTGAATTTAGCATGTAGGAAACGATTTTTCTAGCAAAAAACATTTATTTCTAACTTGATTTCTAGAAAATCTACTCATTTTTTGTAGACAAAAATAAAAACCCAGAAATATTTTGATGCTAGAAACAAAACCCAGAAATCGTTTCTTGATCCAACAAGCAGAATATGAGAAAATAATTTTTTTTTTACTTTCAGCCAAGAGAAAAATGATGCGCACCGTTTTTTCAATAGTGATTTTCTCCAGATCTGTGCAAGATATACAAAATCTAAAAGATATCCAGTTCAGGTTTTGACGCTGGCTACAAAACCCAGAAATTGTTTTTCCTCCAAATGAGTGAAAACTGAATTTTTGAAGCAAAAATGATGACGGCTCCAATAAAAAATGGCTTGCAATAAACCCTTGTAACTCCAAAAATCTTCAAAACAAGAACAAGTAGCTACAAATCTGAAGCTCTGATACCATGTTGGAGTTGAGAAGATACAACACCACAGAAGCCCAAAAGATCTTTGCAAGCAAATAACCTGTTACAAGGAGAAACAAAGAGAAGCAACAAAGGAAATGCTCAAGAATGTGGAGCCATGAATTCACACAAAATGTAAAATGAATTATTGATACAAAAGATAGTTTTCAACTACATATAGATGAAAACCCTAAAAAAGGAAAACCCTAGGCTTGCACAATAATAATTAATAAAGTAATTAATTATTATGTACCTAATGTTAGCTTAAGTGAAAAAAAGTTAAAAGGAAACTTTATGTAATTAAACAAATATTGTTTAATTAATAAAATAAATACCCAATTACTCTAACAATTCGGCTCATTAATGAGCACTTCAAAAATATGTCGGTTGTTTCTAATCCTATCACAGCCTTAGCCTCAAAGGGTTATGACACTGAGTCTAGCTTACCTGAGGATATTAAGGGTTCAGACTCGAATTGGGTTGATGAGGTTACTCCCCCTCCTAGCAAAAAATGGAAGAATTCTCCTTGTTCTAAGCCCTTAAATAAAAATGTTGGTCCTCAGATAACTCCTCTCGAAACGTCTCTGGCAAAGGACAAGATGAGGGATGAGCCCCCTATGGAAAAACTGGTGGCCTATTCAGAGGACTCTCCAGATGAAGACAATGCTGAACCTTCTAGAAAGGATTTTTCCTTTGCCTCTTTCAACTCCACTGAAAGAGAAAAAAGACCTATTTCACTCATGGACCTAAATCTTGATGACTCTATTTTTAAACCGGAAAGGGATTTTTATGGTGATATCCTTACCTTGGCCAAAAAGGGAGCGGTCGATAATTTTAAAATTCTGAAATGAGCTCTTCATGAGATTAAGGATCTCAATCTTAAAAATAGGACTATCACCAGCAAAATGGAAATCCTCAAAGCTAAAGTGGCTGAAAAAAATTCAGCTGGGGCCTTATGGACAGCAAATGATAACATGGATATGGTTGATTACCTCTAGAAAGAGGTTGACTTAACTAAAAATATAAAGAAGGATGGTGAGAACCTAGAAAAACAGGTTGAAAAGATCAGGGAAACCTTGAAAGCAACTATTGAACATAACCAAAAAATCGTTAAAAACAACTCTACAATCTTGAGAATTTTGGTTGAAAAATGGATAACACCCAATAGCATCTTCTGATCGTGGATCTAGATGCTGAGAAGAACATAAACAAGGCAGGCAAGGAAAACTTTAGTGGCGAATCTTCACCAATTGGTGAATAATAGAAATCGAGAGCTCCAAAAATAGCAAATAGTATGAGCTAAAACGGAGACTGAGTTGCTAGGTTTTTACAAAAAAATAATTTCATCTCAATTAATTCACCATGTAAATGATGCGTCATTGACACTGATTCCCAGTAGTTTATATAGTAAAATTTAAAAATATTAATAATATTCGCCTCTAATATTGTGTAATTCCAGAGAATCAAGAAGGGAATCTACTATATTCTCACCAAGCTCCCGGAAAGATGTCCGATCAAAGCTCGATTTGATCTCCACTATTCACTATTTCCAATAGTTCATGACATATGTCATCATTGTTGTATCAGCGGGACATCCCTAAGTGTCCCACCAATGATGTTCACTCACCCTGATAAGGCTTCCATACTCCACTTGGGGTCCACCAAGGCACAGGTAGACCACTTCTATAATTCCAGAGAATCATGAAGGGAATCTACAATATTCGCGCGAAGCTCTCAGAAAGAAATCTGCTCAAAGCTCTATTTGATCTCCAACATTCACAGTTGCTAATAGTTCATGACAAATGTTATCATTGTTGTATCGGCAGGACATCCCTAAGTGTCCCACCGATGATGTTCGCTCACACCGATATTCGCTCACAGAATGAACTTGCAACCATCCGATTTAGTCTTACTTTTCAAGTGACATTTTTTAAAAACACTTTATCCTTGTGTGTTCCAATGCATTTTCAATAGGAGTGTGTCGAGGCCACTATCCCCAACCCCTACGAGGGGGCGCTGCCCCCTCAACCCCCACAAGGGGGCTCTTCCCCCTTGACCCCAGCAAGAGGTGTTGCCCCTTGACCCCGCAAGGGGGCATTGCCCCATCAACCCCCACAAGGGGGCTCTACCCCCTTGACCCCCACAAGGGGCGCTGCTCTTTGACCCTACTGGTGGTTGCCACCCCTAGGCCGCTATTTCAATATTAAAATATATGTATGGGGCAACTGCGTCAACCAACTATGCAAATTTTTAAAGGAGAGATTCACTATTGTAATTAATTTTTTTAGTGATTATTCACTAGGATTCAACACTGTGAGTATTATTTTGACCAATTATTCATGAAGATTCGTAAGGATTTTACAATTTTTTTAATAGTGTGCATAAGATTTGCCAAGAAAATTAATATTTTTTTTCAAATAAAAGGAAAGATTCGCCAGGATTTTACACCTTTGCCAAGGGGAGGTTCCTAAAGTTATCTCTGATGGCGGAGGACTCGGGCCCTTCAAAGAGAACTACAGCTAACATGAAGAAAAGACTGGATGCGATGCCTCTGGAGACCCAGGACCTAAAAATGGTGGCTCAGGATTTGGGCAACCTGGAAGTGAAACTGGTTGAGACTTTAAAGTCTCTAGGTTAGGTCTGGCTGTGTTTTTTCTTGTTGTCAGTTTTTTGCTGTTCTTTTGCTTGGTTTTTGCTAGTGGTTGCTGTTTTTTTCCTGTTGGCGTGCAACCGTCCTATTCTTGGGTTCTCTAAAGTTCTATGTTTTTCTCGTCTGTAAACTTTGTGGTTTCGGGTCCCTGTAAAACCCATTTTTTCCTCAATCAAAAACATAAAATAACATATTCAAATTTCATTTTTATCAACTTTATGTATGTTACAACAAAATATAATAATAATGTAACATTATCTAAATTGATATATTAATAATAAAAAATATAATAGTAAATAGATTAAAAAAAATATTAATATAATAATATTATTATACAATAAAAATATAATACAAATAATCATAGTAGTAATAATAATAATTTAATATATAAACAAAAAAACATTTTCTAATTGACCTACCAATTGACCTCCTGCACTACACAACGTACGCCAAAAACAAATCAATTTATTTCTTAATTGACTTTCCACAATTTAGCGTACCCATTGCACATCAAGATGTAATTGCTAGTATATTATATTATAACTATATAAATCTCTTTAAACCCGAGAAGACTCTCTAGAATTGAAATAATCAAATTATAATATTTTTGAACTAGTTATTTTAAATAAATATTTTTTAATTTGATTATAATAATATTTAAACTTAATATAAAAAGAAAATCTTTTTTATTATTCATAAATTAATTCATATTAATTTAAAAAATATTGACATAACACGATTATTTAGAGTTAAGAGATAGCATTAAATTGCTCGTTTTCTGTATAAAAGGGATCATAAACAGTCCAAAGTATTCTTTTTTGTATTTCATTTCAATCTCTATAATGCACTTATCCTTATTATTATGCATAACTGAAATTTGTATTAACGAATAGAGTCAAAACAAATGCAACCTATTACGCAGGAAAATTTTGTGACAATCAAAAGCGTTCTTATTCAATGGAACGAATAGATAATGAAGAATAATTTGGTGTAGTAGACATGATTAATATAAAACCAATAATAACTCTGCAACTTTGTTCTAACAGCCGACGAACTCGTAGGTGGTAAGCATATTTCCATCTCCATCGATGGCGTTAAAAGCATCCGTCTCTAAATCCAATCCTCCATTTTGGCACTGGTCCACAATTCGTACGGTCACACTTTGGCCCGTCGATTCATTTGTCACCTGTAATAATTCAAATGAATTACACCCAGGTTAGACGTTTACATATAAGCCAAAATATTCTTAATATATTTTCTAAAATCAGACAGGTTTTATATTGAATAAGTATAATAACCTAATACATTGTTTCTTTACTATATAAATTTAGCCTAGGAAGAGGTATTAGAAACAGTAGAGGTGATGGAGCTCACTTGGATGCAGTTGCCGCAGAGGGAAGCTCCCATGGGCTGGCCTGCTTGGTCACAATAGGCAGTCCAATAGTATTGGCTGCGCCACTGCAGGCTCTGATCAGAGTCATATGTAGCGCAGTACAGCCCATCAAGGGCGTAATTATGAGCAGCAGGATCATACTGATTGTTCGTGGTGTACGTGTCGCCATTAATACACACATTCTGAAAGTCAGACAGTAGAGCCAAACACCAGTATATAGCAATCCATCTCACAATCTTGAAAGCCATGATCATATGCTCAACCAATCAGTATAATATGGACCGATTGTTGTGTTAAGGCAGTCAATATTGTCCTTAGAATGACTCCTATGATTTATAGCGTTAGAATTAGGATTATTTCCAATATTTTATCTTGGTGGCCGTGCAGCCCTTGGCTTATTTATTTGGAGTCTACTGCTAGACAAATTGGATTGTGGAATGATACCAAGGATAAATTTAAAGTTTGATACATCCAATTCCGAGTGAGGATACATGAGTGTCTTTTAAGAAGATTTCTTGTTTTCTTCATGAAATCGGCAATGAAATAGAATTATGTGCGGAATTTTCTCTATAAACAAATGCTTGTTGGGTCACATATGTTTCAACCTTGTTTTTGCCTTGGAAACAATTTATATTAATGTAATCAATCCTTATTTATGTAGCGTATGTAATCGAGCCAAGAATATACATGCCGTTTTTCTGGAAATTTTAATATATTCTAGCAAACTGAAAGTATCAACTCGTTAGGATTTATATCTCTATATATAAGCAATTAATTAATTAAAATAAGATATTTAGGATAGATAATTGTAATAAATAGTAACATTTTAATTTGATTGATAAGGATGTTTAGTTGTAGAATTGATTATAATGAATTACTGTAGACATCATGTTGAATCCAATTGTCATTGTATAGGAACTAATATTTTCAGTTTCAGAAATTTGTCAAAAATTATACAATGTGAGAAATTTGTATGGGTCAATCTAGGTGCTATGGAGTCAATTTTAGGTAAAATAGTTTCAATCTAATGCACATGATTGATTTATGACATGTGAGAATGAGCTGATAGAATGTTCACCTAAAATGTTGTTCATCTGCACTTTCTCAATGACTATGTTCATTAATGTGGTGTTTAAGGACACCACTTAGAAGTTTTCCAACTCAATAGATGAATAAGTTTTCATATGTAAAACCCTCATAGTTGGTCGATTTATTAACAATGATGAATATCAAAGATTGTATACATAAACATGCAAATGGCCTAGATGATGATAATAATAGATTTCATTATTTGATTCGTTTAGAAGTTTAACTATACCATATTTGTTATAAGTTCTTACATGAAATTAAGTGCACATTATATATCAAAAAATAGTAAAATTTTACAAAAATTTATATTGAGTTGACTCATATTGATCATAAAAAATAATAAAAAACATACAATTTAAATTTTATGTTTATTCATATTCACCATACAATTGGATTAGATCAATCTTAAATCATTGAAAAATAACAATTTCAATGTAAGGATCAAATATATGGTTGTTTGTGTGAATATAGTTGTGATATGATGAATAAATTAAACTAAAATATGAGAATAAATTTAAAACAATGTATAAATTAATGTACATATAGATTGGACAACAAGCTTAACTATGAATAAAGATATACCATTTTTCAATAGTATCACATTAGAATATTCCACTAAAATAAACACAAAAGTAAATAAAAATTGTGAGGGCTCTTCCTCTTGATCCCTCGCATAAGATGATCAACACAATAAATCCACTTAAGTAATGTTATAAATTTTAATAATATAAAACATTTTTAATTAATTATTTAAATAGTTAATAATATTTAATATCGATATTTGAAAGAACATGGTCTTGATTGTGGGTATTATGTATGATATGAATTTTGTTTAAGTTCACATAAATGTATTTCCCTAGACAAGCCTTATTTATCCTAGTTTAAGACCTTTTAGTTTTCTCTTAGTGTGGTGCAAGGGATGAGGATCATACTCAAAAGTTATTAACAATGTAATTCTCTGCCTGACTGGGCTTCTATAGCTCATCAAAATGGAATTTTTCTAACCAAAATTATTTATTCCTTTACCAAACTACTCAATTTCATCTTCTCCAAAATGATAAGGTTTGGTTTGTTGGTGGAAACCACTGAGCCTAGGATAACCATCTCCAAAATAAAGCTTCACAAATATGAGAGAAGCAACATGCTATTTCACCAAAGAGTGAATAAATTGAGATGAAATAAAATACATGCTATGTAGGCTTTTTAATGGTATGAAAAATGAAACAGGTGTAAAACTACCCAATACAGGAAAAGATCACCCAGATCATTAACCTAAGTTAAGACTTAATACTACACTAATACCCCCCATTAAGTGAAAACTTAGGGAGAAAATGAAATGCAAAATGGGTCCTAACTATAAGGCCATGTTAGGTACCCATGCAAAACTACTATGCAATGCAATCTCTCACAACCAGAGAAAAGGAGAAAAACCATGTGGGAGAAAACTCCTCTCCAAAAGAGAGAAAAGAAAAACAAGATGCATGGATGGAGGACTCAATAACACCCCCTAAGGACTACATACATCATGTATATACAATCATTAGACCGCCATAAGAGGAAGAGAGAAAGACTATATAGCCCCCCCATAATGTGTAATCACCTGCAAAAGTTGTAAGTGCCTAAAGAAAAATCATAATCTAATGTAGAAAAACTTGTCTCCCTTCTAGAAGAAACAAAACCAAGTACAAATGTAGGAATGCTTCCCATTTTGAATAGGAATTACCAAGTGAAATCCAAATGTAGGATGATAATGGCTCTGAAATCTGCTCATGTGTCACCAAAACCTTGGAAGATGATGCCACAAACCAATGAGGAATATGCCCAATCACAATAGAAGGTGACAAATAGGGTACCACTGTAAACTGATTTTAAACGCTCTCCAAAGACAAAGATAGAGTGATAACAGTTGTACCACAACTATCATCAAATGGGAAAATTAATCCTTCAAATGTGTCTTCCAAGTCTGAAATGTGAGATTCCACATGAACAATGAACCAATATCTGAAAAATAGGAATCCCAATCAAGAAGACAATCATGATCCTGTTGATCAAGGATGATGGAAGTACTTAATAAAGGTGGATCAACTATCTCTCAAAAAGAATCAAGAACCTCTGAAGCAACTACAACCTCATCTGAAGTCTCAAAACCTCCAAAGGATTGTAAGCATATTTTATCTTCTCTAAAGAATAAAGAGGCACATTGGTATTAGAAAGAGGATCATCGAGAGATGGCGGAGTATCATGATATCCATATGATTCTCAAATGTAAGTCCAAAGAGAATAAGGGCACTCAAAATGAACAAGTGAATCCGAAAGGTCATCACCATTTATATGCTAAAAAATAACTCTAAAGACTTTAGCCCTATATGCTTTCCAAATCATACACCCACGTGTGTCTGAAATAGGATCTTCATTATACAAATATGGTAATAGATTTTTCTCACTAAGATGAGTGAGAATAAAATCACTCCATTTCCTAAAGTTTCCTTCCTCCAAAGAAACCATTATAACTAATAATTCTTCAAAAAAATTAAAGGTAGTGCTTTCACAATTATAAAAAGTTCCATAAAAGAATTATAAGACTAAAAAATTGATTTGGTGCAAAAATTGTACTTTTCAAGCACCATGATCTTTGGGGCACAAGGGTCCAAATAATTTTCAAGCATAAACCACCACACAGAGAAAAAATCCTTATCTTGGTCCCATTCACCCCAAGTGGCAAATGAGTCTATGATCAGGTGGTGATACAAATTTTTTGGAGTCTGAAATCTATGTTTTATGTTTCTGTTTGTTGTTGTTACATTTTTGTTTTAGTTTTTTGATTTTTTGTTTCATTAAATTCATTGAATTTAGCTTAATTTTCTTCATTAAGTGCATTTTCAAAATTCATAATTGCATTACAACATTTCATTTTTAGTTTATTGCATTGTGTAATTAGTGAGTTGCATTGTTTACAATTTGAAAATTGCATTTCATTCTAGGTCATTGCATTACCTCTTTCCATTTTAGGTTTACACACTAAGTCTGTAAAACTTGTATGAGCTTTACAACTTGGTGTCCTATTAGCAATACTATTGTCAAATATAGTTCAAGGATCATGTCATCGTGTAATATTGAACTCACCATGGATCTTGGGTTTTCTAGCTCTCTTTCTGATAGTGTGGATAATCAACCCTCTATGGCTCATAGTTTGCATACTTCATTTCCCATGAATTCACTTTCTACAACCAATGTGCTTAATGTTAACAATACCATCCCTACCACTACTAGTTCAACTCAAGATTTGGGGTTTACTCAAAGCCAAGTTTGAACTTCAATTCCGTCTTCTACAATATCGATGCTCATTCCTACATACACTAATACTCAACCTACCACAACCTTTCAGCCTACCACAACCCTTCAACCTATTGGACTCAAGGGAACGCTGAGAGGGGGGTGAATCAGTATTTTGTAAATTTGAACTTTATTAATCTGATATTTAAACCATTTGAACATTAAACAAAAGGAAAGATGCAAACACACAAATTAATTATCCACAACACCATAACACAAGGATTTTTATGTGGAAACTAGGTGTTAGGGGAAAAACAATGGTGGGTGTCAATCGACAATTTGAGTAATCAAATATAAGTTTTTACAAAAAGGAATGCACTTGCATTTAGACTCATTGCCTAGAGCTCACTGCTCAAAATAGGAAGCCTCAATGCCTTAAAAAATATTCAAATTAAGACCATCTGAAGGATTGAACTGAAGTAATAGCATCTTCTCATGCTTGGTTATAATTATGGTTAAGCTCATAGATCAAATTCTAGACATTTCCTGTTTGATTCTGCATTTCGCTCTGCTATGCTCTGATCTTCAGATCACAAATCCATGTACAAATGAATTCACATCACTATCCTTCTGAAATTTTCATCTCACACTAGCACACTTCATATCTCACACATTCACACATCCAAAATAATACAACTGATCTCTTATATATATCCACAAGGTCAAATATTTGATCATTCATATGTCGGCTTTTATAAAACATAAAATACTTTTCAACTGTTGGCTAAATCCACAACTAATTCTTAATGTGCACCATCCATAGTCGGTCATAACATAGTAGGGACTTAAGTAAAACATGTTTGAGCACAAAAACATTTAACCAATTATACCTTAAACATCCGCAATGGCTATATTCACCAGGTCAACCATTTAGCACTGATAACCAGAAAATCAATGCATCGGATCTCCTAGATCGTACACTAGTAAATGCACACCTAGATAATTCTTGGATAAGATAGTATGAACATCAAAATACCTTTCTCTGAGATCCATAACAAAAAACAATAATCCGGTGAAGTATATAGATCAACAGATTTGATTGTAATTGGATACTCTGTTCTTCACTCTTACTTAGCTCTTTATTTTTTATGTTGGTATGGAACAATACTAGACTGTGGACTGGGTAAATGACTTATATTTCCATAAATGAAACACTAAAAGCCATATTCCAAAAATCTCCGCCTTTGGCATTGATGGCAACACTTAGTGAAAAATGACTAAGTGTCAAGACCAATGAGTACGTTGCCAAACTTCAAAATTTCAAACTATTGCTCCCCCTGAGATTGATGAGGAATTTTTCATTTCTCTCTCTCCCCCTTTGACATTAATGAAAAAAATGTGTTCAATCTCCCCCTTTGAAATATGATCAAAATCTTGTTGGATCAAAACTGTTTTCAAATTTTGAAAAAGAACAACTGCTACTTGGGTTGGAAAATTATCTTGTGATTTTCTTTCATATCTGGAAGAAATTTCTTCCAAGATTTTGTTGCAATCCCAATGATTATGATCATGTTGTTATTCTTAGATGTCTTGTTGACAATCTTGATGAGGGATTCCAGAATTGTGATTGCATCCTCTATTTTTTCTCCTTTCCTCAGTATCTCAACCATCTATTCCAATTTGCACTCAGTTAGATTTTTACTTTCCAAAAAGTGTCCACAAGTTTGTTTTTAGTGAATTGAAATTTTGTATGCTCAAATTGTAACTCTTGAATCCTTTTCTTGGTTGTGCCATCCTGATCCTGAAACATATCAAAACCTTTTCCAATCCCATTTAATTTTGTTTCATTTTTTTCCAAATTTTCTTTGTATTTTCCAATTGCACGAGGCCAATGAATGCAATAGTTATAGCTGTTATTTTCTACACGTACGCATTGCCTCAGCTCATTTATTTTATTTTTCAACTTGCTAAGTGTTAGCCTGAACTACTCCTTCAAATGTGAGATTACTTCTTCTTGTTCTTTCTTTTGAGACTTAGAGTCCATACTTTCCTTAATGCATTCAATCATTTCTTCAAGTAAAAAATTCTACAAAATCTCCAATTTCATCGAACTGTGCACAATATGAGCATTTAGAACACTTAAAATCATATCCCGATCATATGAGGGTCTGACAAACCATAATTTAGCAATTTTCTGCATTCCACCTTCCTTATGAATAAGCTGCAGTAGCTTCTCTTTTGTTAAGTCATCTTCTTCTTCACTTGCATCTTTCATTTCATTTTCTTGTTCTGGTTCGACTAATTCTAGATCTTTTCCCTATGTGTCCTCTATTTCTTTGTCAGATTCCTCATCTAGTATATCCACGATTTCTTGTTCCTTTCCTTTACCTTCAATTTGTAGAATCTTGCATTTCGGAGTACAAACAATAGTTTTATTTTCTCTTTTCTTCTTTCTCTCCATCTCATCAGAAGAGGAACCAACTTCAAGTGCCCTTGCTAGAAGAGAAATACCAAATGACCCAAACTTTCC
The DNA here is from genome assembly GCA_007115665.2 of Sequoiadendron giganteum. NCBI lineage: Eukaryota > Viridiplantae > Streptophyta > Pinopsida > Cupressales > Cupressaceae > Sequoiadendron > Sequoiadendron giganteum. The sequence goes on from CM021108.1 coordinate 533,590,067, forward strand.
TAGCAAACTCTTAAAGAAATTTCTAAACTCTTGATCATAGTTAGGCAAACTCTTAGAGTGTGTGTAGATTTGTTTGCACACCGATTCATTTACTTTCCATACCACATTGTTATTCATCCATAAGCAATTCAAAAAGTACATTACTAGACATATGACCAGAGAACCAAACCTAACAAGGTAATCTGTCGACTTCGTTAATTGTACATTCTCCATTAGGTGATCTTTCAACAATCCACAAAGGTCAAAGTCTTGATCTTCTATTATCAATTTCTGTGAGATGTAGACCGCACCTGCCGAAGTAGAACCTTCTTTGTTTCTAAAGGAAATTTTGTAGGATATGCCATGTGCAATGCATCTTATCACAAAATTTTTTATTTTCAAGATTATTAGTGCCCTTTGATCTCCAATAACTCTAGTTAGGGTTTTGACTTCTTTATTCTAGATGGATTTCTTTTTTAGTATCGCCAACTTTGCATAATCCAATCAAATTTCCAATTACTTCCTTCAAAATGATGTAGGGTTTGTCTAGAATCAGGGTGTTGTCATTCAATCTGCTCATTTGAATGAATTTAATAATTTTTGTGTTCTCAAAATAGGGATCATTCCAAATGTCCAAATTCTTGTGTTTGGCTTCTCTCAACCATTTCAATTTGTCAGATGACAACAAATTTCTTATCGCTCTAACGTTCTCACTATTGTATTCATCTAAATTGATTGTTCCTTTGATTTGTTCCATTTTCCCTTTCGTTATTATGTTTCGCACACCAAATTATATGGAAATTCCAAAACCAATTGAAGTACTTGATGGATTCAGAGATTCACCAACGAATTATCTTCACTCCTTCGAAATTATGCTACCAAGTGCCCTCATTCTTCTCATCTTCGATGCAAGGTGACAAATGAGGGTTCCAATTTCTTTTTATAACTTTGCACACCTAAATTTTGATGTAATAAATTATTTTTCCCTAGGTATTTTTGATGCCTTGTTTTGTTAGACAGTGAGAGAAAAATTCTTCTGCAGACCTATGATTTCTTTGAGTTTCCTTGTGAATGTTTTCCAAAGCCTCTGGAGATCATTAATACACCTTTTTGACAATCTTTCACATTCTGCTACCAGGTGCAAATAGGGGAAAAATGGTTTTCTTGAAAAACTTCCCCTAGGCCAATGACCTGAAATCAATTTATGGAGGAATTACCAGAAGGAGGTTCTGGTATAGAACTATTTCCTACATCAGAATCAATCTTTCCTACCCACGTATTCTTCATTTGATCCCTTATTTCGTTTGCAGTCAATTTTTCTTTTCCTTTATCATCTTTATGTGTATTTATGCCTTTGTATACCGAACCTCTTCTATCCAATTTTTTTTTTCTGTAGATCTTGCAATGTGACCATATTTTTTGCAATTGTAGCACATATTATTTATGTGTCCAAAATAGTCATTCCATTGATTTCTTCTTGATCTGTAATGGTTAGAAATATGCCCGATTCTTCCATGGGTATAACATTCAACATTCTTTCTATTGACGGAGTAGTTTGACACATTTTTGCATTCAATTGACTTATGACCAAACTTTTTGCAATTGAAACATCAAGACCAGAAAATGATGAATCTCTTGATTTAATTTTACTTTTACATTGAACTTCCATATGACCAAATTTATTGCGAGTGAAATAGTATCCATTAAACTTCTGAGCATTAGGTTGCCTTACCGGATTGCTTTTTTCATCAGATTTTCTTGCCTGAACTTCCTTTGTCTAGATCTAGAACATTCTCCTTTCTCATATCTAAGGCCTCGTTGTCATTTCCATTCTTCTATCCTTGAGTCAGCTCAACAAGCTTAACTGAGCTAATCTTAAACTTTTCCTTGTATTCATTTGCAGTAGTAAGTCCATCTCTGAGAGTAACAAACTGTTTTTCAAGTTCTTCTTTGTTATTTCTAGATTTTTGCAGTTCACTCTCCAACTAAATGAATTCTCCATTTACTCTTTTGTATTCATTAGATTTTTATTTTAAGGACTGAGCAAGGTTCTCCTCATTCTTATGTTTTCCTTGTCATTGCACCAAAAGATCGACCTGTCAATGCCCGATACAAGTGTCAGTTAAGATCCATGGGAGGTGGTTAAACCATGTCCCAAACCTGAAGGGAGATGCTGGCAATTAGTCAAACAATCCCACCCTCAGCATCACCCAAGGGGTTTGAACCCATGGCTAACTCTGATACCAATTGTTGGCCTTGTTGTTGCACCAAACTATCAACCTATCAATGCCCGATACAAGCATTAGTTAAGATCCATAGTAGGCAGTTAAACCATGTCACAAACTCGAAGAGAGATGCTAGCGGTTAGTCCAACATCTTCTTCCTTTCTGCAATCTCCTTAGTCAGCTTGATCACCATAGATTCCATCTCATGTTTTAGACTAGCATTGTCTCTGGCAAGATTTTAACATTCTTCAGTTATTTCTTTCAAGGTTTGATTTAGGTGAACATCATCCATGCTTCTAATCTCTTTTCGCTTGATTTGATTACAAAGATCCTTTCTATTCTCTTTGGACTTAACAATGTGATCCTTCAATGTATGAATGAATTTCTCAGTATCTTTAAGATTCACTCTCAATTCCCTAACTTCTACCTTAGACTGATTAGGATCATCAAGTTCTAACACAAGTTGTTGTTGAAGACTACTAGAGTCCATTACATTCTAAGATCCACCTCAAGTTGCTAAACTTCTTTTGAGGAATGAGGCTCTGATACCAATTGTTGGACTCAAAGGAGAGGGGGGGTGTGGGTGAATAAGTGTTCTGTAAATTATATGAACTTTATTAATTTGATATTTAAACCATTTCAACATTAAACGAAAGGAAAGATGCAAACGCACAAAGTAATCATCCACAACACCATAACAAAAGGATTTTTACATGGAAACCTTGTTAGGGGAAATACCATGGTGGAGCTCAATCCACAATTCGAGTACTCAAATATAAGATTTTACAAAAAGGAATGCCCTTGCATTCAAGCTCACTACCTAGAGCTCACTGCTCAAAATAAGAAGGCTCACTTCCTTACAAAATATTCAAATTAAGACCATCTAAAGGATTGAACTAAAGTAATAACATCTACTCATGCTTGGTTACAGTTCCAGTTAAGCTCATAGATCATATTCTAGACCTTCTGTCTGATTCTGCACTTTTCTCTGCTCTACTCTAATTTGCTCTACTCTTCGCATCATAAATCCATGTATAGATGAATTCACATCACTATCCTTTTTATTTTTTCATCACACACTAGCACACTTTGCATCTCACACATTCACACATCCAAAATAATACAATCAATCTCTTATATATATCCGCAACCAAATATTTGATCATTTATATCTTGACTTTTATAAAACATAAAATACTTTTCAATTGTTAGCTAAATCCATAACTAATTCTTGATGCGCACCATCCATAGTCAACCATAAAAATGAAGTGACTTAAGTAAAACATGTTCGAGCACAAAAAAATTTAGCCATTTATACCTTAAACATCCGCAATGGATATATTTACCAAGTCATTTGTTTAGCATTGATAACCAGAAAATCAATGCACTGGATCTCCTAGATCATACACCAGTAAATGCACACCTAGATAATTCTTAGATAAGATACTATGAATATCAAAATACCTTTCTCTCAAATCCACAACCAAAAACAGTAAGCCAGTGAAGTATATAGATAGATAGATTTGACTGTAATTGGATACTCTTTTCTTCACTCTTACTTAGCTCTTTATTCTTTCTGTCGGTACAGACCAATACTAGACTGTGGACTGGATAAATGTTTTAGGTTGCCATCAATGACAACACTAAAATCCATATTCTAACACAAGCTACCACAACCTTTCAACCTACTAGCAATGTGAACACTTCCTTAGGTATTTGCATAGGGAATCCTTCTAACTTTGTGCATTCGAATACAATACCTCGTCAACCATACACCTTCATCAACTTACAATTCACTTGACCTCCTCATGCATACAGTACTCCACCCTATTCCTCTCCATCTTACAATCATAATGAAACTTTCTTTAACTCACTTTTGCAAACTATGACATCCCTTCAACAACAAGTTGCAACCTTACAACAAAACAACAATGATCAACCTTCACAATACATCAAAAGCAATCTGCTATCCTTGGATATATTAATAGAAAAAATACCACAAGCTATAGAGGCTCCCCGATTTGAGAAATATGGTGAGAAAGAAGATCCTATTAGCCATGTTTCAACTTTTATAGCCTTGTGTAGTGATTTTATCTTTGGAGAAAATCTCTTTGCTAAGCTATAATTTCCCATGTCCTTGAAGGATACCGCCTTAGAGTGGTTCTATTCTTTACCAAATAATTCAATTGGTTCATTCAATGAAATTGTTGATGCTTTTACAACCACTTACATATTCACATGGGTCCCAAGATGACCCTTGTTGATTTAATGACATGCAAACAAAAAGATGATGAGAAGGTGATAGATTTCATATCAAGATATGAAACACTTTATTCTCACGTAAAGATTAAGATTCCTGACACTGACCTTCAATGAATGTTTACTTCCAACTTACAAATCAAAATCCAAATAAAACTTGAAATTTTTAGATTCCCATCCTTTACACAGTTATTTATAGCCCTTCGTGATTATGCAAATATGACTTGTGACCATGATGTGAGAAATACCCCTTGTCATATTGAGAAGTTTGAAGCTACAACTCAAAATTTTTACCAACATTTCAAGAAGTATAATAAAGGATATTTACAACTGAATTCCCCTCAACTAAGTCAATAAACCAATAACCAAGTGGCTTCTATAAAAATGAAAAATTCTTTTGGGGATAGGTATAGAGATTTCACTCCTCTACTCAATACCCTTCACAATATCATGTTGTAGCTGTTTGAAAATAATATGCTTACCTTACCTCCTATTAAAGAGCATGATAATAATATACAATTCTTCTTAGGCTTTTAAAAAAAATCTTATTACCATTATCATGGTAAAAAAACTAGACATGGTACAAACTATTGTATCTTAAACATCTCATGCAATACCTTATTGATAATAATCAACTTCAAATTGGGGTGTGAATAACCAAGGTAATAAGTTTGTAGCCCCTCCTAACCAAAATTTATATATCTTTACCAATCCCATTTCGAAGCATAGTATTTCATTTGTCAAAGCTAGTGAAACAAAGAATGATGTTATGAATGTTGACACAAATGATAAAAACAAAAAAGAGGAAAATATGGATAGACCGACTAAAATATTAGCATTTATCAAAGGTAAACCTCATAAGGGCTCAGCTAAATAGCCTCTTGATATTGGTTTCTAAGAAGACAACATACTTAAGCATGCACCTGATGGTCTTCTTTACATAGTTTTCAGAATCAATGATAAGCCCACGAATGAGATATTAATTGATCCCATTTGTGGAGAGAATGTGATAACTGAAGAATTTATATCCATGCATGAACTATATCAAGATACATATGATAAACCAAAAGCATCAATCAAGATGCATAATGGTTTTTCTTGTCCTATGATTGGCTTGATAGATCTGCCTCTAAAAGTTGGATCAAAAACATTAAGTGTCTCATTCACTATCATCCTACAGTCAGACCAATTTTGTGTGAAGTTAGGCTACCCATGGCTTCACTCCATGAATATAGTCCCCTCAGTTGTGCATAAATGTTTAAAGTTTCCATTTGGAAATGATATTTTTATTGTGCATCATAGTGGGTTTAATCTTGTGTCTTCCTGAGGGAAATTTTCATTAATTTATTTTGGCCTGAGCCTATGGAACCTATTAAATCTTGTGTGGAATTATTTTTCAAATCATATCAAAAGTTCAAGGCAAAGCGCATAGCAAAATTATCCCTTTGAAACATGCCTCAACTTATGACTGACCAACCTATCCTTGACAAAATAATGGTTGAATTGAAAGCCCTTCCAAACATCCAAGAACAACCTATAAAAAATCCTCCTACAATTTCTTATAAGAGACCATCAGATAAACAAAACAATCCTATTGTCCTTCCTAAAGTCAAACAAATGTACAAAGATAATGAGAAAGTGGTTGAACAACCTATCGTGGTTCCTTTTGTTCCTCCCCTAAAGGAAGAAAAAAAACCTATGATTGACAAACCCACTCTTACACAAATACAAATTGATAATAGATTGAAACAAAATTGAAGTGTTAGAGACCATAGGCATAGACATCGTGCTATTGCTCAAATGTTATAGACTAAATAAGACAAGAAAAACATAGAAAATCAGAACCCAAACTTACCTGAAGCAATGCATGATGATCCTATACCCTTGCTACAACATAAACAAGAACCTTCAAGAGACATTGTCATTCGACCTTCCATTGTGATTAATCTAGATGATGGCATTGATATTGAAAAGATTGATGAACAAGTGTATAATGAATTGAATACATTGTTTTCCACTTCTATGAAATTTAATGACAAATATCCTAAAAAGAGTGTTTAACTTGGTGCTTCCCCTATTTCAGTACTTTTTGTTGTCCCTTTGGCTAGTTGTCTACCATCCATTTATATAGACTGAGATTGGGATGCATACAACTTGCTATAGGTTGACTCGCATGTGCCTTACTAGTATTTTTATTTTTCATTTTTCTTTATGTGATTGCATGTGCATAATGTGATCCCTCATGATGTTTCATTTGATGTATCTATCACTCTTTTCGTGCATTCCTCTATATTTATCTACATTTTTCTCTATGTTGTAAAATATTTTCTTTAATCCTTTTTTTCTTGTTTTTTCCTTTTGGGGATGATGCAAGGCATCAATACATTTTAGTCTCTTCCATGTTGACCCAAAATATTTTTCATTCTATCTTTTTATTTGTCGCGTGTTTTCCATTTGGGGATGACACAAGGAATCAAGACATTTAGGTCTCTTCCATGTTGACCCAAAATCTTTTTCATTATCTCTTTTCATTTGTCTTGTGTTTTCTTTTTGGGGATGATGCAAGGTGTCAAGACATTTAGGTCTCTTCCATGTTCACCCAAAAGGATTTTTCTTTGTTTTCACTCTCTTTGTGTCATTCTTCAAATTCTATGAGTATTTGGGGAATGATGATAGTTCTAAGCTCTAAAACAACATTGTAGCTAAGACATACCAACCCTAAATCTATATATCCCTTATGTATTTTTGGGGTCCACCCCTCCCTCCTTTTTCATGGCATAACTTTATTTAGAATACATATGACTTGGCATAGGGTTTTTCAAGGAAAGTTCTCATGTCAAGAAAACATTGGCTACTTTAAAGAAATTGCTCATACTAATAGTGTTAGCAATTACTTTAAAGTGGGGGTATACATCAATGAAATCTTTCAAAATTTTGCATATCTCATAAGTAATTTTTTTTTCTTGTGACACATCCTTTTCTTAGTGGTCTCATTGGGTTTGATGACCTCATGTAGTGTGATATTTCTAGGCATATAATCTCCCTTGGTGACATGATCTGAAATGAGAGGAATCCCATAAGTGGTGATCTGATACTCTTGGCTTGTCCTCTCTTGGAGATATTAGGCATAATGTTCTGCGTATGTGCAGGATCATCATGGAAAAAACAGGCCCTTAAGTGGCAATAAAATTCAGAAAAATCAGAGTTAGGCAACTTGACGTAAAATTTTGAATAAGTTATCTATATTATTTCAAGAATGTGTAAGAATAAAATTTGTAGCAAATTGAATGTAGTTTCTAAAATACTAGGTTTATTTAAAAAAATTAAAAATCTATTTGGTGAAAATTTGAAATTTCAATACAGTAGTACTTAAATTTGAGGGAAAAAATAAGAAGTAGGCATCTGTCTGACCATCCTAACCATAATAAAATGATAATATTTTTTTATAATATTTTATATATAAGTAGAGGACTCATGTCCCGATGTGATACATATTTTTTTGTAATTTGTTTCCAAGTAAATAATTAATTATGAATTATTTATTACAACTTTGAAAAATTATAAAAACTCATATGGTTGACCACCATAACTTGGTCAAAAATTCATGAAATTCAATTTTTTATTTTAATCCTATAGTATGTGAAGCATAGAATGTGACATATGTTTCAGATTCAAAAAATGTGATACCGTTTGAAAGTTACAGATGTTTTTCAATCAGCTTATCAATCAAGACTTTAGTCATAATTCAAATAGAAAATGAATAATAATTATTTATTAAATTCAAAGTAAAGCATAATTTATATTGGTGGAAAGCTAAGAATCTCCTTTAAAATTCCTTTTCGTTTCATCAATTTTGGGTTAAAAAAAAGTCGTCAGCCACATAGGCCATCATATCACTTACATATCGCCACTTTTTGGCCCATCATGATCCTGCACATACCCTTCCCTAAGAAAAATACCTTACACAAACAAAGAAAAAACCCCTTTAACAAAAAATTATAGACATAACATTCAAAAACATTGCATTGTGGTTCCTTATTGAAGTTGTCAAGAGGATGACTTCAGTATGGTATGGGAGGCTAATATGATTCTCTCATTTTCCACCTCATTAGGATAGCTCACCTAGTGGATGAATCGAGGTTCCATTACCCTAGAGTTAGTACACATGCTAGGGACAAATAGTCTAGATGTGTCCCACATCACATTGTGCCATCGAAGCTTGATCCATTTTCTTGGATAAACAACTGCATTCCACATTGTGTTGCAACTCTTGTGCTTGATCCTATTTTTTTCTTTGTTTCTCTTTGTCACTAACAGGGTATGACTATGTATCTTTTTTCTTGTTGCATACATAATTTTCTTGCATGTCTACTTGTGTGAGTTTGTCATGGGGGAAAACTCTCACTAAAGTGGGGGAAAAATGTATTAACAGAAAAAGTATCTCTTTTTCTTTCATTTGGGAATAATTGTTGGCATATGGCTTCTAGTGTTGTCATTGATGGCAATCTATGTCATTCAACTGGTCTACAATCTAATATTGGTTCATACTGGCATAATAGAATGTAGAACAAGGCATCTGGTTAAAGGCAAAGATGTTGATCTAAATACCTCACCGGACTATTATTTTGAGTTGTGTATCTCAGAGAAAGGTTTTTTGATGTTCTTACTACCTTATTCAAGGAGTATCTTGATGCGCATTCACTAGTGTGTGATCTAGGAGATCTGGTGCATTAATCTTTTGGTTAATTGTGCTAGAAGGCTAACTTGTTGAATATAGTCGTTGCAGATATCTAAGGAGTAATTGATTAATTTTTTTCATGCTCAAATATATTTATTTGGGTCCCTAATATGTTATGGATGACTATGGATGGTACGCATAAACATTTAATTGAGGATCTAGCTAACAGTTGAAAAGTATTTTATGTTTTATGAAGCCGACATGTGAATGATCAAATCTTTGATAGCAGATATATATATAAGATTGGTTTTATTATTTTGTAGAAGTGAATGTGTGGAATGCAAAGTATATTAGTGTATAGTGTGAAATTCAGAAGGGTGATAGTGTGAATTCATCTATACATGAATTTATGATGTGAAGAGCAAAAAAATGCAGAGCAGAGCAGAGTAGAGTAGAGCGAAGTGTAAAATCAGATAGAGGATCCAAAATCTAATCTATGAGCCTAAACAGAACTATAACTTGGCATGAATAGATTCTACTACTTCATTTCAACCTTCAGATGGTTTTAATATGAACTTTTTTAAGGCAGTGAGCCTTCCCTTTGAGGATTGAGCTCTAGGAAGTGTGCCTAAATGCAAGTGCATTCTCTTTTGTAAAACTTATATTTGAGTACTCAAATTGTGGACTAACCTCCACCATTTTTTTTCCCCTAACGGGGTTTCCACACAAAAATCCTTTTTTTATGGTGTTGTGGATGATTAATTTATGTGTTTGCATATTTTCTCTGGTTTAATGTTGAAAGGGTTTCAATATCGGATTAATAAAGTTCAAATTTGCAGAACATTGATTCAACCCCCCCCCTCTTAGTGTTCTCTTGAGTCCAAAAATTGGTATCAGAGCCTAGTACCTCAAAAGAAGTTTAATAGCTTGAGGAGGATATTGGAATGTAATGGACTCTGGTAGTCTTTAGTAGTAACTTTTGGTGACACTTGATGAACTTGATCAGTCTAAAGAAAAATTCTAGGAATTGAAAGAAAATCTTAGGGATGTTGAGAAATTCATTCAAACATTGAAAGATTAGATTGTTAAATCTAGGGAGAAGAGAAAGAATCTTTGTGATTAGATTAAGCAACAAGAGAGTGAAAACATCGATGATGCTCACCTAAATCAAACCTTGAAAGAAATAACTGAAGAATGTGGATAGCTTGCGAGAGATAATGCTACCCTAAAACATGAAATGGAATATATGGTGATGAAGTTGACTAAAGAGATTGAAGAAAGGAAGAAGAATGAGGAGAACCTTGCTTAGTCCTTAAAGGAGAAATCTAATGAATGCAGAAGAGTAAATGTAGAATTCATTCAGATGGAAAGTGAATTGCTACAATTCAGAAACAATGAAGAATAACTTGGAAAAAATATTATTGTTCTCAATAATGATCTTACTACTGCAAATGAATACAAGGAGAAGTTTAAGATTAGTTTAGTTAAGCTTGATGAGTTGAATGAAAGATAGAAGAGTGGAAATGACAAGAGAGGTCTTGGATATGAAAAAGGAGAAAGCTCCAGATCTGGACAAAAGAATTTCAAACAAGGAAACTAAATGAACAAATGTGGAAGGTATCTGATAAGACATCCTAATGCTCAAAAGTTCAATGGATAATGTTTTTCTTGCAAAAAATTCGGTCATATGGTTGCTCAATGTTGAAGTAATATGAAATCAAGATATTCATCATTTTTTGGTCAGTGTCTCAATTGCAAAAAGTTTGGTCATAAATCAGTTGAATGCAAAAATTTGTCAAACTACTCTGTCAATAGAAGGAATATTGAATGTTATATATGTGGAAGATTTGGGAATATTGCTAATCAATGCAAATCAAGAAGAAATCAATGGAATGATTGCTCTAGCCAAGTAAATATTGTGTGCTACAATTGCAATAAATATGGTCACATTACAAGATTCTAGAGAAACAAAATGTGGATAGAAGAGATCCGGTATACAAAGGCAGAAATATACAAAAAAATGATAAAGGAAAAGGAAAAGTGACTACGAATGAAATAAGAGATCAGATGAAGAATACATGGGTAAGGAAGAACGAGTTTGATGCTGGAAATGGTTCTACACCGGAACTTGCTTCTGGTAATTCTTCCAAAAATTGATTTTAGGCCATTGGCCTAGGGGGAGTTGTTCAAGAAAATCTTGTCTCCCCTGTCCATAGCTAGTACTAGAACGTGAATGATAGTCAAAAAGGTTTAAAATAATCTACAGAGGTGTTTGAAAACGTTCATGAGAAAATTCAAAGAATCATAGGTCTGTAGAAGAATTTTCCTCTTGTTGTATGAGAAAATAGAGTTTTTGGAAAACTTAGGGCAAAAGAATTTATTACAAGTGTGTGAGCTATAAAAGACAAGTTGAAACTCTCATTTTTCACTTTGCATAAAAGAAGAGAAGAATGAGAGCACTCAGTAGCAGAATTTTGAAGCAGTGAAGTTGATTCATCACTGAATCTCGAAACACATTAGGTGTTTCAGTTATTTTCAAAATTTCCATACAATTTGGTGTGCGATTGTTAAACATAAAGTACAAAAGGAAGAATGGAAAAAATCAAAGAAACAATCAATTTAGATGAATACAATGGTGAAAAGATTAGGGACATGAGAAATTTGTTGTCACCCGATGAACTGAAGTGGTTGAGAGAAGCCAAACACAAGAATTTGGATATTTGGAATGAGTTTCCCTACTTCAAGAACATGGAAATAGTTAAATTCAGTTTGAACAGATTGCACAACAACACCTTGATTTTGGACAAACCCTACATCATTTTGAAGGAAGTAATTGGAAATTTTAATGGATTATGTAAAATCAAGGATATACCAAGAACTAAATCCATCTGGAATAAAGAATTTGAAACCCTAACTGGAATAATTAGAGATCAAAGGGCACTGATAATTTTGACAATCAGGAACCCTATTACAAAGTACATTGCACACAAAATATCATATAATGTCTTTTTCATAAATAAAGAAGGAGCAACTTCAGCTGGTACAATTTACATCTCCCATAAAATGATAATGGAAGGTCAAGACTTTGACCTATGCAGACTGCTAAAGGATCAACTAATGGAGAATGTGCAACTAAGAAAAGAGATAGGTTACCCTTTTAGGTTTGGTGCTCTAGTCATATGTTTATTAGTGTATTTCTTGAACTGTTTGCCAATGATCAACAATGTGGTGTGGAAATTAAATGAACTGGTATGCAAACAAATCTACTCATACTCTAAGAGCTTGGCTAGTTGGGATCAAGAATTTGGAAATTTCTTTAAGAGTTTACTTGGAAAGTGTGGCTCAGTTGGTATTTCTCTTCTTGTAAGAACACTTGAAGTTGGTTCCTCTTTCGGTGGCATGGAGGAAAATCATAAAAGAGAAAAATAAACTATTGAATAGAACCCTCCAAAATGCAAGATTCCAAGAACTAAAGAAAAAGGAAAGGAATGGGAAATTGTGGATATACCAGATGAAGAATCCAATGAAGAAATTGAGGACCCATAGGGAAATGAACTGGAATTAGCTGAATCAGAACAAGAAAGAAAATGTTAGAAGCAAGTGAAGAAGAAGATGACTTGACAAACAAGAAGCTACAACAACTTATTCACAAGGAAGGTGGAATGCCAAAAATTGCCAAATTGTGGTCTTTCAGACCCTCATATGATTAGGATATGATTCTAAGTGTCCTAAGTGCTCATATTGTGCAAAGTCATATCAAATTGGAGAGTTTGCAGAAAATATTACCTAAAGAAATGATTGAATGCATAAAAGAAACAATGAACTCTGAGTCTCAAGACAAAGAAGAAGGAGAAGTCATCTCACATTTGAAGGGGCAGTTCAGGCTATCACCTACCAAATTGAAAAAGAGAATCAATGAGTTGAGGAAATACATAAGTGCAGCTAATAACATCTACAACTATTGCATCTATTGGCCTCATGCAGTTGGGAAATACAAAGAGAAATTGGAGTAGACTGAAACAAAGCTGAATGGGATTGGAAAAATCTTTGATATGTTTCAAGATCAGGATGGTACTATCAAGAAAAGGATTCAAGAGCTTCAGTCTAAGCACACAAAATTTCAATTCACTAAGAATTCTCTTGTGGACACATTCTAGAAAGTGAAGGACCTAATTGAATGCAGATTGGAATAAATGGTTGAGATACTGAGAAAAAATGAGAATCTAGAGGATGGGATTACAAGTCCAATCCCTCACTGATATTTTCAATAAGACATCTAAGAATAACAACATGATCATAATCATTGGGATTGCAATAGATGCTTGGAAGAAATTCTTTCCAAAGATGAAGGAGAATCACAAGATAATTTTCTAGCTCAAGCAGCAGTTGTTTTTCAAAATTTTGAATCAGTTTTGAAATTTTTGGGAGATTGAACCATTTTTTTTGCATCTGGCTACTATGTTTTGTCATTGATGTTAAAGGGGGAGAGAGAGCATTGAAAAATTCCTTATCAATCTTAGGGGGAGCTATGTTTTAAAATTTTGATTTGGCAGAATACTCATATTGATTCTGACACTTAGTCATTTTTCTTTAAGTGTTGTCATCAATGCCAAAGGGGGAGATTGTTGGAATATGGCTTCTAGTGTTGTCATTGATGGCAGCCTAAGTCATTCATCTGGTCTACAATCTAATATTGGTTTGTACTAGCATAACAAAATGTAGAACATGGCATTTGGTTAAAGGCAAAGATGTCAATATGAATACCTCACCAAACTATTATTTTGAGTTGTGGATCTTAGAGAAAGGTTTTTTGATGTTGGTACTACCTTATTCAAGGATTATCTTGATGTGCATTCATTGGTGTGCAATCTAGGAGATCCCAATGCATTAATCTTTTGGTTACCTATGCTAGAAGGCCGACTTGTTGAATATAGTCGTTGCAGATATCTAAGGGGTAATTGATTAAATGTTTTCATGTTTGAACATATTTATTTGGGTCTCTACTATGTTATGGACTATGGATGGTACACATAAATATTTAATTGGGGATCTATCCAACAATTGAAAAGCATTTTATGTTTTATGAAGTCGACATGAGAATGATCAAATCTTTGATAGCGGATATATATAAGATCAATTTTATTATTTTGTAGAAGTGAATGTGTGGAATGCGAAGTATATTAGTGTATAGTGAAAAATCCAGAAGGGCAATAGTGCAAATTGATATGTACATGAATTTATGACATGAAGAGAAGAGCAGAGAAGAGTGAAGTGTAGGATCAGACAAAGGATCCATAATCTGATCTATGAACCTAATTGGAACTGTAACATGTCATGAATAGATTCTACTACTTCAATTCTATCTTCAAATGGTTTTAATCTAAAAATTTTGTAATGCAGTGAGCCTTCCCTTTGAGCAGTGAGATTTAGGTAATGTGCCTGAATGCAAGGGTAAGTGCACCAATCTGTGACACAATTTTGGCTCTTAAGATGCCACTTTTTTTCTAAAATTAGGAAATTTGATTTGCACAAGAAAATAAAGATAATTACGCTCAAAATTTCAAGATGCGGCAAGAACAAAAGTTGAAGTGCTCTGAGCCTAGTTTCTAAACTACAATTTTTTTTGAAATTAATGAAGATTAAGGGTCTCAAAAATGGAGGGGGGGCAAAACAGGTCCTGTTTTTATCAAAAGAAATAGCATAGCGCCTGAGGGCTCCCCCCTTTTTGGTTTACTTTTTTTTTAGAATTTCAAAAATCCCAATGGTGAGAAATTAGCTATTACCATGTAGTTTATCCTCCTTCTTTCAGACAATTTTTTTAATGAATATATAATATTTTATGACTTTTCAAAGTGGACACATCCTGAAAAACTGAAATTTGAGCATGCTTCCCCCCAAATTTTTTGCAAACAAATCGAAAATTGATTTTTTTTTTTTCATCATGTGTAGAATGGAGTCTAGTTTCAAAAAATGTAATTTATTTCACGTTCCGATGAATGTGTAAAAATATATCCTAAACCTAGAACATGTTGGTTTTTGACCAAAAACGAAGGCATTTACAATAGAAGCCATGGATCAAAACCTTAACTAAATCAAAATGAAAAAAGAATTATATATTTAGATAGCTGAGACAAAGGTTAACGCTATCCCTATTTTTTTAATAAACTTGCATTGAAAGACGTGCAAATGAGATAGGGAGCACAGACAAAAATATGAGAAAATTTAGAAAATCCTGTAAATTAACACGTCTAAAGAAGGCCTTTTGGCGAGTGCCAAATGGACTGCTTTGCACAAAACTATATTTTCACTTTCTCTGTCAGGGAAACTATATACATGAAACAAAAATTTAAGTATAAGTTGGCATTTACATATGGACATTTACTTTCTTATACTTTAAGTTATATTTCATGTATATATAGGCAGGATGTTTGAGAGTGGTTTCAGATCTCTAAGAGTTATAATGCAAATTCTAGTTTTTGAAAGATCTTAAAAATTTTAGACTTAGTCAAATTTCAATAATCAGCATGTCAAATTTCAGTAATCAGGAGGTCAAATTTTAGTACTCAGGAGATCAAATTTTATCTTTCTCTCTCTATCTCACTCATTTTCATCTCTTCTTCTCTAGACCTCTCTCTCTCTCACTATGTCCATCCCTTTATCTAGAGTATCTTCCTTGAGCTCAAGAACTATGTCTCTACATGTCCATCTCTCTCTCCATCCCTCTCCAATATCTATCTCCCTCCCTCCTTCCCTCTCTACATTTTTCTATCTCTCATCCCTCTCCTTTTATCTCTATATATCTCTCTCTACTCTTTATACCTACCTATCCCTCCCTCCCTCCCTCTC